>PYHX02000467.1:56103745-56519170 GCA_004302925.2 Cochliomyia hominivorax
CCTGATATTTTGTCTCTCTTGGCAAAACAGGAACCAGTTCTTTTTTATCGTATTTTTATTTTATTGTTTGCGCTACAAGTTCAAGGTTTATTTTAGCTGTTCTCTAATGGAAGCTTTTTTTATAGAATTATCATATTTATTACCATTAAATGTTCTTATGAAACCCGTATTTTAGTTTTGTTTTCAAATCATTTTTATTGTTTTTATTTTTGTTTACAACTTTTTAAAAGAGAATTGTGAAAAAAATAAGCTCTTTATAGCGACACCATAATCTACTCCAATTAAAATCATGTGCCAAAATTTAAAGTCACAATCTTAATTATATGGATAATTCGAAATATTTTATACAATACAATTCGCACAACTCCAGGCTTTCGTTTTTGGCTTTAAAACTTTATAAAAGATACGAGGCCACGTAATATTAAGGGAAATAATAATATTAAGCCAAAAAATCAAATGACACACACGCAAACATACACTCGAAATTATGAAATTAGTAATAGACATCACTTGTTTGTTCGATGCGATTTGTAAAAAAGGCGTTGCCACACGACTTTTCAAGATAAAACACCTCAAATCAAAAATTAAATAACTTTGCGAATTTGGGGACTTTTTTGCTTGTGAAATAATTCCCTAGTAAAATTGAATTAATTTTTCCGTAAAGGTTACACTTTTGTTGTAACTTAAAATGCCGACATTGGTAAAAAATTTATTCTGTTCGTTTGGATTTATTTTATAGAAAAACTTATTTTTACGAATCCAGCATTTTGAAAGTTCTTTAGTGCGGTTAATATCATATTAAAAATATTGTCCATAGTTTGCTGCGCTTTTCCCTTTTTCTAGGAACTTTTATCTTGAGGTGAAGTATGAATCAATCTTATTTCACATATTCTGTTCTGAAGTAAATTGTATTCCAATGAGACTGTACATCGAACGAAAGAAGTAACAGCCTTGAAGGTGCCAGATCTGTGCTAACAAAAATTTCCATTCAGATCAAATGTTCTATTTTCAGATTGACAAGCTTTACTATGACTGAAAATAATTGCTTTAAGATTGATTGAACCAACTTTGACATCTTCTTGCTCTTGAAGTCTTTACTTTTGAATGTATTCCAATATATTTATTCTTAAAACCGTTATCTCAATCGATTATTACGCTCCTCTCACTCCTTCTCTATTGTTTTTTTTTCGGATTTCCATTTCCATTCCATTTAGGGTTGTTCATTTTGGATCGTGGTTCTGTCAACAATAAATTGATTAACATTTAAACGGACACCACCTAGACAAAAGAGGTGAGTACAAATTCCGACAGTTAACCAACCAAAGATTTTGGGAGTTACATTTGATAGCCACTTCAATCACGCACAAAATGCGAAATAGGAATGAGGTCTTCAAACCATTAGCCGCCAGAACTTGGGATATAGATAAAGAAACCTTATTGACTACATATAAAACGATTTACGGGTCAGTAGCGAATTATGCAACTCCAGTGTGGATGCCATCGCTAAGTGAAAAATATCCAAAGCTGTTAAAATGAAGCCTTAAGAACTATAACGAGCTGTCCTCAATTCACCATCTATTTGGGGGAACAAAGAATCCTTTCAATAAAGAAACATAATGAAATGCCAAGTAAACAGTTCCTTTTAGGATGTCATCGGAGAAACCATCTCAACTTTAATATTATACAATTGGAGTAACCACCGAGGCATGTAAGAAAGGATATTTGTATATACGAACATAGAATGCATGGATGAGAATTCGTATATGACAGCTTTAAACGACATTCACAGAGACGCCTCAAATTCCGGGGTTTCAAATCACCGCATTAATGTCGTGCTTGGAGGCCAACGACCGCCCATTGCAGACAATGAAAAGATTTTGCCACGGTCAACAAGAGTAGTTCTGTCACAACTGAGATCGGGATAAAACAATAGGCTCAATGTCTTCTGGTCCGTGCCGTCCAGATGATACACGACATTTACTCAACTCCCAGTCCAATCTAATCTCACTTTTTCTGAAGATCTATGGTCCCAACCAATTGAGGTTGCCAGATTCCTTACCCTGGTGTTGAACAACAACATAAACTAAATTCATAAATATACTTATTTCTTTCAGCTGTTACAACAACAACGACATATAGTCGAACATAGACAGATCAATTAAGATATTCATTTTATATATATGTATATGTTATGATTCTTATGAATTATTTTTGTTGAACTTTATTTTCGAGTGTAGAACTCTGATCACTATTTTCAAATGATCAAGAAAACGTCATATCTGTTGTTTTTGTTATATATTTCATGTTGAAATATAAAGCGAAATGTGTGTTAATTAATTGTATTTTTTTCTCTTCACAATCGTCAGATAAAAAAAAACAATACCTTCTGAATTGTTTTTGAAATTTGCAAAAAAAATCGAGTTATCGTAAATAAATCTCTGGAAAAAAAAAACAGTCACACCATTTTATTATTATTATTTTTAACAATTCGCACAACAAAAATATTATGACTTGAGTCAAATCACAAATTCATAATGTCAATTGAAATTAGGAAAAAAACCTGCAAATCAAAATCAAACACTCAACATTTAGATACTCGATTTTAATTCATTTTGGGAAAAAGACAAAAATAAAATCATAAAATTTTATAGAAAAAAAGTAAAATAAGAAGATAATAAAATCAGATAAAAAAATATAAATTATTATTTCCTGATTTATTTGCTATTTAAAAAAGTGATAAAGAAATATCGTATGAAAGACTGTTTTAAGAGATATTCGATATCTGTTGTAGATTATATTTTTAAGGAAATATAGTTTGTTTTTAATCTAGAAATTGGAATTGGAGACAAATAAATTAAACTTTGTATAATAATGTTATTTTCGATAGATACACTCTTTAGGAAGCGATTTCAAATTTTATTAGAAATCAAATTTGTTTTGTTCTGAGAAAACAAGTTCGAAAATTATAAGATAAGATCAGACCCTAATTCAATTGTTACATCTTGAAGGGTTTAGTGTTAATAAAACATTTTAACCGAATATAAAACATTTTCAAATGAGAGAGTTTTATACTGAACCTAATGTCGTCCTTTAAATCACCAAGCCCTTATACAAATACTCCTCCCGGAATGGTCGTAAAAGACCTTAATTTAAAATAAGTTTAATATTTTTTTTAAACAATGTGCTCCGAGCTCAAGCTCTCATGCAACCCACCATCTAAATAATATTTTGTTAGTGCCCATCGTGCATTTAGATCACAAAATTGTTATGATTATAAATAATTGCACATAGATACACTAGAGCCTTGACTTAAGTCGTTAATGGAAAACAAAGAAACGAGACGCAAATCGAATCAACTTTTTCTGCATTGAAATTTAATTTATTGGGGAAATGCTGGCTTAACTTGAACTTGAATTCATTTAGTTGTAGTGGTAGTTACAACATTTTACAGAGCGATCTAGAAAACTGTTTTATTCAGTACCCCGATATATTCAATATTGGTTATTTATACAATTCTTAATTATTCTGAGTGTAGAATATTTAAAATACTTCCCAGTCGATTAAAGCTCTTTTCACTTGTTTTAAAGTTCATTTTCTGAATGCACTTTTTGTAAATATGCAATTTCCGCTTAAACGTAGAAAACAAAACGTCAATAGAAAAATAAACAAAAAATAAAAATGTAATTTAAAACATGAACAAATACAATGGGACTGACTAATTAAGATCGAAAACTAAATCCACCATTGACAAACCCTCCTTCAAAAAGAAAAAAAACTTTACCTTTAGAAAATTTCCATTCTTTTTCGATTACAATGAAGTTGGAAATCAACACAAAGTTTGGTTTTTGAAGTAGACAGCGACTCCCTCTAATTACAATTTTTTTTTTGTAATTTAATAATAAAATAAATAAAATTCACTTGATCAATTCGGAAAAAATTAATGACAATTATTTACGAAAAAAATGAACAGTTTTTTATTTTATTATTATTTTTTTGTGAAAAACGTCAATTTTCAAATAACCGGATGTTAAATGTTTATCGTTTTTTATTTTTTTGAAACAGAGATTGATTGTCGGTAGTTTTTTTTTGTTATTTTGTTTTTGTTGTTGCTGTTATTGTCGATGTTGCATGTGTTGTTAATAACAAAATACTTTAAACTTTAATACACAACATTAACTTCAATTTACACTGCAGTTTTGTTATTGTTGTTGTATTTTTTTTTTGTAAATATAATTGTTGTATCCACCCCGTTTAAATAAATCAATGTTTGTTCATTTATTTTGATTATTATTTTTTTTTTAATTTTCATTTTGATTCGAAAGCAAAATTTTTTATTATTTTGAGAAAAAAGTGCAATGTACTTGACAGCAGCAGCGGCAGCAGGAGGGCTTTGCATGTGTGATTTCAATTTTAGTGGAAATTAAAGGTATTGAATTTGTTTCAAAAAGAATTGAATTTAGAATAAAAATGTTGGTATTTACACTTTCAATTTAGTTTGAAATTCTTTTAATAGAAAACTGCGGAAGTTTGAAATTTTTGTAGAAATTGTTTGTCAAATTTGATTTTAAAAAGTTTAATATCATTTTATAGTAAACATATTGAATCAAAGTTGGTTAAAATCTCTTTTGAAAATATTCGAAATTGTGGGCGTGGCATATTCTTATAGACAAATTTTTATATTAAATTTTTTATAGAAATGAATAAGCTTTAAGTTTGATCAGAAGTAAAAAATATCGTTAATTCCCCGATATCTCTTCTGTTCTATTGCTAGAATAATAATCTTTAAAAGTCCCAGAAAAGTGTTTTTAACTGCTGTGTTATAGAAAGTTCTCCTTGTTGTAATATTTAAAAGATACCTTGACAAAGAACAGATAAAGCATATTAAAATTAGTAATGATCACTGCATTATTTTTATATCAATAAGTATGTTACGTTACTACTTGCTAAAAAAATTCGAAATCTCAGAAACGTAAAAGACTTTAGTCCTTTGTAAAACTCATGAGACCAGGACATATACTGGTCTTTATAATTCTCATATTAGAGAGGTATAATATCATTATATTTTCGATCATTTCCACATAAGGTAAGTCTCAAATGTAGCGTTAAATTTCTCAACATTTTCTGAGCGGGTATTATTCAAAGTCACTAAAAAGTTTAGATCTATACTTACGGATAAAAAAGTGGATTCATCAAATATGAAACAAATAATAGTGTTGTCATTTCCAAAATGTAATCGAAATAGTAGTCTTAACAAGTAAGGATGTATAGTCGGTTAGGATCAACTATTTAAAACCCTACACTACATCTTCGATTAAAACTGATAGTTACAAAAAATTAATAAATGACCCTCGTTTAATTTGATTTTCTGATTTATTTTAAGTGTGTAGTACATTATGTCACACTAAGATTTATGTTAAATTAATGCGTTTTAAAATTATTTTTTCCGGGAGGGTTTTGTGGGGGCTACAAGAAATTATGAACCGCCCCTCGAATAATTTTGCACATTGCTTATATTTATCTTAATATTTATCTTAATTTGACCAATTATTACTACAGTACAACGTATATGTGAGATTTTTCCCCTTATGGGATCTTTGAGAAATAATGAACCGACCCTCACATATTTTGGTGGCACATCGTTTGTGAGTATTAGAAGACTTAGTTATGCCAAATTTCGTTTAAATCGCTTTGTTTTTTAAGACTTTTATGATTTTAAAACCCCATTCCAGAAAGAACATTTGTATGGTAAGTACCTAGAATATTGGACCGAACATGGCAAATTTATAATGTGTACCAAATTTCATTGAGATTTCAAAAATTGTGATCTGTAGACTGTTCAAAACGTTTACGTTTACGTTTACGTCCGACATACAGTCGGACGGACATCGTAAAATAGACTCAGAAAATGATTCTGAGTGTTACACTTTTTTCTACATGTTACAAACACCATCACAAACGCATAATACCCCAATCACCTTCGGTGGTGTAGGGTATAAAAGTTGTATATGGAGATCAGTGGCGTCCAGCAAAAGCATATAAGTATTGAATGAAATATTTTAGAAGATCAGTTTAAAAGAACCGTACGAAAGAGTAAAGGATGGATTGTGGATTATGCATGTTTAGGTTATAAAAGATAAGTTCAGAGTCCACTGTAAAGAGCTTAATGATGCTGAAAGAAAAAGTGAAAGAGAATATAATGAGTAAGAAATGCAGGGACAGCAACTTATAATAATTTGTAAACGATCTAAAGAAAAAGTAAAAGTAAGTAAAAGTAAGGAAAAGAGGATGTCGTATTCTTATACAACAATTTATTTTGACTTTTATTCTTAAAGTGTATTTTATCAGTTGTTGATATTATTATGATCTTAGTGAAATTAGTTTAGTGATATTTTGCTCTGTTCCCACTAGATAAATATTTTCTTTTATCATTTTGTATGAATCATAATCATATCATATTGCATTGACGGAAAGATAAAATGGCGGATAGATCTATGGAGACTGATAGTATAACAAAAGTGAATATTTGTAAACTCTTATCTGAAGATCTTTTATAGCAATATTTTTGCAAATTTTATATTTTTACGAAAATGTTCAGATTTTATATTGAAACAGTATTATTTTGTTCAAATATATCACAAAACAATCAGCAAATAGCACCGGATATAAGCTCTATTCTTTTGCTCCTTCTTAGAATTGATAAAAATGCTTCTCCTATATAAAAGGTGTGTTTGTATTGTTCAGATCTTTTATTATTTAAAATTCAATAAATTTCATATTTACAAAGTAAATATTTTGTTAATTCATTTAAGTGGACAGAAATATTCACGTTAATTTAGATTGGACACGAAATTGTATAAAACGTTTTTAGGGGATTTTTTTTAGAAAATACCACTACTGATATATACAATACAATACTTTATATATAAAATATTTCATTCCCTTATAGTTTTGTTAAAACTTTCGATTCCTTCTTCGAGATTAATGATAAGAAATCAATAATTTTTGATTTAACAGGTGGTTTGACAAAAATTTTAATGTTGTCATTTTGCATGAATGTGTCATTGTAAATATGGTATGAGGTAAGGAGTGAGACCGAAAAATTCTTAACACATATGTTAATAAACACAAAAGCATTAAACTTGTATATTTTAATTTTTTGTGTGATTAAAATTATTATTAAAATTTACAAAAACAAAGTATTTTTATAGTTTTAATTAGATCCGGACAGTTATTATTGCTCTTGAACCACTGAAAAGCTATTGTGCATAGTTACAGGTCAAAAATATTTGTGGACACATTATGAAGTCTTATGAATGGAAACAAACTTTATTGAAAAAATTCTTGATGTAAATTTTGGTATTAGTAGAACCATGTTGTATGAATTGATTGGCTTATTTTGCCGCAACTGCATATTGCTTGCCGCAACAAAAACTTTTTGGGAATTTTTGACAGCTTTTGGGCAACAAACTTTTTTCAACAATCGCTAGCATATCAGCAACATAAAATTTTTAATCAGGAATTTGAAAAAATCTGCCAAAACATACATTTCGTCATCCATTATGCAGGCTTGAAAGGTTGCGTTTTTTGCCTTTAATATCTGTCCTCTTGAGTATTATTTGTTTTTAACTTTTCCTACCAAATAGTCTGGGCATTGAGCTAACTGAGTTGCTTTCCTACGAATCGGTTGGAAGCTCTTTTTTGTTCTTAGAGGTTTTCCATCAACTCACAAGTTCTCCCGGTATTGTTGGAAAGAGTTTGTCGGCAGATTTTTGTATTATGCTGCACCAACTTGTTATAGAATCAATTTGGGTATATTGTTTGAAAAAATAATCGTGTGTTAAGAATCAGTTGATAGAAGGGGTCCATATCCTATTCACAAGTCGAGCTATAGCAACCCAAATTTAAGGACCTTTAACACATTTGAAATATAAATTTTTGATTTGAATTCAATTATTTTTCATTTATTGATTTTTAAAATTATAAATATAGAATTTGTCCTGTCCCACTGTGCTTTATATGATGTAATATTTCTATCCAAATTTTTTTAATTTCTATTCAAAAAATTATTAAAATTAAATCAACCTGTTTAATTTTAAATTTATGTTTTATTTTAAATCACTCACCAATTAACTGTAATTTACACCGTCCTGTCTGAAATATTATGTTTTTTCTACATCTAATTATTTTCAAATTTAACATTTTAATCTTTCAAATTAATTTTAATCTGTAAACCAACACAGTTTTGCATATAAATTAAGAAAAAAATATAATAATTTTCAACTTCCGCTTAAAACTTAAAATAATTCACACAAAAAAATCGTGTTTAAATTTAAAAATTTTGTGACATTAAAAAAAAAACAAGTAAAAATGTTATAGTCGGTCCAGCCCGACTATGTAATACCCTCCTTATAAATGTTAGTAATGGATGACCCTCGTTTAGTTTTATAAATCAGATAGATTTATTCTTCAGTTTGCCGTACATTATTGTGAAACTAGCTACAATAAATTATTGACTGGCCCTCGTATAATATTGCACATTTTTCTTAATTTTACTAATTATTATGAGATTTATACTCTTCAAAGTGATATTTAGAAGGGGCTTGTATTAGTTCCGGGAGGTCATTTCTGTTGGAGATATCTGAAATATTCAACCAGAAGTGGCCAATGTTATTGGGCTACCTCCTTTTGCCAAATAATACTATATACCAAATTTGATCAAGAAATCTCAAAAATTACCACCTGTAGAGTAATTAAAACGTTTATATGGACAGCCAGCCGGACAGACAGATGGACGGCCATTGTTAAATTGAATCAGAAAGTGATTCTGTGTCGAACGGTATTCTTAAAGGTGATTGTAACGCTATTTTTTTTTCAATGTTACAAACATCAGCACAAACGCATATTGCCCCAACCACCTACGGTGTTGTAGAGTATAATGAACAAGAAATAAATAATAAAAAACTTGAATTTTTTTGTTATTGTGATTAAAATACAAAAAAAATTATTTATGATTTTTTGCTGTCACTTTCTAAACACAAATTTGAACTATTTTTTTTTTCAAATAATTTTGTTTATAATTAAAAAAACAACCTCAAACACCTGAATTTTTTGTTACCATTTGGTCACCATCCAGAGTTGTTGGCTTTTGTTAAAATTTATAATATTTTAAATTAATTATGCATGATTTTAGATTTTTTTTAATAACAAAAAATATTTTATGTGATTAATAAATTAATTCAGATTATCAGTTGTTGCTTTATTATTTTATTATTTGTTTTTTTGGTTGCATTAATTTATCAGCAAAAATTACATAAAAATCTATTTAAACATGATTTTTGCTAAAATTATTTATTGATAAATTCCAACCAGCTGTTTTGATGGCAACATAAATTATAAAAAAAAAATCTTAAAATAAACGAAAAAAAACATGATTTTTATAAATTTAGTTTTTTTCCTTTATTTAATATTAATAAGATTTCTTTTTTTTTATACTCACCACCACTGCAAATGATGACGAGGGTATATTAAATTTGTCCTTCCATTTGTAATGCCAAAAAGGCATCATAATTCTATTGTTTTAAGATATTGTTACCGTAGCTAAAATATTTGAGATTTTTCATTAATAACCATAGTTATGGTTATCACCACATAAAATATTGTTATTTCAATAAAAATATTGTTATTGTAATAAAGGTTTTGTTTATTCGCATTGTGATTTCGCATAAATAAAAATATTTTTTTATCGCCACTTAATTTTTATATCAATTAAAAATTTCTTTTATTTGCATGGTTATTTTGCATTGCTAACAATAGTTGTTGTTATCGCCACTAAAATGATTGTTATTGCAATAAAAAATATTGTTAGTTTAATAAAAAATTTCTTTCTTCGCATTATTTTGTTATTGAATAAAAATACTTTCGTATGAAATATTTTAATACATTTCTCATTTGGAAAACATGTAAACATTATATGAAATGTTTTTATCATATAATTTTATTTCTTTTAATTGTCTAATTTTTTATTTATATATAAAGAAAATATTAATTCAAATGTGTATTATTTTCCTTGCAAACATAAATTGTAAACAATTTTAAAAAATATTAGTCAATTTTCATTATTTATTCAGATGTCAGTAAAATAATATTTTATCCTAAGAACAATAGTTTTATATAACGAGCTGTTTAATAACAATAAAATAGTGATCAGTCAAACATATTTCCAAACATTATTGCGACCACAATATATATTTTTATTCAATAAAAATAATTTTATTGCAGCAACGAAGTTTTTATCAATATAAAATAAATAAAACAATTAACATGTTGGTGATAACAATAAATGTTTACCGCAAAAATATAAGTGTTTGCGGCAAATATGCAACGAAATTACGTTTTTCTGCGTGCATAAAGTATACGTATATTCTTGCATAATATTTAAATATTAGTCGATTTAGTCATGTTCGTGTATTCATCTAACTGTTGGAATTATTCTCACGGTCCCAATAATCATCCGAATTTATGTCCAATTGTTTAATACTATTCTGAGCAGTTTGCAATTTGATAGAAGTTATAGACTGATATTTGAGACAACCTCGAAGTTCAGAAAAATATTTTCGAAATTTACCAGATTTAAATAAGATTTATTTATAGTTTATACATAAATACATCACATTACTGTTCCATAATTAATCAAAATCCGATATGTAAAAAAAAGTTATAGTCAAAAAGGGATAAAATTTTTTGACTCCCAATATAAAATTTCACTTTATAAAAAATAGTTTGTTGTTATTAGTGTGCCTGATTATAAGGTATGTAAGAGTGTGTACATATGGTGTATGTTCTTAAAAAATCGCCAATATCCGATTTTATTTCCTTGTTTTCTATTATAGCATACGACATCTACACAGGTAGTAGGAGTTTTATGAGGAAATAAGCTGAAATATATTTTAAATATATGTGTCGCATATAAGTAAATATAAGTTCGAATTCGAGTGAAAAATTTTGAGAAGATCGAATTATAACTGCATACAGAACAGTAGATCCTAAATAATTTTTAGAATACACATAATGTAGTTCGTCCTTCCGTACCGCTGTCATTATAAACCCTGAAAATTAAATTTTGTTTTAGTTAGAAAGATACACCATAATATTCCATAGTTCCCAACTTCCCGAAGTCACATTAAAGTGCATAAATTATAAAAAAGAAAAATTACAAACTCAATTTCTAATTTAATAACAGTAAGTCCATATTCCAAAGGCCTTCCAAAAATGCGAGAGTCTCAGATGCACATTATTACCTTGCTAATAGTTTACTTAAACAAGTTCTTTGTTAATATAAATCATGATACCAGGCCCATCGAGGTTCTTATGGTAGCCTACGTACCAAATATATATCATTGAGACAGAATGTTCAATCCCAAAAAATATCGTAATCTCTGAGAAATTATAATATCATGATAAAATCTCTCTTCACTCAAAGCACTTAATTAGATCCTTTTACATAATATCTCATAGATATGCCTTCTCTTGGGGTAGAATATTATTAAGTCGTTGTTGATTTACTATAACTTTCTGTATTATAATTTTTTGCCTAAATTCAGATATCAAATAAACGTAACAAATGTTTAATAATTTTATAATTTCCTTGTTGGAAAAAATACAGAAAATTTATAATTTAATATTAGAGAAAATTTAATTTTCCATTGATTACGTGAGTGTGTGTGTGTGTTGGAGTTGTAGGAAAATTATGTAAATCGAATATTTTGTCACAGGGTCGAAAACATCAAATAACTTTTTTCTATCTTTAGTTTTTTTCTTTCTCTTTTTGTTTTTATTGACAAGGAAAGTAAACCAAAATAAAATGGTTAAAAGGGAAGGATAACCAATGGGGGAATATATAAATACTAATATATATTGAAAACCATATGTCGGAGTATTTTTTATCTCTTAATATATATTTTTGATATACTGATACCTCTCCAACTATGTTTCTTATATTTAAATTCAATTACTGGTTAAGAAGATATAGCTTTTTCCGAAAAATATATGTACATGTCTCATTAACTTATAAATATTTTTAAAATTACAACTGCATATGTTGGAAGTGATTCTCACAGAACCATTTGACTCCTGTTAACTTCACAAACTGACCTTTGAAGTGATAAATTTCATATCATCGTCCATCCTTCTGCTAGAATCAGTCTGCCACTTTACTAGTTTTGTATTTGCCATTTAATCAGTCTAACTGTATCTGTGACTCTAAATTTCACAGTGTCGTAGATCTTAAATTCATATTTAAGATTTCTTTTGGTCCCCTAGAATTAAAGATTTGCATACCATCAGTCACATCTCCAATCGAGCACCGATTTATGTTGGTTTCGATGTTTTTCAGAAAATTATGATCTCAAAGAATAAACCCATTAACCGATTATTCCTTTGCAAACTTAACTTAAATGATCATGTTTAAAATTGGAATTATATTTTAAAAACCCATTTAACATAAACTGATCCAGAACTTTATTCCATTCCAATTTTTAAGGGCCAAACAATATTTTTTATACAAATAAAAACTGAAGTATATCTTATTCATATCTAGAACATAAAAAAGTTATTAGTTCCGAAAAAATGAAGAGAAACTTCTCCTGACAAAACTCTTTTGCAGCAAGATCGTCATACCTGAAAAACTTAAGCATTTTTACTTAAGGAGTAGAAATTAGCTGTTTAATTCTTGTGAAATGTAGAGCGGATCATAATTTATGGATTATTACTGGAAAGGCGTTATTGCGGGTGCCATCGCTCGATATGTAATATTCTTATAAAGGTCCCATCTCTCTTTATTGCGGGTGTCATCGCTCGATATGTAATATTCTTATAAAGGTCCCATCTCTTATTGTATAATATTTAATAAAAACATCTGAAAAATTTAGCAAACTTTAAGTTTTTCTTCATAAATTCCAGGAAATATTTTCCAGTCGAAATTACTTAATTTTTAGAGTTATGCCTTTCTTGCAACAACTGAGCGATATAACTTTTATGAAATAAATGAATTTTAATTAATTTCTTATTTGTTTATCTATTTTCAGGTATGTTTCTATAATTAAATTTTGTTAACATCTTTTTGTGGTAAGTCGATTTTCTTATGTCATGAATATATTTGTGTATATGAGGTATCCTTCCCTTTAAACCTTTTTTATTAACAATGAAAACCTAGTAATATATATTTTTGTTGTCTGGGTTTTTATATTTGTATTACTTAGTTTGTTTTTATTGTTACCTCAAATCCACAGCTGTGGTTTGCAACCGAATATGACTACGAGTACCAACCAAAAACCACTGAACAGTTAAAAACTCCGAAAAAAATTGTGTGATATTTAAAACAAAATTCTGTTTGTGTATTTTTTGTCTTTATTTTGAAAACAGCCGCCAACGCCGCCAACTTTATTAAAATGATGATGATGATGATGATGACGATGGCAGGCGACAAAATAAAAGTTAAAACAGAAACTAAAGAAAAAATTCGAAAAGAGTGCAGAAAATATGCAAAAAAGCTTAAATAATACTTTCACTTAAATGTCGTTCGTAACTTCTACTTTTCAAAAAATTATCAAAAAAAGACTTCATTTCAAAAATCATGTCTCTGTGTAAAAAGTCAGTCAGTCAGTCAGGGAGGAGGGAGGGTGGTAGGTTTAAAGAAAAGAAGCGTGTTGCAGTTAAATTTTATACAAAATTTTACATTTTGCTGTTGTAGGAAGATTTCGTTTATTATAATTTTTGAGAGGAAAGAAAAAAGATAGAAAATGAAGAAAAATTTCTTTACAAATTATAGCCCAAAGGCTAAAAGTGGAACACACATGAGTCTGATGCAAGAAAAAAGATACGAAATTAAATGAAATTTTGAAAAAGTTTAAAATTTATTGATTTCCGTATTGAAAAATTTGTTAAAATTTTTAATTTTGTTTGTTAAACGATAAATTGAAAATTCTGTAATGAAATTTTCAAAATTTCCAATTCAAATGATTTTGTAGATCAGATAATTCGCTTTTATTGAATTTTATTTCAAATTTAATTGAATAAAATATTAAAATTAGGAGGAGTGGGATCGAAAAATTCTTAATACACGTTTTTCATTGAAACCTTTAATCCAAGTATTATTTGTTTTTTTATCAAGTTACCTCGTAACACATGTCAGTTGTTATGTTTAATGTCAAACAAATTAATATAATGTTAATCTGATTAAATTAAGTGACCCCAACTTGATCCTACAAGAAGTTGGACAAGCATTCAAATGTCTGTCATCATAGCCATTATGTTCTAAAGCCAAAAAGAAAGTCATTTTCCAGAGAGCACCCAACACGTTCGGTAGGAAAGCAGCCCGCTTGGACTATTTGGTAAGGAAACTTAAAACTAATACAGATATGAAAAAATACAAGTTTAAGAAAGTTCCAGACAAAGCAGTGTAAAAAATTTAGATGCCAAAAACCGAAAGTCAAGTTTTCTAAAAAAAATCATGCTGCAAAACGATACGTAAGTTTTGGCAAATTTTCCAAACCTCGTGTTACAAAATTTTTGTTGTTGATGATGCTGGAGGGAATATTGAAGAAAAGTTTGGAACCCAAAATCAGTCAAAAATTCCCAAGAAGTTGTTGGTATTGTAAGCAATATATAGTAACTGCAGAAGATGCCAAACAATTTTTACATCAAGGAATGATGATTCCATTCATAAGACTTTACACTTCTACACTTATTTTTGGTCTGTCTTGGCATCTGTCACTACGGTAAACAAGCTCTTGAGTGGTACAAGAACAGTAATGTGGTAATTGTAAGCAGAGAGGCAAAACCACCAAACTGCCCGGAGTTAAGACCTGTAGCTTTTGTTAAAAGATAATTGAAGAGCACAAAAAGTGTCTAAAAGATTTAAACAAAGATGGACTACCTGTTCGGAAAAGTGACAGTTTGCACTATAAAAATCTTAACAGAAAGGTTTCCGAAAAGGGTTTAAAATTTCAGCACTATTGATTAAAACAATATTTTCTTGAAATTGTAATAATAATTTCAAAAAAAACTGTAAGTGTGTATCAAATCTGATCCGATATGGAAATTTGAAAGCAACATTTTACACGGTTTAGCGAATATATTTAAAACTTTAATCATAAACTAAATGGGATTTAAAAAAAAACCATGAGTCCAAGTAGAAAAATATTTATTTCGAATATTCTGGAAATATTGAATCGATTTAGAATAATTCATAAAGGTTTCACTCAGTTCAGGGTTTATACCGTTACACAATCTATGAAAAATTGAGAAGCTTCCTTAGACCTATTGAGCTCTAATCTGCCTATTTGAACTGCCGAAAATTAAAAAGAGTTCAAGACTTGTAAATCGAATCAGATTTTTATTTAGATTAAGAATTTTCTTTTGCTCAGAGTTGAAAAACGGTATGACACACTTATCCAATCCGTTTATTGTTGGAGGCTATAAAAAATATTTCAACATTTATTTTTTTTAACATTTAATTTTTAATGGATTTTAATTTAACTATTTTGTTTATATATTTATTTCAACTGTTGTTTTTTATTTTAATTTGTTTAATTTTCACAAATGTATTTAATTTTTTGTGTGTCTGTCATTTTTTTTGGTGGTTTTAACCTTTATATGGCTTCATGTGTATGAAATTTGCGATTTGCCAATTTATCATTTGAAACATTTGACTTTTTGGCGCTTTGGCCATAAATGGCGTTTGAGTTTTAAAGCTAAAACAAATTTATCAAATGACAGCTACAATATGAATATTTAATTGAAGTGGTTACGCACTTAACAACAATAACAAAAATCATAAAATTACAACTAATATTTTATCTACAAAAACAATTAACTTAACGAACAATTCAATTAAAATACAATTTATATTTTTATACCCTTCACAACCACAAGTGGCGAAGAGGGTATATTAACTTTGTCGTTGCGTGTGTAATGCTAAGAAGGCATCATCTCTATAGTGTATATGACTATTCTTGCATTAAATCAGAATCTAAGTCGGTTAAACTTATGTCCGTCTGTTGTTGGCACGCACACATCTATAATAATTGATAGAGCTCAATAAAATATGACTTGAGTATTTGTTATAGTCCTGATAATTTTCTATTTAAAACCAGTGAAACTAATTCATCCTATTAAAAGATTTAGACCGACATCTGAGGCCACCTCTAAATTCAATCGAAGAAATTTCGTAAAATTAAGTTATTTATACTTCATTACCATTCCATTTCATTATCAAAATCGTTCACTATAAAACAAATTTAGTCAAAAATATAACTAACTTTATGTCTCACTACGCGTTTCTGTGTTACATTCAGGACAAAACTTGTAAATTGTATACGTTTGTTAGTGCATATATGAGTGTGTTATGTGCAAATCATAACATATTTAATTCACATTAATTTGTAGTGTAGGGTATTTTATATTAGAGTGATATCTCTCTTGATTGGTTTTTTATACCCTGCACTACCGTAGGTGGTTGGTGTATTATGTGTTTTTCAGATGTTTGTAACATGCAGGAAAAAATGGTGTTTACACCCGCCTTAAGTATAGTGTTCGACTCAGAATCACTTTCTTAGTCGATTTAATAATGTCCGTCCGTCATTGCCTTTGCCTGTGCGGCTGACTGTCCACGTGAATAGTCTACAGGTCGCAATTTGAGATATCTCTGTGAAATTTGGTACATATTATTATTATTTTGGCGTAATGACGATTCCTATTAAAAATATAAATGTTCCTCCCGGGTTTTATTTGAATATAAAGCGATTTAAACCAAGTTTGGGGCAAATAATTCTTACAGCATTCTAAAACAATGTGCCAAAATATGTGAGGAACAGTCCATTATTTCTCATAGGTCCCAAATATCTCTTTTGAAGGCATAAATATCGCTTATACGTTGGTATTGTAAAAAAATGGGCCAAATTAAGATAAAAGTTAGTAAAAATTTATGTGCAAAATTATACGAGGGTCGGTTTATATTTTAACTCATAAATCACTAAAGAAAAAACCTGAAAATCAAATCATACGAGGGTAGTTTATTAATATTTCGTAACTACCATTTTTAAGCAATAATGTGGTGTAGGGTATTAGATTGTCGGGCTGGACCGACTATACATTCTTACAAGTTGTTTTCTTAATTTTGGCATATAATTATTTTTAACAAAAACAAAACGTTTGCAGTCTTGTTAAAAAGCTTCAACTGTCATTGATTTATTTTAATTGAACATTCTATTTTGTATTATTATTGTTGTTGTTGTAAAAATAAATAAATTTTATGGTTTATTTGTTTAAACAAAATATTAAAAGTTTTTAACACTAAAACTCATTCATTCATTTACTCAACAACAAAATAAATCAATTTAAATTTAAAAAAAAAATAATTCAGAAAAGAGAAAAAAAAACTAAAATAAAACATTCACCTTTTTACTGTTAAAACACGTCGTCGTGTCTCGTGATGTTGCTGATGACTCAAACGTGGGTTTTAATTTTATATTTGTTTTTTTTTTTTTGTTTGTAAACTGTATCTTTATCACTTTTTCGCTCACTCACTTTCCATACCTTTAATCTTTTTTTTTCATTTCATCTCTCATCTTATGTGAACAAAATTGTTGCTAATGATTTCACAAAAAAATAAAAAAGAAGAAGACGAAGCTAAAATGCACGCAGGCGTTTTACCCCCTGCATTGCGCGAAATAAAGGAAAACATTGTCTTTAATTTAGTGTCAGTTAGTGCTCTTCTTAAAGAGGATTTTAACTTACAAAATAAATTATGTTTTAAAAAGACATTTTGAATGTGTTTAAAATTGTTAAAATAATTTTCATAAATTAATGTACGTGATGTTTTTCTTCATTATCTTCTTCTTCTTCTTTTGCCACAACCTCATGTCAGATATTTTTCCTCTTTTTATTTCTTTGAAATATATAAACTTTAAATTTTATGTTAAATATTAAAAGCTTTGCTTAATTCAAGTACAGATTCCATCGTTTAGGACACAATTATGTTTCTTCTATTTCTATAAAAAAATACATTCTTTTTACTTAAAAAGCTTAATATAACAAAAGCTTTAATTGTTAAATTACAAAGATTGAAATCGTTGTTAATAATGTTGATAATAATATTTGAAAGCATTGAGTAGTAAAAAGCTCTGCAGACAAGCTTTTCGGCTTTAAAATTTATGCCGATTAGGCCGGTTTTAAATAGGACACTTCTCAGAAATAATCAGACCAAATTTCATTGAACTTTGCCAATTATTTTGAATGGGAGCGTGCCAACAACAGACAGACGGATAAACAGACACACAGATATACAGACGAACATAGCTAAATCGACTCAGATATTGATTTAATAAAAGTTATATATAACTTATGCTTAATATACCCTCTTCACCACTTTTGGTGGTGGAGGGTGTAAAAACTTTTTTAATTCTGTAGATTGTGTGAATTGACTTCTGTGATAGTGTGATCGAGATTCCAGTCAGTCTTAAGTCTTTAGTTATTGCTTAAGACCAGTTACTATTCTAGACAAAAGATCAATAAATCCCTAGTTAATATTATAAATCTGAACTATAGATAAATTTTATCGTTTAGACTGTATCTATATATAGTCTGTGGTCTAGATATAGACATATTAGTCTCTAGCCCAATCTATGTGTGAATCTGTTATTAGAAAAAAATGTAGATCAGTCTCTATCTTGGAGTATAGACCAGTATGTAGATTATACTACAGATCAGTCACTAGTCTATCAGACTATGGGTCAGCATCTAGTCTGAAACATATTTCGTCTCTAGTATATAGTGTATGTCAGTATCTCACTTAGATCATTCCCTTGTTAAATAATTACTAGAATGTTTTAATAAAAGCTGCTTATAATAAGTTTAAAAGTAGTTATAAACATTTAAGAAAACGCTTTGAATTGATAAGCTTTCTCTGCATAAATATTTTTAGAAGATTTGTGGTGCTAATTAATCAATGTGTTTATTAAAAGCTCAATAATATTTTATAAAAGCTCCATTCATAAGGCAGTTTAAATGAACGGAAACTTAAACAATTATAGCGAAAAGAGCTTTTACAGTTTTAAACACATTAAAAAGCTTTTATATTTTTTTGCAAAATTCACCAAATTTTGTGAAGTTAAAGTAGAATTTGACGTTTTCAATGAATTTTTAAAAATACTTAAATTGAGCTTTTCCAATTGATTTGATGTAAAAATAAAGCAAAGTTTTAGAATTACTTACAAAATTTTCATTCTAAATACAAGACCATACATTAAGCTCTAATAAAGCCTTTTGAAGTGATTTTAAAATTTAAAGATGCAATTTCTCATTCAACTCAAATTTTGTAACGAATGATGTTTGTGTAAACAATGTTAACTCAACATTCTATAAAGAGCTTTTAAATGTAAAAATATTTAACTATTTTTTAATTAAGCTCAGCTTGAAAGGATTTGATTTCTTTTTAAAGAATTTGAAAGCTTCAAAAATAGTTTTTATTATTTTTATTTTAAACAATAATAAAAGAAATTCTGTTTTCAGTTTTGGAACGTTTTATAACGTGTGTTAAAGGAAATGTTGTCTGTAAAATATTTCAAAAGCTTTCAATTAAAAAAGTTTATTCTTTTAATCAAAGGAAAACTTTGCTCAATTTTGATTAAAATCTTCTCGTTTTAATATTTAACATAAAATTATTGCAGTAAAATTATTTAGAAAACTGAAAACTTTTAAAAATGTATTTTTAATATTTTAAAAGCTTTTTATTGCCTTCAAACTTACGTGCATTCAAATTTCATCTCCTCAAGGGCAAATTATTTGCATATAAATTCAATGTCAGTTACTTTTTCTGTTACAGTTAATTACAAACTTTTAACTAGTTTTTTTAGTTTAATTAGTTAAACTTTGATATTTAAACCAGCTACTTGTAGTTGTTAATAATTACTGTTGCTATCTCTTTTTGTCTTTTTAGTTTTCCCTTAAGATTACAAATTTGTTGTACCCAAGAAAACAGAAAAAAATTAATATAAAAATGAAATAATGAAAACATTTTAATTAGAAAAAAGTAAAACTTTTCTTTTCTATTTTATTTTTAATATGACACTAGTAATTAACTTAACTATGACAAGTTTCGCTTTTATATTTTCTGTCACAAATTTCTAATGACATAAACAAATAGACGACTCGGAGTGAAACATGGACTGAATGACTGCCAGTTAAAACAGTTACAATACACTTGACGATAATCGTGAAGAGAAAAATTTGCATTTAACATTGACGATTTTTTTTATTTGTACTCAAACGGTTAAAATTCAACTGACCACGTTTGACATTCAGTTAAACTTAATGGAAATTTAATTTGAAACTGACCCTCAAAGTGATAATTAAATATAATTAAATTTTTTTTATATAAATTTGAAATTAAATTTACATTTAGATTAATTTTATTTAAATTACAATTGTAATTATTTTTAAAATGAATTTCAGAAACAAGTTTGCTGAAAAATTGAAAGGAAATAAAAGCTCGTCAAATGAAGACCTTTTTTGATTTTTTTTTTGACAAAATTATAAAAATCGGAAACATTTTTTGGAGATTTACAACGGAAGTACAAGTGAACTGAACTAGCAATTAACTAGAATTGAAAAGAATTGAACTAGAACCGAACTCGAACAGAACTAGAATTGAACTAGAACTGAACTTAAATTGAACTAGAACTGAACTGGAACTGAACTGGAACTTAACTAGAACTGAATTAAAACTGAACCAGAATGTAACTAAAAATTAATTAGAATCGAACTAAAACTGAACTTGAACAGAGCCGAATTGGAACTGAAAATAACAATTTCAAATTGAATTATCTTCTCAATAATTATTTAATTTTCGATATAAAATTTCATTAAATATATACATTCTGATATTTTCTCAAATTTTTATATATTTTTTGCAATAATTTAAATAAATTATCAATAATAAATTGTTTAATTTTGTTTTGATCATGTTTGTCATGATCTTATTGTATTGATTATAACATTACAAAAACAATAAAAAATTTACAATAAATAAAAATATTATTTTGAACAGACATCGAAGCAGACAGTAGAGCAGCCGTCAGAGTCAAATTATATATGATGATCACTTATAAATTGTTGTTGTTTTTGTTATTTTCATATAAAATTGAATTGAATCATACAATTACAAAGTCATAAAAACCATTTTGTGTGTCAAGTTACAACCAAATTGGGCAACATGTTTATAATTCAATTTGTTTTTGTTGTTGTTGTTGTTGTATTGAATCTAAAGTTTAATAAGGGTTTTTGAATAAAATTTATTAAACATTTAACTTTTTTTAATGTTATAAAAAGGAGACATTTGTTTTGTTTTGTTTTTTTTTTCTGAAAAGTCAAATAAGGAAATGATGTAAAATAATAATAAATTATAGATTTTTCTTATATGATTTTTTTGTTTAATTTTAACAAAATATTAATAGACATAAGATTATCATGAAATTCTGTGAATGAAGCTTTCTGAAAAAGCCTTAGTAAAAAAATAATTTATTTTAAACTTATTTCTGGATAAATTATATCAAAGCTTTATTATATAGAACTTTATTTTAGAAAATAAGCTTTTATTGCTGTTGTTTTTTTATAAAGTTTAAAAGCTTTCAACTGAAATTAACAAAAAGCTTGTTTATATAACGCTTTTCATTTAAAAATCCATTTGAAGCCTTTGGCATGCTTTAAATGCCAAAGGCTTTCTATTTCTTTGTAGTTTTAACTGAAACTGCTCATGCTTTGAGTTTTTGTCAGTACAATAAGCTTTTACCAATTAAAGTATTTCATATTTTTTCATACGATTTCGATTTGACTCTGCTCATTCTATGAGATAAATTTAATTAATTTCTGCTTTTACAATAAAAAAATTAGAAAAACTTTTGTAAATGAAAAGCTTTTAAGATTTGAAAGTTAAATTGTGAATTTTTTGACATTAAAAAAATAAAGAAAAGTTTTATCAAAAGCTTTTTAGTTTTAAAGTATTTTCTACTTTTTCCATATGATTTCAGTTCGAAGCTGCTCATGTGCTATGCGAAAAACTTAATCCATTTCTGTTTAATAAATTTTTAAAAATTTCATTAAGTTTTCGTTGAAGCTTTTTTAAATTTTTTGAAACAGTTATGAAAACTGTTCTAGTAGATTTAATTTTAAAAGCTTAATAAATTTTTTCTACAAAAATTCCAAAATATAAAATTTCTCTTGTTATAAATTCTCTTTAAATTTGTTGAAAGCTTCCAGTAATTTTTTTATATTTTTTGTTATTATTATTGCTTTAAATGTTTTAAATATTTAGTTTTTTACTTTAAACAAATAATTTAAAAAGCTCTCACTAACTTTTTATACAGAAGCTCGTTTTAAGTCATGTTTTTTAATGAAATATTGCAAAAGCTTTAAAAGAACAGATAACATTGATAGATAAAATTAGAACTCTGTAAACTTGAAGCTGTTTTTTATTCTTTATACAAAAGCTTTTAAACTTTTATGAAATATTACAATAACTTTAAAAGTGCAAAGTGGAAAAACAGCTTTAATTAATGAAAAATAATAATAATAATAATAATAATAATAATAATAATAATAATAATAATAATAATAATAATGAAAAAAAATTGGAGGGATTTAATTAAATTCTTTAATTAAATCCCTCCTATTTAAGCAATTGTAATAAAAATAACCTTCAAAAATACAAAAAGCTTTTTTGAACAAAATTCTTTGATAATTTATTCTTTATTCCTTAGTCTTATTTCTTTTTCTAATTAAAAAGTATAAAGCTTTCTTGCAACAAATGATTATAGTACGTTTGAAGCTTATTATAAATAAAGAGAGCATTTTTCAAAAATGTAATTAAATGATTATAATATTCGATATATTATTTTATAAAAATATAAAATTATATAATTTTTGTCAAAGGCTTTTTTGAGTGAGTGAATATGTAAATTTTAAGTTTATCTAAAACATTATTTTAATTAAAACAGAAACTTATTTCCTTATTTAAATTTTGGTTATCTAAATCCCTCATGATTAAGAAAGAAATCCTAATAAAAAAAGTCTAGTTGAAGGTCGTTTTAAAAATTTCATACCTTTTAATTTTTTCCCCCATTAGAGGTTATTCAAATTATTTCGCCCAAAAGCCTAACGAGGCAGAAAAGAAAACACAATTCTGACTCAACTTAGTTTAGGATTTACGTGTCAATTTTCAAATATAGAAGTGTTCGAGACATGAGTTGAATCAAACAAATGTTTTTGGTTGAAACAACTAAATAAATAATTTGAACGAATATTAAACATTAGAAATATAATTCGCACACACACAAACATTAATTTTACGTTAGTACTTAATTAGCAAAATACCATCACTTTTTTTAAATAATGTTAATTTGGTAAATGAGAAAAAAAAACAGCAATAAGGAGGGAGATCGAAAAATTCTTAACATACATAAATGTTAATAAAAATGAAGTCACTAAACTTACAGTTTTAATTTTTATTGGATTGAAATTATTTTTGCAAAAAATATTTTTATAATTTTAATCACATAATTTTTCGTATCATTTACAACTAAAAACGTGGTGTAGGGTATTACATTTTCGGTCTTAACCGGCTATAAAATATTTATTTATTTTATTTTTAGAAAACTGGACTACAATTTCCGTGCTCTATTTTTGTAACTTTTTGCGACTTGTATATGTGTAAATGTGCACTCGCTTTAACTTTTTCAACTTTAAATAGTCCGAGTACTGCGCTATTCGAGTTGCTTCCCTACCGGATGTGTTGGAAGCTCTTTTGAAAATACTTTCTCTTTTTTTGGCATTAGAAACATCATGTGGATCATTCCTTCTACCTGAACTGTGGTTTAAATTAACGGACAAGTTTTATAGCTTAAAAGCATTGGAAACTTTTTATAGGACCAAGTTGGGTTTAAATTACATAATAATTTTAGTACGCAATTGTTCACAAAGTATGTTAAGAATTTTTCTATTTCATTCCTTAACAGCAGCAAGAGCTAATAAACAAATAATTATGAAAATAAGAGAAACAAAAATAACAAAAAACAGGGAAACAAAACAAATTCTACTTCAACAAAATATTTGTTGAAGGTTATTTAAATAATTATGGTTTTCAGAATATAATTTCATACAAAAATTATTAAATAATAGAAAAACTAAATTATTAAAAAATATATTATGAATTTTACTCTCCTTCTCCCTTCTTTCTCTCTCTCTCTCTCTGTTTAAATCAAATATTTATCTTCCCAAAATGTCATAACGTAAATCATTTGAAAACTGATTTATATTGATTTATCTCGTGATATTTGAAATATTTGCATGTTTTAAACCAGATTTCGTAAAAAAATTTAAATGAGAAAATTCCTTTAAAATGTTAAAACATCAATAATAAAATATAAAAAATAAAATTAAATTAAACTTTTACTGCCAAACAGAGAGAAGAAATGTGTCAATCACTGTTATTTACATAAATCGTAACGAACAAGTTACAAGTAACACGAACAAATCCAAAACAACATGTCGAAAAATAAAATTTTTTTAAACAAATTGTGAGGTTAAGTTGGGTATTTGTTTTTTGCTATTTTGAAATATAAATAATTGTCAAAGTTTTAAGAAAAAAGTTTTTATGTTATTTTTTCTCCGGATTTAATTAAATGAATTTTTGAGTTTCTGTATTTTGTCTTTGATAGAATTTCGTATTTGATTTTATTGATCAAACTTGATTTTCATAAACAGCAGAGGTTAATTAAGTAGTATTACAATAACATAAATATTAATTTACATACGGATTGTAAAGGGGTGAAGTATCTATCATGTCAAATTTTAAGAACATACAGATCCATTTCCGAAAATACAATAAAGTGCATAAATATCAAATAATGTTATAATTGTGACAATATTTCACATATTTATGTCTATGTCTTCGTGTTTTCGATTTTAAGCAACTCTAATTGGTTTTAAAAGCCAAATCGATTGTTTGCTTCACTGGAGACTATATCTGATATGCTCTTAGACATATATTTCAATAAATTTTTTCTTCATCGATCAAAACATCACGTAGTTAGAAAGGGCGAGGTCTGGGTTACATAAAATCTGAAAAGTCAAGACTTGACATCCACTGTTTTGATTTGTTCTTGAATCCGATTGTTGTCATAATGTAAGATTGTGGCCTCGTGAGTAGTCAAATATACTGATCTTTTTTGATGCTCTCTTCAAATTAATCAATTGTCTCCGGTATAGGTCCTCTGTGTTCGCATGGTCCGACTCCAACTGCTTAGAGTTCAAACTGTTGTTTCATTGCCACTACAGAGCATTACATTGTCGTCCCGACATTTGTTGCAACGTTGATCTTTAGATATGAATTTTACAATTTAATGTTATCGTTAGGCAACTATTTTTTATTGCAAGTGGTTGGACGCGATTTCATATTATTTCATATTTTATATATGTGAACCAACTTTTTCATAAGCTTCCGCAGTTGCTTACTATATAAAATCGGGCCTTTAAGTAAAATAGGAATGCAATTTCATTACACGATATATGTTTTTGTTGGTTAAACTCTAGATTTCAGTTAAATAATATTTTTTTCTTCTGCTTAGAGTTCAAACTGTTGTTTCATTGCCACTACAGAGCATTACATTGTCGTCCCGACATTTGTTGCAACGTTGATCTTTAGATATGAATTTTACAATTTAATGTTATCGTTAGGCAACTATTTTTTATTGCAAGTGGTTGGACGCGATTTCATATTATTTCATATTTTATATATGTGAACCAACTTTTTCATAAGCTTACGCAGTTGCTTACTATATAAAATCGGGCCTTTAAGTAAAATAGGAATGCAATTTCATTACACGATATATGTTTTTGTTGGTTAAACTCTAGATTTCAGTTAAATAATATTTTTTTCTTTAAATTAATTAATTAATATTTTTTTCTTTTCTTTAAATCATGATACAAATCCCGGTTAACCGGTTTTAACATAAAACCGTATTCGAAACCGGTTTTTTTGAAAATTCTATTTTTCGAATAACTTGAAACCCGGTTTTCTGAAAATGTCTTTTTTTTTAATACACTACTTGTATGATAAAATTAAATATTTGCTTTATTTTGATTACAGTAATACAATTCGATCAGTGTGAGTTGTCTCTCCCATAATATCTGAAGTGGTATTGGTAGATCATTTAGAATTCGGTATATTAGAACTTTTTCTTCTTTAAATCTCCTAATTTAAAAAGATCATTTTTAAATTATCGGTATATATAAAAGTGTCTAGTGGTGCTCATTTTTGATCATCACTGTGTATGTATGAATGTATGCTAATTTTGGCAACCAAGTTAACTACGTTTGTTTAATGAATATTCAAATATTTATAAATTATATTATGTTAACATTTACAAAAATAAAAAAATAGAAAAAAAAACTAGTTAATAATCAACACCAAAAGAGAAATATTCACAATTAAAATAACGTAAAATTCAGTGTTTCTCAACGCATTAAAATGTCAAAATATTTTGTCAAATTAACACAAAATAACAAAAAAGACAAGAAAGACTCTTGTAGTTTTTTTTGTTTGGAATTTATGTTAAAATACTTTTTCTTTCCTTCCATTTGCGTTTCTTATTTATTATAAATTTTTTATTTTATTTTATTTTTTATAAATTTTGTTGTTTTTGCATTTGCTGAATATTATGATAAAAACTAAAAAAATCATTTTAAGGTGTCTGTGGTCTCAATCAACAAAATAAAAATATTAACTTTGAAGAAAAAAATATTTGTTCATTATGATTATGATTTTGTTTGTTTTGTTGCCAAACGGTCAACAATGAAATAAACTCTGATGTCAAAAGTTCATTGACAAGTAGACATTTTGTTTTAAAATGACACATTTTAATTCATTTTTTATGTCGTTAGCTTGTTTTGGCGTTTTATGGCTTAATGTTGCCAGTTTTTTATGTTGAATTAAACCTTTAGGAAAAGACGTTTCTATTGGTTTTAAATTTATTAAGTGTTTTAAGCAACTAAAAAGTGAAATTTTCACTAGACAGCAGGGACGTTATCTACTTACATAAACTATGTTAAGTTGAAAGTTTAAGTACCTACAGTTTGGCCTTAAAGTGTGTACACGAAAAACATAATAATATATTTTCTTTTTTATTTTTGGTTATTTCTGGAAAAAAATTTAAAAATGATGATTTATATTGAAAACGGTAAAATGATCAATATATTCTTGTTCCTGATATAATAGAATTCTTACATAATACAAATTCAAATCCTTGTTTTAATTTCACTTCAGTTAAATTCGTGAAATTCTCAATTGTTGCTCACGAGAACAAGTAGAAAAAAGTGTCCCTTCAGTTTCACTGTCGCCAAAATATCTACGTTTTACTCACAAATATTCTCTTCGAAATGCAAAGTTTTTTTTTCGCATTTTCTTCCCGATATTAAACAAATTTAATCATTTAAGTTCTTTGAGATTGAAATACATAAAATACACTTTTAAAACACAACGCGACAAAAAAATGGTTTAAAAAATTTTACCTCTATATGAGTCCATAGATCTTTTGGACTAAGAGTGATAGGATTGGCTAGGCCGTTAAACATGTGGTCCTTGGCCACATATTGGATATATGTTCAGAAAGGCATGGTCTATACGAAACCTGTAGACATTGAGGCTTCTGTTTCATCCCGATCTTATTTGTGCTAGAACTACTCCTCCAATGATTCTGTATTGTAATTGAATATGGTTGGCTTTCAATTAAGATATTCATTTGGTAACTTGCAACCGTAGAAATTGTGGCATCTTTGAAATGCTTTGTGTTTACTGACAACTTCATTATGTTCTTTAACCATTGAGCCTTTATCTCATCATATGGATGTTGTATTGAGGACAGAATTTTGTTATCTTTGAACATTTCTCCAATGCGTATTACTTAGCAAAGGAGACCGCAATTACTGCAGGCTATTGGTTTGAGAAAACCTTATTTCTACTTCTCAATTTTTCTGTGATTACAGTGGCATGAGCTAAAAAAGTAATCTATCAAATGTAACTCTTATGATCTTCGGGTTTTAATAGTTGAAATTAGTCCAGGTGGTTAAGAGTGTTATTGTTGCCTTCGCAAGTGAAAGTTTAAAATTACGTTGTGGATGTAACCATTTACCTTAATTATGCAGTCGTCCGCATAAGTTATCACGCCAATTCCTGTGGGGTTTAGAGAAATAGGTTTTGAACTGTGGTTACGAAACTTTACGATTTATATATAAAAATTGTTTGCATGGTCTCTGCTGGTTCAATTTATAAAGAGTTATAGATGTTTGTAACAGGAAAAAGCTTTTAAAATTACCGCTCTAGTTTCTTTATGAGTTGACTTAACGACTGTCTTTCATTGTAAACATTTAACTAAAAAAACTTTGGTACAGATCATTTATTTGAGTGAAAGACGAATCTTATTGAAATTGATGTTATGATCCGTGCAATATTTCAATCAGGTCCCAAACCAGTGTCTCTGAATGGGATTTTAAACTCATTAAGTTCATTGATCACCGAAACATCTTGGCAATATCCATATGCTAAATTTCAAGAAGATCGGTCTTCAAATGTTCGAATGTCAGTTGATTCTATGGCAGCTCTACGCATTGTACGTCCATTGTAATATCAGAGAAAATTTTACATAATTTTAATTAAAGTCCGTTTTCTGAAATGCATTTTGTAGGACATAATCCTCTTTGCGGAAATGAGGAAAGATCTGTCCTGTCTTGTCGTTTTACATCAAAGTGTTCATTGCCTTCACAATAATTTGTTAGGATGGAAACAACGTTTCTCTTCTAAGATTAGTGATAGAGTCAAATAGTAAAATTATTTTCGTACCTGAGAAGTGTGATCAAGTTATATATTGTTGTATTGCACAAGTTACTGAAGTTTTTTATAATTTTAAGTTAAATAATTACGGTGAAGTTAGCGATTTTCCATTCTTTTCAATAATCCCCTTCAGTCTCATGATGTAATGGTTTGCACATTCGATCTTTTAATGGTCCCTTTCATTTTTTCTTTACAGATTAGTCTTCTGTATGCTGATGTCTAAGAAATATCGTTATAAATTATCTTTCTGAATAAATATATCAAAATTTGTAAATCGTACTTAGGAAATATGACACGAAATTGCATTCAATACTTCAATCAATACTTTATATTATTTAACATTGAATTTATTGTGTTTCACTCTGACAAAATCTCCAGATATCATTCATGTGACCTCAACTATTGAATAAAAAAAAATTAATCACTGATTAATACAAAATGATTTTTGATTTATAAAATGCATTTTATACTCATGCAACAGCAAATAAGGGGGGTCCATCAATTGTCGATCAATAGTACAACAAAACTGAATGAATTGTATTGAATTATGAGTGTTTTACAAATATTTACAACAACAAATAACATGTTGTTTTATGCAAAGTAATTTGTGAAAAAAATGTTCAGATACATTTTTGTAAAAAATTGTAGTTCCATATAAAAGCCAACAAACCAACAAAACTTTTGTGTTCAATGGTACGTAAATGTTTGTTGATCGTGTGTTTTATTTCTCTCTTTTTTTACAATAGAAATGTAAAATGTTTCATGATCTTTAAATTTTTTAGTCGTAATAAAATAATGTAATTTTTTTTCGTTTATTCATTAGATACAGATCATGCTGTAGATGATCATACAACCGACAAACATTAAATATTTCACGTATTATCTTTTTATTTATCTATTGATGCTTTAAAATATTTTTGTATTTGTTTGACTCTATAGCCGGTATATATAGAACTATTAGACAAAATATTGGTGTGTGAAAACAATTGATCGCAGCTTTAGAGTAACGTTAATGAAAGTTAAAAATTTTTCGAATTGGTCCATTATTTCACCAGTCAAACCTGCAAGGGTTGTTAGATTTGAAGCTTATAAAATTTGCAAATATTTAAAAAGTTTTTAAAACCATTCGCAAATTCATTATTATTCTCATAGCTTTCTTGAAAGTTTTACTTCCGAAAATCACTTCCAAAGGCTTGTCATGATTTAAACATCAAAATAGTGTCAAGTAGTCATTTCTGGATTTAAGAATGATTGTTCACAACATTTTGTTCGATTTTATTTCGATAAATTTATTTTGTTGTGAATTGTGTAATTTTGATCAAACCAATATTAAACCGGATTAAACCGAAAGTAAAATGTCAATATGAACAAGGAATCGGAATAGTTCTTTCCGATTATTATGGTGTTTAGTGTTTCCAATATCTGTAAGCTTAAAGTTTAAAACAGACTGCAGTTGCAGAAACTACAAATTTAATTTTAGGTTATAATTTCACTCCCCTAAGTTGGAATATGACTGCTTAGGTGTCACCCATATAATACTGTAATCTCGGAGTTGTGAAGGCGTGACAATCCAATATAGTTTTAAACATGGTATCCTTAGATAAAAAGGCCTTCATTGCCCTTTGGGCTATCGGAGAAGTTGTTCAAATCCTTTTATTGCATATTTGCCTGATTCGTCTTGTATCTTGTTCCTCCGCTTGAAGAATTAAATTCTCAATTCTGCTTCTCCATATAGAAATCCAGTTCTATCCTCTCTCTATGTCTTGATCAAACCATGTAGCAAATAGTTCTCAGGCCGTTTCTATGTTCAGCTTTACCAGCTTACAGTTTGCAAAAGTATGAGTCACTGAGGTGCTAATAGTGATTTTAATTATATCAAACTGCGCCATCTAGATGTTTGTACTGTACAATTGAATTTTTTTCTTAACTTTTTTTTGTGTTCTGTATTCGGTTACACACTCAGCCGTTACAGTTTAGCTTTAACTGAAATTATATTTCAATTACTTTTCTATAGGTGATGTAATGTATTTTAAGATCGTTAAGGATCTGCTATAACTTTCAAATCTGCTTTTTTATTTTTCTTTCTTGTTTTTTTAAATTATGGTTAATTTTACATGAATATTTAAATATTTTCATATTCATAAATGTGTTTTGCATTTATATTTTTTTCAATCTTTTATAAAAAAGACTAAAACTACAGTTTTTTGCTTTGGCAGCAGTTTTAGACTGATTTTAATCGATTTGAAAGAAGAAAGCAGCAGTTTTTTGATACTCTGCATTAAATTTGTTTATTTTTAATGATTTTTTTCAAGAAAATGTTGGGGAGTTTAATGTTGCAATTATATTTTTATATGTGGCAGCATTTGCTTTTGGGTGTGTGTATATGTTTCAAAAGAGTTGCATTAAATGTAGAAATTATTTGCGTGTTATGTTGCAATTGCTTTTATTATTTTATTTAGATTTTTTATTTTATTAGATTTTTATGCATAAAGGAAGAAATTATATATAAAACTATGGTATTAAATGTTTTTTTGCATTTTTAGTTTTATAATGGTAATTGTAGATTTTGAATGTAATTAGAGATCACTTTGTACATAAAACAAACATTTTTATTGGCGGATTTTGAATATTTGTTTAAACATATTTTCGAATTGGAATTTGAACATTTTTAATCCGTTTTAGATAAAACGCGATTCGAATTAAATACAACTAAATTAAGACTCAATGAATATATAATTTTGAGATCATATCAAGATCATATATATACGTTTAAATTAAAATGTTTACTTCTCAATAAAATGAATTTCAAAAGAGTTTAGAAAATTTGTGAGCCATTGAACTCTTTTTATTTTATTCAAACTCTTTATTAAAGTGCTTTTTTATTTATTAATTTCCCGGTTTTAAGTTCTTTTATCTTTATTTGACATTTAAAAAAAACTTGTCTAATGGATCTTAAATTAAATGTCATTTTATTAATACAATTAATCAAATTATTTACTTTTTAACTTAAATTTAATTTACAATATTGTCTGAGTCATCTTTTCGTGACGTTGATATTTTGTCAGACGCTTCTATTTCGTCTCTTCGTTTTTTGTCTTCAAATGGCAAAATAAGACAAATCAAAAACATTAACAAACCCACATTAATGTGCTAATTCGTTTCATACAATTTAGGTCTTAATTTAAATTAAATATTGTTTAAATTTTGAAAATTTAACAATAAAAGTCAAAATAAAAAAATGGTATAAATGATGGGAAATAGAATAAAATGAAATAAAAAAATAAGCCAAGACATAAATGGCTCTATTTTGTGTTTGTTTACGTCAGATGTATGTAAAATTCTGAATAAGAACGGAAAAAGGTGATAAATTAACCTTCCAAAACTTTACTTTTTTATGCTCAGTTGTTCATTTTCACCTGTAATTGTGAGGAAACCGATTTTTTCATAAATATAGCAAAAGTACTGGGATTATCGGAGCTCTCAGTAGAGTACTTCCGAGTAATTTCTTGTTTTTATTTCAACTTCTTGAGTATCTTAGGTCATGGGTCAACTTTATTTAAAAGAACATTATATTTACTTTGCTTTACGAAGAGCACTGTGATATTAGGTCTATCAGGACACGCTAAATACTTCTTCGCTGCACAATTAGGGTTATTGATGGTCTATAGTCTAGTATGTTAATCATTGTACACAAACAGACCCCTAAGACTTGATTTACCATCGCCATTAACTATGTTCCTTTGTTTTATTGATTATATCTATATATCTGTATTAGAACGATTTCAAATGATCTACATCAAAAATGTCTACATCAGATGTCTGTTCGCTCTCGGAGAGAAAGTACTAATGAATCTTGTGATAATTTTGAATATATTAATTGAATTTATAAATTTCTTTATAAAAAATTACAATATTTCTGGATCAATATTGGATCTCATTTATTTGATCGTTGTGGACAAAAATTATTCGAATATAAAAATCTATAGATACGAATATTACTTTTTTCACCTAAATAAAAATTTTATTTAGGTTTCCTTTTTGCCCACTTCTAAGTACTTATAGTTTGTCTCTTACCTTATTTGTGCCATTAAAGATTTTGAGGTTAAAACTATTGAAATATCAAAAAACAAAAAAAAGGAACAAATAAATATTGTGACACAGAATCAAGTAGATTGAAGTATCATAACAAAGAAAAAATCATAAAAAACTGAAGTCTTCAAGATTTCAAACGGCTTCAATTGAAAAGAGCTTTAAATTAAATAACAATTGTCAGTGTTGTTATACTCATTTAGGTTTTTTTTTTTAAGGGAAGTTTTTATTAGCAAATAAAGTACCAAAATTATGGTACTTTTTCAGTGAAAAGTAAACTTAAAAGTAAAACATTCGTCCGATTTTTAGATATTTCGTTGAAATTTGTAACAGATTTTTGGGTTAAAATCGAAGTTTTTGGAAATTGATGATACAAATTAGAGATGGGCGACACCGAGATTTTTGCATAACGTTGTTCCCAGTGAAAGTGATTTTTAAATCGTTGTTCTTTAAAACAGTGACAGTGATCGCAGTATTTCGAAAGAAAATATGAGAATGTTTTTTTATTTTTTATGAAAAAATAAAAAATCAGGGGAAAAAGAGAATATGGGAGTTTCTATGGAGTTCACACTACGCACCGTAGGAAATGAATAATTTGAATTACAGATGAATCGTTAATTTATGCTCAACGCCAACTTTAAATAATATTTCTACCTCAAAATAAAAACAAATTCATTTGAGTATGCAACAGAAGAGGAGAGAACGACATTATTAGTAATTTCAGTCACTGTAGTTTTAAAAAACACGGTGATAAAATCACAGTCGGGAAGATATCGTTCATGTCTCATACAAATGCCTTTAAAGGAATTGATATATTTTATTTCAAATTACATGGAAAATTTCAAGAGGATTGGTTCAATAATAAGAGTAGCTCCCATACAAGACGACTTTCGAAAATCGCTTTAAAGCACATAAATGTCATTTAAGTATTCTGAAAATATATATATATAATAAGAGATTTTAAGGAGAAAACAAAGTACCAAATTTTGGGAGGATCGGTTCAAAATTTCCGATAGTCCTTATAGAACCCACACTTCTGAAAATCACCTCAAATGTCATAAATCTGCCATGTAAAAGTGAATAAAAAATTTTTTTTAGTTCAAATTATAGAATCAATTTTACGAGGGTCATGTTGTTAGGTCTTTTTTTTTTTGGAAATTGCTAGAAAATCGGTATTTTTTAAGACTTCTGAGGGCTTTTTTGTTTGATTCTATCTGACATCATACTGCATGACTTTGACGTCATGTACCTTTTTATATAATTTTTTTATACCAAAATTAGGAAACAAAACAGAATCATAAAAAGAGTGAAATAAAACACATGTCAGCCTATTTTAGTATTTAGTTTTATGCTTTGGCAGCTGTTTAAACAACTTCAAACTCCGATATTAAGAAAGAATAAAACTCTTTTTTTCCACAATTACGTTTAGTCATCAAGGTTTTTGCATTAAAGTTTTTATTTTATTCGTATTTATACGTTTATTTTAAACATATTTTTTATTTGTTACTTAAACAATCGTTTATATTAAATTATCTTTTGTTTTAAATCAGATACTTTTTTTCAGCAAAAAAATATATAATTTTTTTTCATTTTGTACTTAATTCTTGTCTGAGTTTAAAGACAATGAACCTCTTGGTTTTCAGTGATTTTTTTTTCACTTTAAACAATCTATTCGATTGGCTGTTTTAGAAGTTTCAGTGTGTTTTTTTTGTTGTTTCTTGTTGTTTTATTGTTGTTGTATGTCGTAATTTTAGTAATAAATCATTGAAATATGAACGAACGATCGAATGTACATTGAAATGATCAGCAGTTTGTTTTTTTTTATAGTAAAATTTTAAATTCGCTGTGATTCTGTTTAGTATTTTCATGTATTTATTGGTCTTAATTTAATATAAATTGTTGTTTTAGTTTTGTTGTTATTGTATTTTAATGGAAATGACGTGTTAAGTTATTTTCTGCTGCTAATTGTTGTAATTTTATATAAAAAAACGACAAGATTTCAGCTCATTGAATATTTAATTGAACACTCTATAAAAGGTATTTTAGAATAAAAATCACATTAACAACTTAAGATTCATAGTTGTACAATTTTGGGAAAATAATTACAGAATAACTTTAAATTATGAAAGCTAAAGTTGTTAACTCTCAAATGGTATATAATTTCCAAAAATTGTTTAATTAATTTCAAAATAACAGTGAAATCGCGGTCCAATTAAATTGAAAAGTAAATTTTATCCGATTTTCATTAATATTTATTTGTTTTACAGCTTGAATTTTGGAGAGGTATATTGAATTCAACAGAACTTTCCGTATTTAGATCCTTTTATGACAACGCATTCAAAATATGTTTTTTTTAAATTTATCAAATTAGGGGAAAATTCAGCAAACTTAATTTTTGTGATATGTTCGCGATAGAAGGAAATAGTCAGAAGAGCCGTCAATATCGACATATTTTTATGCCCAACAGTTGAAAATATCAGGAACATTAAGGATTTTTTCATAATTTTTTAGAACCGTTAGAGATATCATAATAAAATTCCTCATGATTAAAGCTCAGGTGTTTTCAATTAAATTAGGAGGAGTACAAACATGGTAAGGAGCGTAGTAGGTGATCCTATAAATTAAGGTGGCAGTATTTATTTACTGTTAAAATCATGTTTTTGAACTGAACTTTGTATATTTTTTCGTCTTATAAAGAAATCTTAACAAGTGTTAGTGTTAACTAAATTCGGAAATTTAGGACAAAGATCTGCCCAGAAGTCCTTACCATATATTTAATGGTAAGTTATCAAATTTTTTGGATTATTCTTACCTACATATATAAGATATAGTATTTTTTACCAGACGGCCCTTATAATGTTCAATTCAAAGAAAAAGTAAAATTTAAAAAAAAAATTATTTATATGGATTGAGCTTTTTGGTATTTCCGTACTTCATGGATAAATTCAATTAAATATCTTTATTCATTTTTATTTTATTAAAGTTTAAATATTAATTTTATATTTCAAAAAACAGCATTAAATCAAAATTAAAGTTTCTGTTTTATAAATTTTTAACTTCAAACGAAATTTCGCATACTGTTTCTTTACAATTTGTGAATCGTAAAGTTCTAACGTTTTAAAAGATAACAATCTTGTGTAAGAAGTTTATAACTTGGCTGAAAATGCAATTCCAACTAAACTTTGTCTAGTCAATTTTCGTTACTTTCTAAGGCATTTATCCGAGATGGCCACATTCGGAGGGTCATCGACTATGCCCCTGACCAGATTATGGCTTGTACTCCTTCAGATCAACTCAAAAAAACCTATCAGCTTTATCCATCTGATAATTCATTATGATATTTTTTACACTTCAAAAGTTAGTACACATCGTTCATATAGTCCAAGCTCCCTGGCACGAAATTTTCTCGTTTTGATTTTTTTGTTCTCAATCTTTAACAAATTAAGAATAAATTAATTAATTCCTGAAAATAAAGTTTCATTAAGGTTAAATATAAAATTTCTTTATAATCTGCTTAGATGTCATCGTAAAATCTTTTCAAAATAACATGTTCCTAAGATCACCAGTTACCATCTCTCTGATTAAGTTATTTTTCATAAATTGCAAAAATATTTATGTAAAAAAATAATAATAATTAAAAATAATTTATTAGTTGTTTATTTTAATTTTTTTCTAAACACACTTTATACGTCATTCTCTGTTGTCCGTCGGTCTATCCGTTCATGTATTAGTTTGTAACTAACTTTTAGTATATTCTATATAATTGAATCGTGCCAGGTAATTATTGTTGTTAACTTGTGTAAAAAAGGTGTCTCTATTTAGTTACTAATTCTTTGTCTTGTTTTTTTAGTTTAATATTAAACATGTACTAAACAAACTGACTAACTAAATAATGCAACAAATCGGTATGAAAAAAATGTTTATTGTTTAATGAAGTGCAAAACCAAAACTTGGCCCGCAACTATCAAAAATGTAAAAATTTTTAATTCTAATAAATTTCATCTGATATTAAGTCTGTAATTGGACGATTCTAAAAAAATAACCTTTAAATTTATACATTTTAAATGTTCAGAAATGTTTGAGTTCTTGGAGATCAGTTGTAATACAAATCATCATTCGATATTTTACAATTTCCTTATTCTCCAACAAAGTATTATGAAATCTTAAATCATTCTTCATCGATATCTCAGATAAAGTAGAACTCTAAATATTGAAAAGAGCAATGAAATAAGTTGATTGGAATTTTTTATTTTAAAATAAAGATTCGAAATATATTCTATTCAAGAAATAATGTATTTTTATCACCTCTTCAATTGGGTACGATCAGATAATACAATCAAATGTGTGGAATCAATTCGTTATTGTTAGGTGTATCTTAGAGAGAAAGTAAGAGAACTGTGGAACACAAACGAAATACTTTTTAACTACCAATTGTATTATAAGGAAACAGTGAAGGTTTTGTGTGCCCAAGCATTAGGCCCCATGGGTCCAAAAGTATATGCAAAGTGATAGGATTCAATTTGTTCTACCACTTGTATCGTAGGAAAACTGTAGGTGCTCACAAATGTATTGTATATCGTGAAGAGATTTTAAAAGAGACAATAGGTTAAATTCTAGGACAAGCCAATGTTGAATAAGTAGTCGGGAAGTTAGTAAAGAGAATTGTGTTGTTCCTTTTTAGACTCCAAATACTGCTACATCACTAAAAACTGTTTCACTAAGTTGAGAGTTTAGTTGCCAAACGTAAAACCAAATAACTTCTGCTTCTAGGGCAAACATGTGATTGTAAAAGAAAAAGAAATGTTATATTGAATTTAATATTTATCATAGTTTTTTCTGGGGAGAAAAATAACGATAGAATTCTGGTAGCCCTTTTAACGCCTTTTTTAACTTTTAATTAATTTATTAGTTGGGAAAAGCTCCTCAAGGCGTTCTATTACATAATCAAAATAATGCCAGTTTAAATTTCTAAAAAAGTTTGACCATTCGTACATTAGGAAGTGTTGCCCATCTCTGCTTAACTAAATAGTTTTTTTTTGTTTACACAAAAATTCATAGTTTTTCACGATTTATTTTTATTGTTGTTTTCTCGCAAATATTGTTATTAATTCAACCTTGCCTTTTTCCGTTCCCAATAGCTGGGACCAAATCATAATGGGTGAAAAAATAAACAAATATTGTCATGAGGCCTTCAGGTGTTATTAAGATTAATTTTATGTGTTTAACTATTGAAAATTGAAATTAATTTTGAAATTAATATTTAAGCTACTGTGATCAAACATAAAGGTAATTTTGTTTGATCTCCCAGATTGTTTCTTCTTTTTTTATAACTATTTCGTCTGAAGCTTTCAAAGTTTTTTTTTCAAAATTCTTCGTATGCAAATTAAGAGAATAAGCTCGTTGCGATGCTCTTTGAATTTTTTGAAACCATAACATAAACCGATATCTGGTTGGATTCTTTATTATAGTTCTGAAAAATGACTCCAAAAGCTTAACAATATAACACTTTCCTCCGACAAAATGAATTTATAATGTACTATGCCCTGATAATTAATAACAACTGTCAGCATGAACTTTTAAGGTTTTTGCTCGATTTATACATTGATTTTGGGATCGTAAGAACAGACCTTTATCATATCTCCAATTACAAATACATATTAGATCCTTGAAATATCTCAATTAGAAGTGCATATTTTGAAATAGATTTTGAACAGCTGTTACGGTATTAACGATTGGGAAACCTCCGTCTTTTTTAAATATTTTTTTTTCATTATCAAGCTTCTGGGCTTTAGTCAAAATTATTTGGAACTAAACATTAGTAAATGTTTTGTGTTTATTTTAAAAATTTACGATTAAAATCGATATTCATTTTCATTTTGTAAATTCATGTTTGACAGACTGTATTTTATTTTTATTTTGAAAATAATCAATTTTTTTTGACGGACAAATGATTAATTAGTTACTGTAACAAAATTATGGGATTGAAAAATTATCATGTAGTTTAATAATAAAATCAAGAAATTTTGACATAAAAATTATAATAAATTTTCAGCAACTTTTTTATTTCAATTTAATTTTTTTTCGTAATAATTTTTATTTTTATTTAATTACAATTGTTTTTTATCACAATTATAATTTAATAGTTTCAACACAACATTTTTCATCATTTCTATAAATAAATGAAAATTTAGTCAGTATGCAAAAAAGAAAGAGATAGAGAAAAAGTTTCATAAATAACTAAAACTGGCCAAACGTCTGTCCAACTGTCAGTTTTATCTATTATTTGCATAATTATATATAAACATTTTTTGCTATAAATTTATTAAAAAAAGAAGAAATAAAAAAAATATATTTTTTATTTAATAATAATTTAATAACATGTATAAAGACTTGTTTTGGACTCAAGTCCCCGTCTCCTTAGTAGTTTTTTTTTTGTTTACATCAGTTGTATCAGAAGAGTTTTAGTTTTTTTTTCTTCCAGTAACTTTGCACTTGTTTAGATGGTATGAAGAAAGGAAAAAAAGACTTTAATTGTAAAGTGCCATTTAATTAAATAAAATTTACAACTTTCGCTTGTTTAAATGAAAAGACGGACGGATGGCCGGACTTTGACATACAGACTCATAGAGAAAAATATGCAAGCGGTCTGTATGAGTCTGTAAAATAAGAAGTAAAAAATTATTCACAATTTACATTTTACACAAGTTTATTGTCAACAATGTGCAAAAATGTGCAATTATCTCTAGATTGTCTGCGACAAAGAAAAGTTGGTGCTAAATTATGAAAATATGGATAACGGACTGGTGGGGAAAATTTTAGATATTAATAAGTTCCCTCCATGATGTTTTGTAAATTAAGTTGTCAAGTTTGAAAATAAAAAAATCTAATCTCTTTTTTATTATCGGTTACTAACGCGCAAAATATATTTGTGGTTGTCCCTCAACCATATTATAGTTGTAAACGCATGGATGTATCAATGTTGTTGACCATAATATTGTTGAGGTAATACAAAACATTGAAATCAAAACATAATAATTTACCAAAAATTCATTAAAATAGCATTACGAAGGTGGTCTTAAATTATTATTAGATATGAAAAGTATTTACTTATTATAAGCGACGCTTGGAATGGCTATTAGTTTATTCCAAACTTGTATCTTTGTAGATTGACATATTTTTTTGTTTAAATCGTGAAAATGGTGAAATGTTCAACTGTTAATTCGAGATTGACCACCTTTTTCTTTTTAACTTAAGTATTCCTCAATAAGGCATGACATAAGTTAATAAAATTTGTTCCACTCCGATTTAATCAACCCAATTTCTGACATTTCGCTGTGAAGAGAATTACGTTCTGAATAGTCTGAAACAAATGGTAGTAAGATGATGCAAGTCCGGGATGTAATAATCTTCCCATCCAATAGTTTTTTAAACATTTTGATGTAATGGCAAGATAAAGGCTCAAGTCCACTAGTTTTTGACGGTCTCACAATATGATTATATAGTGAAATATTTTGGACTCAAGTCTGGTCGAAGATTTTGGTCAATTTTCGTTGATTTATCGCTTCAAACGAATCAATTTTTTGCGCTGTTGGTCCCTGTGATCGTCCTACTCATTTTTAATAACTTTTAATACAATGACCCCTCCAAATATAGAATATTATTTCCAAAGTTGATTTTACAACATGTTATTATGATGAAGGAATATAGATTCATGTCTGATCGAATAGTTTGAACGAATTTTGTTGATTGATCTCTTTAAACAAATCAATTTTTTTCAATGTAGGTCTCTGTGATCGCCTGACTCGATTTTAATAATTTGTAATACAAAACATTTCTCTGATTCCACCAAATTATAGAGTATTATTTTTCACACTGATTTGACTGCTTCCGCGTGGGTATTTTTCCTCTAGGCGTTATTGAATAATATCTCTTTCCGAAATGCTAAATCATCTTTCTAGATCCCTCAAGCTTCTTTCTTTGTATTATATTGTACTTTTTGCATCTAACTTTTTCTTGATTTTCTTCCTTGTGCAAATCGCCACTATTAAATATCGGAAGAGGTTGTTCACTATTTTTTTTTTTTTTAATAATGAAAAATTAAATAGCAATTGCTTACGCTTTGGTGTCCATCGAATACTGAATTTTAATTACAGAAACCATATGTAGTGATAAGTCTATGTTTCCCAAATTGAAGTTATTGAATTTCCTAATGTGATTAAATTTGTCGATGACATTTACTAAAGTTAAGACATTAACAAGTGCCAAACACAAATCTCTTTTGTCATTATTTTTTTTATTTCAATGATGTAATTCATTTTTCCATCTCTTGCTCGAACTTGAAATTCTTGTGTTAACGTTTTGTAAAAATATCTAATAACTCTCGCCCAAGGACTCAAGTACATACCTTAATTCTTCCATACAACATTTCATTAATCTACTTAAACTCTTGTGATGAAATGAGAAATGTTTGATAAAAAAGGTGAAAAAAGAAAATGAAATATTACAACACTCTTGTCTTTGAACATTAAAATAAAGGTGTTGAAATAAATTGCCTCAAGGTTTAAGCAACACGAGCTATAAAGTAATAAAAAAAAACGTAGCAAAAAATCCTTCAAGTCAAATGTTACAAATTTTTTATAAAAATAATTTGTTTAAAAGATTATTTCATGGCGAAAATAGACGAAAAGACTGATAAACAGGCCACTCCTGGTTGAAATTCAAATATTTTTTTTATTACAAATAAAAAGAGTTTTTTCATAAGCATGAACAAATGCATGTATGCATGCATGCATGATTGAATGTAAATATAAATGAAAGACTAAAACTTTTCCGACTTTGTTTTAGCTTCTGGTCATAATTTCATTTTAATTTATCATTTATATTCCGTTTGTTATGTGGCCAAAATAAGGACTGAGATTGAAAAATTCTTTACACACATCTTTTAATTGAATTACTTTTGCAAAGTTTACGTGCAAAAGTGAGCACCAAAGTGAGTGACCAAAAAAAGGTACATACTAAAATTGTTAATTATTTTCTACATAACCCATCTTGGTCCTACAAAAAGTTTTCCAATCATTAAAATGTCTGCCACCAAAATGTTTTCAATATTATTAACGGGAGAATTTATCCGTTGATAGAAAACCTGGTTAAGGTAGAAAAACTGGTCGATATAATGTTTTTAAAACCAAAAAATTAGCTCAGTGCTCGAACAAATATTCCAGGTTGAATGAGTTGCAGCATATTGCCGGACTCAAGAATTACCGAAATTACCATTAAGAAAATAGGCTACTTCCACTTATCAGACTTCATAATGTGTTCAATTGGTTTGTGACCTGACTTGGAATCCTGCCACTATGGTAAACAAACCTTTGAGTGGTACAAGAATGATAATGTGGTATTTGTACCAAGAATGGTAAGATTTTAAACAGGTAGTTCATCCTGTTCAAGCAAAGTCAAAGAAAGCTTTATAATAAACATATTTTTTTAATTATATTAATAATTTCATTCAAATAAAACATTAAAACTGTGAGTTAAGTGGTTTCATTTTTATCAACTTATATGTATGTTAAGCATTTTTCGATCTCACTAATTACTTTTAAAAGCAAGAAAGTAATAATTATAATTTTCTATTAAAAACTTACAAGCTTTATTGCATAAATTAATTTTGCAATAAAGCTTGTGATTTTGTGATCATATATTTCATCCTTTTTTCTGTTATTAATTTATAGTTTTTAATTGTTTCACCTCTCACGAGTTTCTTTGCGATTTATTTTAAATTAAATTAAATTTTTTGTTAAATGTTTTGGGAGATTTTTATTTTATCGATTTTTTACATAAAATTCAAGTGAATTCATTCACGTTTATTAAAATTATCATCATCATTGATTTAATGTTTTTATGACACGCAAACCTTTAAATGTTTCTTAATTTTTGCCATTTAATCAATTTAAGTGATTTTTAAAAGCCCAAATATATTTTCATAATTATTGTTTTTATCAAAAAGATGTTAAATATTTTTGAATTTAAGAAAATTAATTTAAATATTTTTCAAAATTCCTCAATTAATAAATTTATTTTTCTTATGTTTATTTGCAGGTATGTCTGATTAATTTAACTAAAATAAGGTAAAATATTAGACAAATACTAAAAGATTTATCAGAGATTAAATTATTCGAATAGAACCTACATTGACATATCATTATTTCACTATATGACAAATCGCAAATTAATTTCATCTTTTTCACAAATGAAATTAAAACTTCATTGTCAACACTTTAGGTATTCAAGACATGAAAGTGTTTGCAACGCAAAGTTTGTAGCAATATCTTCAATATGTTGAGATATTTATTTGAACACAGATCAGGCTATGTATCGGCTTTATAAAATAGTCGACTTTGTTCTTTGCTCCCCATATCACGTTTTCCCAAACAGGCTTTACACTTAAGTCAAGAAATTCCAAAAACTTTTTCCACAATTACAATATTTGGTAACTGTCCCAAACTAATCTACCAACCGTCTATAAAGGGACACTACTATTCACTTTATTAAGCTCCCGGTCTAATTATCTCTTTTAAGTCTCTGCAGGTGTCGATAAAGTTTATCGCGAAATTTGTACAAATTTTTGACAGAAATTAACATCTAAGAATGTGTTACGGATTTCAGGGTCTAATTTCAACAGAAAGAACTGTAGGGCTTTTTTAGTTTCATATTTTACATAACTGACACAGGTAATTCAATTTGAATATATAAGGTGATATTGTCTATTTGCGCAATATATGATTTGCGTAAACAAGAGTTAAACATCTGTCTTACAATTCCATATTCGGAAGACCCCAATGTGCAATTACATAAAGATGATTCGCGGGAGGTCAGGCAACCTTTCTTATTGAAGAAAACTGATGAAAGTTATGTAAAAAATAGCCGGTCGAAATTAACCAACTTAAAAATCTTATGAACGATTTAAAAGTGATGATTTTGACGCAAAGGAGAATACTCGTCGAAAAAAGTTGTCAAACGAACTTTCGTTATTATTGGAATACATTCAATACATTCAATTAAAGTAACTGTTCCAAAGCCGACAGGCATCGAAAGGCGATTTTGTGTCTCGGAAAAGGACTTTGAACGCTGCTAAAAAATTATGAAAAACCTTATGACAACCTTGGGCCCAAAAAGTTTACATATGACTTTTTTATTGGTCTATATTTGGTGGGTATAAAAAGGATGTTGTGCATTATTGAAATTAGATCAGATGATGATCTCAGGGGACCCGTGCATAAAAAAAACTCGTTTGAAGAGAGTAATAAAGGAAAAGTTGCCAGAGAATTTTATCCGACATCAGCCAAATTCTTCTATCGACTTCACGCTCGGCCACATCCTACAAGACCGATCAAAATTGTTGCATGGCTCAATCCTTGTCCCTTTTGAATACCATTTAATTTGATCGATGGTGGGATGTCTTTACTGAAAAAAAGGATATAAAAACTTGTAACAATAAAACAAGGCCTTAAAACTCGAATAACTCTTATGACACTGAGGAAAGGTGTCAAAAAGTACTCACTAATGAATAGAACTTGTAAATTACTATTAGTCCTGGTTACAATGAAAAGTCGACTGTTATTTTGCCGTAACTTGATCGTTTTTTTTAACAAATTTACTAAAGTGACAAACCATTTGAGTGAATATTTAACATATAGTTCGATTCATTCGATGTCATAATGAGGTCACATCAAATATAATAAAGTTTATTAGACTCGAATAGTCAAAAACATCGTTTTCCTAAAAGTTACAATACAATTCGCTTAAAAAAATTGAGTAAAAATAGCAAAATTAAATTTTAGATGAATTCGACAGAGAAAAAATTTGTATTCGTACCGCTTCTTTATTAGCATCCTTTCTATGCATACATTCAGTATCCATTACAGGGTGTGGTTGAATATAATTTTTATAAAAAAATTCCTTAATTTTCATTTTTACCAATCGCCAATACCATTCTTTTTCGAAAAAATCTAGTGGGTGTTTCTCTTCTTAGAATTTTTGCGGGGTTAATTAAAGGATCGATTTTTTGTCGAATTTTTTCATCAATTAATTTTTAATTAAAAAATAATAATCAAAACTGAATGAAAAACTTTCACATATTTTAACCATTTTTGTTAAAGATTTTGTTGATTTTAAACAAATTTCAATTTAACGGTAAAATTAATGATTATTTTCATTATCTGTTTTGTCATGATACTTCATGACACATCTGGCAATTAATCTTAACAAATAAAGACATACGTATTTTTACATCTCTATAACAATTATTTGTTGGTATTTTGTAACAAAAATTTCTTAATAATATTACACAATATTTTTAAATGGACTTTTACAATAAAAAACAATAATCATTAAATATATAATTACATTATTAAGAGAAAAAATATCATCATTACACATTTAAGAGAAAAAAAAGAAAATAATTATAAAAAAATCTGAATGTTGTTATTTTATGAAGCAAATTGGATTTTTAATAGAAATAGAGAGGGGGAAATGAAGAAATATTTTTAAAGAAATAGTTTTAAGTTTAAAAATTATTTCATAAATAAATACATTTGAATTAAATTGCATCAATATTTACCTGGTGATGAATGGAGCCTATTGAATTCGACGAAGATTGGTCCATTTTTCTATATGGTTTCATATAATCTGGTTCTGTATAAAAGCAACATAGTAACTTGAAGGCTCCTGCCATGCAAACATCTCACTTGGGTTGAAATTAATTTTACAACCAGGTGAAAGCGTAAAGTGTGCTCATTTATATCATATATTTTTGAACCTCTTCGGACCCATGAAAAAATGAACTTTTTAACTTTTTCACAAATTTTGCGATATCTTGATGAAACTTGTCATATGTACTCAGACAAACATAAAGACAAATCCCTTAAAAATTGGTCATGATCGGTTCATTCCTTTGATAAATTTTCGGCTAATTGATCCAAAGTAGAATAATACGTTCCAGTTCCAGATTTTTTTAATTAATCAAAATACACTTTTAATGTGACAAGAGTGTGCTTTATTTCTGATAAATAGATATAGATAGTAAGAAATTTGACCAAAGACTTTTAACTGTTTATTTAAAGATGACTTTCACATTATTCTAATATTTGCCTCTTTTTTAAACCAACACTGAGTTGAATTTATGTTCAGCCTATGACAAAAAATTTGAAGCTATTTCATTCTATTCAATCATCATTGATGAGTAGAGTTTAAAGAAGGCGATCTATTTAACGCTTTTTTATTAAATTTTCATTACTGAAAAGGGAATATAAAATTTCCGTCTTGAAAATTTCTTGAAAAATCAAACAAAAATTTGCTAAATATGACAGCAAATACTTACACATTGGTATTCATAAGACTTTTGTCACATTTTTGGTTTAAGGCAAACATTTTTGTTTGATTAAAATTATAAATTTCTTTGTTTGATACATAAACATATTTCCTGTTCAGATTTTCTGTTCAGATTAGCAAATACCTATTTTACCAATGTCGTCAAATATTAGCGTAATGTGAATACAACTTATGATATTTTTGAGAACCAATTTGCTGGGAACAATAATAGTAGATTCTATTTATTTTAGGTTTAATGAAGCTGTGACCGAGTATTCAAAATTAAAAAAAAATTGCTCAATATAACAGTTCATATTTGCATACTACTGTATATAACACTTTGCAATATTTATGTTCTAATACAAACACCTGTTTGTTTGATCAAAATTTCGAATTTTCTGGCTTGAAATATTTCTATTCAAATTAGGCAAAAGTATTTTGCAAATTTCTACAAATATTAGTGTAATGTGAACGCAGCTTTCGATATTTTTGAGAATTATTATGCTGGGAATAATATGGATAGATTTTCATCAAATTGGGGTTATAATTGAAGCTGCGATCATGTCTTCAAGCGATCAACTTCAAATTGGTTTCGTCCAATAAAACATGATCTTGATGTTACGTAAGAAATAAAAAATTTAATTTATTTTTATTAATTCTTTTTAATTTCGTTGAGTTTATCAATTAAGAGGGAGGGAGATATGAAATGCAACATGTATATCAGACATGTGTTAAAACAAATATTTGTATTAATATATAAATAAAGAGATCTTTGTTTTTTGTAAAATAATAAATTTTATTATAAATAAAAATTTCATAACATTTTGTGTGTGTGTGTGTGTTTGATTTGTTTTAAACACTAATTTTTAATGTACAATGTGATTGGATCATTTAGCTTGACTTGATATAAAAACACTTATTTTCCTGGTTTGATGGTGTTAAAGATTTTAGTTTATTACGATTGTTTTACCTCGATTTTGTTTGGATGTTAATTAAATCTCCAAAAAAAGAAAAACAACAAAACTAAAGTAAAAAATCATTTATAACAACTTTTTAAACTATTACAACTTTAAAAAACCATTATAAGTTTTGTTAATATTTTTTTATTTTTATTTTATGTTTTATTGTTTATTTAATGTTTTTGCTATTTTTGTTGCTTTTTGGTGTATAATGAACATGCAAACTATTTATTACAGCAACAAACTTTAAACAAATTTACCTACTGACTTTTGCAGTCATTTACATTTAATTTTATATTTTCGTTTTTGTTGTTGTTGTTGTTGTTGTTGCTTTTATTTTATAAATTGTTAAAGTTTATTTAATTGTTGTTAATTTAAGAAAACAAAATGTCGGTGTTTAAGACATGTATGGCGATGGCATATTATTATTATTGTTGTTGTTGTTGCCAACAAATAAATAAATTTTACTGCAATTTCATTATAAACAAATATTTGTTGCTCAACATTGTGAGTTGTTTGCATTTGAGGATGACAAGCAAACTTTGCCTCACATATATGCGAGACCCAAAAAAAATTGTTCTTCGATTCATGTACAATTCGTGAGAAAAAATTTTTGTATCATTAAGTGTTTGGAAAAAAATCAATAAAATTGATTGTTAAATTTCTTACAAACATCTGAGAAAAATTTTATTAGTAACTAATTACTTTATTCATTACTTAGTAATTAAGAGTAATTAAGGACTCATTTAGCACACGTTTTCATTAAAATTTTGAATCTAAAAATTTGGCCAAGCATTCAAAGGTCTGCCGTCAAAATGTTTCCAATGCTATTTAACAGTGCCGGATGAACATGTCCGTTGATAGAAAACCTCGTTCAGGTCCACATGTTTCCAAAGCCTAAAAAGCATTTTCAAAGGAGCCACAAAAACATCAAAACTGAGCACGGAAATTAAAGTCAAGTTTTTGGGGAAAAATATTCTTGTTACATAATGCATGACGAAACGTACGTTCTGGTAAATTTTTTGCAACTTCCTGGTAAACATTTTTATGTTGCTTTTGCTCGAGTGAATGTTAAAGAAAATCAAAATTTCCCAAAAAGTTCTTGGTATAGCAAACAATATACAGTTGTGACAGGGCAGTAAAAGGAGTTGGCCTCTTGTTAAAAGAAAATTGAGAAACAAAAAATAGGTGTCGTAAAATATAGTAGATTCTAAACGTATATATATGGGTTCGAGCAAAGTGACATTAATGCTATAAAAACGTAAATGGAAGAGTTTCCGAAAAAGGATCAAAATTTTATCACTAGTGATATTTTTTTATTGTAAATTGTAATAATAATTTCAATCAAATAAAGAAAAACTTAAAACTGTAAGTCTATGTTAAGAATTTTTTGATCTCACTCCATATTTCCATTGATTATTTTTGCAAATCTTTCGTATACTCTTTCATAGAGTCCTGCAATTTTCTTACTCACTGTAATTTAGTTAAAACATTTAAATTTGCTTCCATTTTACCTTAAATAAATTAAGTGGAGAGTGTGTTGCATACAAATGTAAATATTGTTCTTTATTTAACTCTCAAGGATTATTGTTATATTTTCTATAAACCTTTTAAGCTTTTAAGGTTCATTTTTAAAATTTATAACAAAGAAAAAGTTCTTTTCATTGAATAGGAAAAGTTTTTTAAGCCGCTTAACTTAAAATATTTACAGAGAAAACTCAGCATTTTGTAAAGTTCAAATGTTGCATGTCATCTTGGTGCAGAAGTATATCAAAAAAAGAAAAGTTTTATTTAAAAAATAACGAACATAACGTTCAATTTTCGTATGAATTAATGTAAAATAAAAATGGAGAGAATTTAAACCTCTTTTTTATTTTGAAAAATTAAACATTTTATGGGACTAATTATTGTAATTATCGTTATAGTATTTTTGGGAAATCAACTATTTTTATTACTTCCAGCATATGTGGGGAAAAAGTGTGTATAGTAAAATCTTACAAATAAGATGCCTTAAACTATAGAAATTACAACCATTCAATTCAATACATTTTACTCTCTGAAATGGAAACCAGATATTTTTCATTCCTCATTTAAGTCATAGTTGATCTTTGCTCATTGAATATATAAAAAAGGGTTATTACCAAATTAATAGTCATGTGTAAATTTCTCTCAAGAGCCCATTAAATCAATTACACCAATCACTTTCTTATAATATGCTTTTGTGCAGGAAAGTGAATCACTTTCATAGTCGATTTAAAAGTGTCTGTATGCAATTGACGCAGGAAATTTTGAACTTATGACTCTTTTGGAACAAGGATGAAGCTTTCTGAAATTGGTAATGATCGTTGCAATGTTGTAGTATAGATTTAATGACTGAATGCCAAATCTAGAAAATTTTAAGGAAGTTTGTCCACAAATTACATTAGCTGCACCTCCGAAAATCATAACTTATAGGCCACATATAAATTCCACTGAATTGTTCTGTTACAAGTTGGAAATATAAAGAAAAAGTTTGGAAAATTATAGTTACTTTATGACTCGGTAATAAGTGTATAATGAATAAGCTTTTGAGCCGCTTGTACGCAAGAACTATGAAAAATTTTTAAAGGTTTTTTAATTGTTGGGTTCGACAACGGGTCGATTCAGATCGCTTTGTACTTCCACTGAAATGATAAAAGTATATATCACTTAAGGTCCATACCGATAAAATGAATGAAGAGATCAATTGTGATTTGCTTTTAAAATTTCATTTGTTAAACCCAAAATTGCCTGTGAAATGAATCCATAACACGGCACATGTAAGTGCTAAATCCGCTAATGATCGCAAAGATTCCTTACTTTTATCAAATTTTAAATGTCACATTTTTTAAACATAAATATCATAAATCCGGTCTTTAGTAGCAAGCTAAGCCCACTATCACAATTATTTTGATTCACTTGTTACTACCTTAGCTTCTATCTATATTTGCTTTCAAATGACATTAATTTTTCCGATGTCGATATTAAAAATTCTGATATCATAAGTGGTGAAAAGGGAGGGATTATAACTTTGTCTAGAAGGAATCATCTCAGATCCCATAATGTATATACATTCTTGCATCAAATCATAATCTAAGTCGATTCGGATGCCATCTTTCTGTTTGTCTGTTGACTTTTTCTTATTCCAAAAATTATCAAAATCGGTTCAGAAGAAAAAAAGTTATAGCTAAAAATATAACTAATTGATAACTAATTGTGAGTGTGTATATACAAAACATAACGTATTTTCTTCAAACGCATTTGTGGTGGAGGGTATTGAAGATTCGGCATAGTCGTATATAGCATTCTTACTTGTTTAATTACAAATATTTTTTTCTGATCTCTTGTGCATTTTCGGTTAAATGTGTGATATGACAAGATATGCACCAAAATTTTGACAGTATGTTTGATTAAAATATTTGTGGGTGGTATAGAGTTCTTTTCAAACACACAACACTGTAATTTTGTTTACATTTTATAATAAATTTAAATAAAAGAAAATCGTGCCAGTTACCAAAATTATATGTAGGATTATTATTTCTTATTTCCCTCACTCTCATTCTCACTCTGCAACTAAATCAAAGAAAATCGATCAAACTATAACAAAAAATATGTTTATAAGTTTTGTTGTTAATGTGTAACAATGTATTTTGATATTATTTTTATTTTTGTTGTAGAAATTGGATTTTTTACTGTAAATAATTTAAGACGTTTATGGATTTTTATAAAATCACGATTTCATTTATTTTGTTGTATTTTTCTTTTTATCATTCATTCATTGTATCTTCTAAATAACGTGGGTACAATAACAACAAAATTTATTTTTCTGTACACACAGAAAAAAATATGCAGCAAAATTAACATTGAGCAAAGTTGATTTGAGATTGAATACATTTTTTTCATTGCAATTAATATTGCACACATTAGAATCTTTCGATATTAATATATATAATTATACACTTTCCAAATTACTTTTAAATAGCAAAATTTCAAGAAGTAAAGTTTTAGAAATATTCTCAAGAACAAACAAAACAAAATCACAACTGAAAAATGTTAAATTATTTCTATTTTAATTGATTTTACATAGACTTTTTTCTGTGTGTATGTGTGTTGAAAGAAAAACCTCAAAATTATCAATTTCCGTCAAATAGAAAAATAAGAAAAAATATATATAATTGTCATAATGACAAATCGTGCAATGTTTTCTTTATAGCAATGAAAATCAAAACTAGATGACAAAAATAGAAAAAAGAGGTTAATTTTTATTAGACAAGAATTGTATGATTAAAAACAATTTGTTTTATTTTTAATATTTTGACTGTGTCAAATTTTATAATCAATTTATTTGTAATAATTTTTGTTATTTTAATTTAACATGAATCATATTTTGTCCTAATTTTTATAATTGGATTTTTGTATCAGGTGATATTTGATTTTAATGCAATTCCATTCATCCATTAGAATGAGTCGATTTGAAAATATCGTAATAATAATTTATTATTTTGTGGTACTCTACACCGTTATAAGCTGAGATGCACGCAGAGAAACGTCATTTCTCAATATGTTCGTCGCAAACATTAATATATTCGCGGTAAACATTTGTTGTTATCGCCAACATGTTTATTGTTGAATTTACTTTTTTAAAATAAAATATTGTGATCGCAATATGTTTGGAAATATGTTTGACTGATTATAATTTTTATTATAATTTAACAGCCTGTTATAAATAAACTATTGTTTTTTAGGACAAATTAATATTTCTAAATTAATAATGACAACTTACAAATATTTTTTTTACAATTTGAGTTAAAAAGGAAAATAATACATATTTGAATTAATATTTTCTTTATATATAAATAAAAAATAGGCATTTAAAAGAAATAAAATTATATGATAAAAACATTTCAAATAATGTTTACATATTTTCCAAATGAGAAATGTATTAAAATATTTCATACGAAAGTAATTTTTATTCAATAACAAAATAATTGGAACAAAGAAATTTTTTATTAAACTAACAATATTTTTTATTGGAATAACAATAATTTTAGAGGCGATAACAACAACTATTGTTAGCAATGCAAAATAACAATGTAAATAAACAATTTTTTATTGGAATAACAAGTGGCGATTACAATTACTATTTTTATTAATACAAAATCATAATGCGTACAAACAAAACTTTTATTACAATAACAATATTTATTATTGAAATAACAATATTTCTAGTGGTGATAACAATAACTTATTTTATTAATGCAAAATCACAATATAAATAAGAAAAATTTTTAGTTACGGTAACAATACCTAATAACACTTATATGTTGCTTATCGTTTATAGTTACCACAAACATATTTTTTTTCTGCGTGTTCCAAACGAATGTTGAGATTTTTCGATCTTTTCGCTAAGTGGTTCAGAGTAAATTTTCAAAGTATTTTTAAGAAATTTAAGCCAACTACTTAACAATTTCTTAATTTACACTAAAGTTCGACTGTTAAGCACCCTACAACATTATTCTTCATTATTATTGGTAATGGATTTTATATGAGAAATATTTGCTTTCTATAGTGTTAAAACTAAACATTAGTATGCTAATATATATTTTTTTAGTTGTTTTGGAGATTAGATTTATTTTCGAATTAGGCTTTATAAAAACTATAAAATATTATAGGCCGACATTATACAATTAGAATATATTGAACTGATAAGCTTCCCTTATGTTAAAATAACCATATATAACAAATATCAAAAAATTTCAATCCTGTTCATTAAATAAAAAAGATCGTCTATATAATCCCCGAGCCATGACACAGGCATGAAAAAATACCAAAAAAACTATTGCAGAAATTGATTTTATGATTTGTAATTGTAAAATGCATACTTTTATATTCATGGACCTCACATTTTTGTGAGATTAGTGAATGAATGTTAAACAACGTGGAAGTTATATAACATTAACATTATAATGGGATCTATATGGCCATTTGTTAGCTGATGTTCTTCTACTTTAAATTTTATCGAAATATATCTAAATTTTTTGCAGAAACAACTCTCCTATGGGATTCTTAATCGACCGATATACTTAAAATTGGATGTAGGAAATTATTTTCTGTGCGTTAGCAACAGGATGTAGAGTGTAACAATTAAAATAATTTTTGTGCCTCAATCAGGTGACAAAATTTTTCATTACACAGGTCCATATTGGTCCAAAAATATAACTTACTTTTATTATTGAAATTTAACTTATCGGATTTTTCTGAACAAAATATATTCTATTATAATCTGTTCTAATTGATATTTTATAAATAAATATAGAACTGATGTTTAAAAAAAATACATTTGCAGATTTCATGTTTAGGAAAATTCTATTATTTTGAATTTAACTGTCAAGACCGACGATTTAAACCCTACACAATATTTAGGGCTCTATAAGGAGGTTACTTAAAGTTATAGAATGGACCTACTATCATTGATCTATTCGTTTTTTGCCACATATTAGAGTTTATAAATTCTCTAATAAATAAATTTAATTTCATACCACCTTGTGGTACTGCCTTATGTAGAAGAAAATCGTTCCTCTCTTTTTCTCCAATTTCTAATTTTCAACATTTTCTTAACATCTGCTTTCGACACAAAAATAATTAAATTTTGTTAATAAATTCTTTAACTTATTTGAACAATTAAATTTCACTCTTTTTTTCATTACAATCGTTGTATTTGTATACAAAACAGAAAAAATGCGATCAAAAAAAGAAATGTATGTCAACATTCCGTCCGTCTGTCAGTCAGTCATTTACACCATTTATTTGTCAATGAGTTATTTATTCATTTATTCAATTTTGTCATTCATTTATCATTCAATATGTTTCATTTTAAGGTCTATAAAATGTAAAAAACGAGAGTATTTAGTTGTTGTAAATGAAACCCCAGTGTACATATTTATTCATTTATTTATTCATTCAATCGTTTATTTAGTTACTTGTACATATTTTTTTTATTAAACATTTTATTTATTTATAATTTATTATTGATAGAATAATTGTATGGTTTCCTTAATTAAACACAATTCGCAACAAAAAGAGGTGTTAATAAATATTGTCGTTTATATTTTATTGAAAACTTTTTTTATTAATAATTTTAATATGCAAAACTTGTTAAAACGTTTTTTATTATTTTCAATAATTTTTTTTTTGTAAATTTACTGTTAATTTATATTGAAATATTTTTGGTTAAAAAATTGCAAAACTTGATTAAATGCCAAATTTGAAAGAAATTAATGTAAAAATGAACAAATACAGTTTAACAGGTTAAGACTTTTAAAAAGTACGATAAATTGTTCCGAAAGAGGTTCCAGTTTTAAAGTACTGATTAAGATTTCCTGAACTTTGTGCCAAATAATAAAATGTTGAGAAGTTGAATAGATTCATAGTAATACAATATTTACTATATATACAAAAGTCCGTAGACTTAAGTTTCTGAATATGCAAATTCAAATCTTTATTCAAAATTATCCTCAGAAATATTAGTAAAATGTCCAATAGGTGGTTATAACGACGGCATTTTCGTCACATTATAGTGACCAAAATGTTTTCAGCTAAAGCTTTGCAGTCTTAACGCTGCTCATTTGTGCATTTCTATGATTAAATTTCTCAAACACTTGAAAAATTGGTATGACTCACAATGAACATCAAGCATTATTGTTGCATCCCACTTCTAGACTTACTGATCTATTAGACGAACAGTCTCCTCTAAAACTGTACACAATTTTTAGTTCAGCAAGACTAAAATACGGGAGGACGGTATTCAGAGAATTTATGCTTTATAAAGTTCCGCTTATGGTGGAAAAATTTACACGGTGACCGTATAACTACAAAAATTGTTACGAAACAATGTAATAAAACAAAATCAATAAAAAACAAGTTATTAATTATGGTCGGTCAAATGTGACTATTTATTTTAATTTGATAAATTCTTATTACAGTTTTAACGTACATATGAGATTTAAATCCTTCAAAGTGATATTTTGAAGGGGGTTGTAAGGAACCTATGTGAAATAATGGACCGGTCCTCGTATAATTTGGCTCATCGTCTTAGAATTCCATAAAACTAGTTTTCCAAATATCGCTTTATATTAGGGACTTTATGACCTTAAACCCATATTCCGTGAGAAATATTTTTATTGAAACAATTTCAATAGGCATTGGCCTTGGGCCAAAATAATGACGCATGCCAAATTTCATCAAGACATCGTTAAATCGAGTCAAAAGGAGATCCTTAGTCGAACGATATATTTTCTATGTAATTTCACATAATACAAGGAAATCATTTAATGAAATTAATAATTTGTTCAATATTTTTATGCAGAACCACAACGTCGACTTTTCCTAAAAACCTTATGTTCGCATCATAAAATACCAATCTGACACCATATATTTTAAGTCAGCAAACTTTCCTTTTTTATCTGTCAAACTTACTAAAAACACCTGATACCTTTATTATGACCCTATATTTTTCCTAAATACTCTTAGAATGTAAATTAGTCATCCACGAATCAAAAAAAAAATATATATATATATTCAATACATAAAAGTAGGTGCCTTAGTAGTTTTATAAATAGCATCAGTGCATGTAAGGCCGACTCTATTGCATAAAACAGCAAAAGTTTCTTGACGCCAAATATCAGCTTATTAACTGATTAAGCAATTTTTAGTATTACAAAAGTTTAGAATAAAAAAAATCATAAGCATATATATTTCCTTACACAAGAGTTAGTCTGACTGTCAGTATACTGTTAAAGTCATTGATCTCTTGTGTCGCCCATTCTAACAAACATCATACGTACATACATATATTTATATACGTCTATATAGAAACTCTAGCAAATTGCAATTATTTAATGTCGTTTATTTTACATATTCGTAATCCTCTTAATAAATCATTTAATCGATTCGATTGTATGAAAACATTTTCTTATTAACGAAAAAAAAAATAAGAAAAACGCAAGAAAAACATAAAGAAACTCCACGTTAAAAAATGCATATAAAAACCACTCAGTTTTTTAGTGGGTTAAGTAGGCGACAACTTTGGATTTAGAGTTTATATTTTCTTATATATTTAGTTTTTTTTCAATTTCAGAAGCTTATTCGCTTTAATTCGTTAAAACCGAAAAAACACTTAACTCACTACTTCCTTCCATCACCCCTACGGCCAAAATATCAATAAGTTTTTTATATCTTTATAAGTGGAAAATGTAAAAAGCAATTTACTTTTCAAGTTGTTGAATTTGCTTAAAGCTCATATAAATTTTGAAACAGGGGAAAAAAGCATTTTTACACAAATCTTCAACAATGTCGGAACTCAATTGGCAGCTTAAAAATTTAAACATTATCATCGCCAGTAACGAAATTAAACGAAAATGTATATGAAAATTTGACAAATACTTAGATAGGGAAGTTGTTTGTAGATTGGTTCAGTACTTATTATAGGTCTTGGGGATTGGGAAAGAAATAATGTACTGAGAGAATTATGATCAATTTGAGATGATCGTAAGGAATTTTGTTATTTCAATAAAAACCGGCAAAATCGTTTCAGTAGGAAAAAATTATAGGCCGATGTGAAAATTTTCCAAAACAGAAAAATTTTAAAAACGATTCATAAAATTTAACATGCTAATATTGCATGGGAGATGTAGTGTCCCCATTACAAACACTTAATATGATCGTATATTTCAATAAAGTATCACCAGATGAGTACATTGGAGTGTATCCCCTTATTAAAACGAAACTTTTAATGACATATATCTCTAAAACTCTTAAATCTAATAAGCTAAAATTTTGCAAGCAGAAAAATGTTAGAGACAAGCAAAATATGGACAGAACTCGGGTGATTTGCATCCTCCCTACAAATGAAATTTTTAATATCTCATATCTCTAAAACTGTTGCAGGCAATTTAATGAAATTTGACGAATATATGAAGCAATAATAGCAAAATATTATAGACTAATATTTTTAAAATAGGGAATGTGAGGTTGGTATTTCCGGAATTTTTTATTTATTATTACAATTATTTTTAAATTCTTCTTAATGAATATCACTTTTTGAGTATAAACAAAAAATAAAAAACTAGACAAAACGGTCCATATTTCAATAGCCAATGAACTGTTCAAATAAACGGCTCTAACTGTTTTTTTAAAGGAGCATTTATTTAGCAAAACCAAGTTTTACTGCTAAAGAAGCTATAAATATGTTGCAAATTTTTATAATATTATAATATTCTTAATTCTACGAACTTTGGGTAGTTTGTTCCCAACTTTTAAAAATAACAAGCTTAATTCTGAATTCATGTTAGGGGTAACATTATTCTAAGCAAACGTAATAATTACCGAATTCAAAGCAAGAGAAAAAATGTAAATAGAACCATAGAAATAGAATATTTCATGAAGTTTAAGAACGAAAGACAGAAATAAGTACTAAAATTTTGGACTTCTGGAAATCAAAGAATTTTTCCGACCAAAAATGTCATTTTTGTGAACCTTTGCAAAAAGGAATTAATGAACCAGTTTATAATTTAGAAATTATTGCATAATATTTCTTCAAGTGTATAACATTGCGTTTATTTATATTCAATTTAAAACTTCCCACTTTAAAGTCTGTAAAATTTGTTTGCAAAAATAAACTCTACGACATTTTTCTCTATGGGTTAGTTTGGCTCATGGCTAAAATAAAAATTTTACGTAAATAAAAATATAAATCGATTGACAAAAATGGTTAAGAAACGTTAAAAATTTAACCAAAAAAATATATAAATAATCTTAATCTATAACAGAGAATAAAACCAATGACAAAAATATTTATTTAATATTAGCAAATCTATATAAGGAAATCGTAAATACATAATTTGACAATAAATTTTTTTTATTAAAAATTTAATAAAAAAGAAGTAGTTTACATAGATTATTATATATTGATAAAATATATCTTTTAATGGAGTAAATTAAAAAAGGTATATTACAATCTCAGAATAGTTTACTAACATATCTCCAAAGAATTTTGAAACGATTTGAGAAAATGTTACTACGTCAAAAAAAGCTATGCAGCAAGATTTATAGAATTAAAAACTGGTCTTTTACTAAATTGTAAAATTTTGGCTAAGCTAAAAAAAAAGGTTCAAAACTTCGGTAGTAAGTGAAATTTCAAATACCATTCAAAAATAGTTTTTCTTATAACTTCTTCATTATTTTATCTATATCTTTCAAATTCACTATTTCATGGAGTGAGATCTTTCTGAACATGCATGTATGTTACTAAAAACTATTTTTATAGTTCTAATCATTAGTGATGAAATTTGGAACCTTTTTCGGAAACCTTTTCATTAACATTTTTATAGTGCTTTCTGTCACTTTTCCCGAATAGATAGTCCATCTCCGTTTGAAATCTACCACACTTTTCTACACCTTTTTGTGCTCTTCAATTCTCTTTTACGGTTGCACAATATCTGACCTTAGCTCCAGGCTTTTCGGGAGATTTGCTTGTACCATTCAAGACCTAGTTAACCAAAGTGACAGGATACCAAGTCAGGCCAAAAATAAATAGACACATTCTGAAGTGTTATGCATGTAAGCAGCATTTTTGTAAAACTTTCTTGATGCAAACTTCGGTTTTTATAGAGCGCGTTGATGGGAATGGGAATCTCTTACTGCAACTGCGTATTGTTTGCCAAACCAAGAACTTTTTGGAAAATGGTGACTGCTTTTGGGTTCAAAATTTTTCTCTAACATTCCCTTGAGCTTCAGAAACATACAATTTTTTAGCAGAAAGTTGAAAAAAATTTGCCGTAACATATGTTTCATTCTACATTATGCAGCAAGAATATTTTTTTTAAAATATAACTTTAATTTCCGTGCTCTGTTGTTGGCTTCGAATTTTTAGCAGGCTTTATGTCAGAAACTTATTATGCCTTGTATGTTATTAAAAGTTAGCTTTATATTTTTGTACGAAACAGTCTTAGCACTAAGATAACTGGGCTGCTTTCTTACCAGATGTGCTTTTTGAACTGCATGTGGACCATTTTTTTGGCTTTAGAAACTGCATGTGGATCATTTCTTCTACCTTTACCAGGCTTTCTATCAAAAGGCATGTTCTCTCGGTGCTGTTTAATAACATTGGAAGCAGTTTGACGGCAGACCTTTGAATGCTTGGCCAACATTTTGTAAGACCAAATATGACAAAAAAGCTTCCAAGTTTTACAGAAATAATATTAGTGATCTCTTACAAAATTAGAAAATTGTGGGTGGCTTAAAAGGGTTCAAAACTTTGCTAGTAAGTGAATTTTCAAATCCCATTAAAAATTAGCTGCTGCAGTTAATTTTCTATTAATTTATCTACAGTTTCCACTTTATTAAAAGAAAAATAAAATAAATTAATAAATTTTCCATAAAAATTAAAATTGTTTATTTATTTTTTCCTTTATTTATTTGTTGTCAGTTCTTAAAGGTTTTATTTTAATTTGTTATTTGTTTGATCGATAAAATAACAAACAACAATTCCACCACAGAATGCGTGTCAGTTTGTAATTTATTATAATAAAATAACAACAACAAATGAGGAAAAACAATAACGAACAAATTCTCTTAAAAGTATTACAAAAAAAACCTCCTTTTTCCATTTAAGATAATAAATGATTTTTATTTTAAAATTTATTTTAAGAATGAATGAATGAATGAATGAATGAATGAATGACATTTATACTTTAAATAGTTTTTCTTTCTTTTATTTGATTTTTGTGAGAAATTTTCAGTTTTATTTTCTTATTCTTCATCATCACTGTCATCTTGACAAGTCACCAGTACACATACATACATACATACATACATACATACATACATACATACATACATACATACATATATTCATATTTGTATTGATTATAAATTTTATTGTATTCTACAATTGTGTGAAGCCAGAAATACTGATCGCGTCTTTATATTATTTTATTGAACTTGATTGAACTTTTTTCTCTGCTTTCACGATCTTTAGAAGTTTTGTTGATAATATTAAGAAGAAAACAGTCATGACTGTGTGAAGCTCTTTTATGATTTAATGCTTTCAATTTTGTCTTTTTTTATCAAAATTTACAAAATTTCTATGCTTGAAAGAAAATTTATATTTGTTCATTTTCTTTAAAGAATTTAAAAAGTTAGGAATTCTTTGATAATTACATATTTCTAAAGAGATTTTATGTAATTATAAATTTTCCGTAAAAAGAACTTTCTAATTTGATTAAATTTAATGCTTAAATTATTTTAAAAAATCTGAGAATGACAAACAATTTTCAATACTTTTACTAAAAAATTAGTATTTAATCGATAACAAAAAAACTTGATTTCTACTTCAAAACTGCTCCTGGTTGAAAATTTATAAAAAATTAAAGTTCCTGACCCACTTTTTAATCTCTCAAGAGTTTATTTTCCGAGCGGCGATAATGATGTTTATGTCAATATAGTTTGACTGAAGCGAAAAATATTAGTTAAAAAGCAAAGAAAATTATGTCAACTTAAATGTCGATGGAGGTTAAAGCAAGAAAATTAAAAAAACACCAGGTTATATGGAATAAGTTTGACGGCAGAGCTTGAATGCTTGCCCAACATTTTGTAGGGTCATGTTCTACCCAATCAAGAATACGTTTAAGGAAATAGAAAAGGGCATTTTTACAGGAAATATTTCAAGTTCCCATTAAACTTTATGCTTATCCCCAAAGGAATACTGTATATTTTCAGTTAAAAACATTATCAGTGTGGCAAGTTTCATGTAAATTAAAGACGTTTAGCCATTATCGTTGTAAAATTTCTTAAGTTTTAGGTAATTGTGCCAGATATCGGTGTGCAACCGTTTTTTCTTGTGAATACTTAGGTCAAATTTGAGCTCTATCCACTATTGTGGATGTGAGCGTACCAGCTACACATAGCTAATTTGACTAAATCGGTCGTGGATGATTCCTTCTAGGCGTTAATATACCCTCATAGCGACCTGTGGATGGTATAAAAAAAAAAACAAAAAGTCATTTTGATTTCTTAATTGCAAAAGCGTGTATCGAAAGATTTTTGGATCTGTTGAACAAAAGCCCTGTTTTTTAAAAAATATGTGTTGCCTTCAACAGCGAATAATTTGATCAAAATGTCAAAATGCATAAATCTGAAGAGATTTCTATAAGAAAATCATCCAAAATTATTTCATTCCAAAGAAACGAACGATATAACCATATGGCGCAAGTTACAGAAAGTTTGAGCACAATTGTAGGAATCTAGTGATGCATATTTTGTGAACAGAATACCATAATATTTGAATTGAAGATCATTGGAAAAAATCAAAGAATCAAACTATCTATAGCGCTTTAGCGATTTTTAGCGCTTAAAAAGAGATATTCTTTTTAATAAAAATATTATATTAGTAAATAAAATTTATAACTTTTGACTTTCTGTAATATATTTCAATTTAAAATCTTCTAAAATAAACTAAAACTAATTGTTGTCTCCCCTATTATTCAGATAAATGACTGTCAATCAATTTAACTATAATTTTGTCATATATAGTTATCATTTTCCTTTAACTTGCTGTCTCCACACCCAGTAAATAAGAGAAAAAAATTAAAAACTTAATTGTTCATTTAAGTGACTTTAAGAAATACGCTGAGATGTGATATCATGCCATTTAATTACAATAATAGAAAACTACTAAAATACAAAAAAAAAAAAAAAAAAAAAAAAAAAAACATTAATAAAAAGAAGTTTTTATTATAGTTGGTGGCTTCTTATAGAAAAAAAACCAACAAAATAAGAAATGTTGTCAACATTTTACGCCTACAGCTCATAATTTGATCCATTACGTGTATAAAAGTCAAGACAACAAGTAGCAGGAATTATAAAGACAAATAAATTTTTAATTCTATAAAAATTATAAATTTATGATTGCAAAATATGTAATTCATAAATATTAACCCATTATGAAAATGAATTGTTATTATGATTAGATTTAAACAGTTGATTCCAAAACGGGTGATATTTTAGATAGAATTTACAAGATCCATAAATTGAATCATTAGCAGATCATAGGTGTTACCACATATTGCTCATTTGCTGCAAGCTTGTCATAACTCAGAAATCGCAAGTTTTGACTCTATAAATTTATATTAATGAATGTTTACAAAAAAACTGACTTCATTCATAAGATGTCATAATATTTTCACTTGCTTTTGACCTGACTTGGCATCATGGCAATATGGTTAACAAGGCCTTGAGTATTACAGGAATGTAGTATTTGAACCAAGGAGAGCAAATCCTACAAACTGCCCTAAGCATGGAAAAATATTGCACTCTACGTATAGTGTTAAAAAGTGTCCCAAAATGTGGCAGATTTTTAACGAAAAAGGTTCAAAATATCATCACTCGAGATTAAAACTATAAAGATATTTTTTGTTAATAATAATGCTAAATTAAATTAAAAAAAATAAATCTTTAATTTTAGTGTTTTTTTCTGTAAACATATACATATGTATGTTAAGAATTTTCTATCTCACTCCTTATCATAGATTTTGTAACACTGAATAATAAAGTGCAGATACTTTCCAAATTACCTAATTTTCGATTCTAATTTTAAAAGTATAAAATCTATAAAACAAGTTTCTAATATCAAATACGAATCTTGGGTAACTGTCCCAAAAAGAAAAAAAAATATGACTAATTGAAATCATTGAATGAGCGTGTTTGCAAAATTTTATGTAAAATATAATTTATTAAAGAAAAAATTTACTATAATAACTCAATTTAACTTATAATCTCAAGTTTTATTCTAACGCCTGTTTTACTTAGTAATAAATTTATTCACTATTTAAGTAAACTTGCCTTTAAGTCTGTTAAGTTTTTTCTTTATATATCTGATGGTCATGAGAAATCTTAAGTAATTAATAATTCAAATTTGACATGTTATTAGAATATTTGAAAATAATTTCAAAATAATTAAGAATTCAATTTAATCAACAATTTAAATTTTAAAGTTTTCAAATTAATTTAAATTTTATTGAAATATTTTCACCAAGTTGAACCAACAAAAACTCACCGTAGCAAATTTAATATTATGACCCGCTTATAAACCAAGTCAATAAATAAAAATTTAAAAATAAATGTCAAAATGAAAAACTCTAAAAAAAATTATATTTCCAAAAATAAACCGAAACAAACAATCAGTTTCGTCATCAAAATCATCCATCTAATTAAAATTTTGTTTGGCTGAATGACAACTTTTGAGACAATTCAATGGAAATTAGCTTGGTTGATTTATAAGTCTGTAATTAAATATAAACTTTATATTAATAGTAAAACAAACGAACAAAAAATTGTAATGTTTTATTAACCACAAAATAAAATAAAAATAAATAATTTTTATTTTTAGAGTATGAGAAATTGAAATTTGAAACCCACAATTAATGTTTGGCATTGACTTTTTTATGTTTTGCTTTGAACCAAAGTTTATATTATTATAGATGAGAGAGTTCTAATTAAAAAAAAACATTCGTCAAGGGAATGTAATTTATCAAAGTTTTGTTAAAATAATTTTATATGGTTGTAAAGAAATAAGAAATGAAACCAGTGTTGTCAGATTAAATTTACAAAAACTCCCTCAAATTGGTTGGAATTTTTTCCCTTTTTCTGGTGTGAAAAAATCTTTCCATTTTCCTCTCTGCTTCATAAAAACGTTTTAGAGTTTTTCAAAAAGTTTTTATTAAAAAGCGACAATTCATCTAAAAAAGTTTTAATAATAATGCTTAAACCGGTTTATCAAAAAATATTGAAAATATAATACTAAAAAGTTAAGAATAATAAGGTGAAGTCGAAAACTTGGACTTCAAGCTGATAGCTAATCATTGACCAACAATAATGAATGCTTCGGTCCATTCATGTGGTGAAATACCCATCAAAGCGGTATTTCTTGCTCATGGAAGGCTTAATGTCCCAGAATAAACGGTCCACAATTGTTTTAATTTCTAAAAAAATCTGACCAGCAAAAGTGCGTACTAAAAGTAAATATTTTGAACAAAACCCAACTTGGTCCCACAAACAGATGGCCAAGCATTCAAAGGTCTGGCATTAAACTGTTTCCAATGCTATTAAACAGTATAGGGAGAAAGATAATAAACCTGGTTCTGCTGATGTTTCTAACATAAAAAAATAAAATGCATTTGCCAAAAAGCTGTCAATTCATCCAGTAGGAAAGCAAACCAGTAAGCTCAATGCTCGGCCTGTTTAGTATGAAAATTTAATGCTTACGCAAGCCAGGAAAATAGCTTGGAAATTGAAGTAAAGTTTTATGAAAAATATTCTTGCTGAATAATGGATGGCAGTTTTTTTCCAACTTCCTAGTCCGAATTGTTATGTTTCTGATTCTCGAGGGAATGTTGAAGAAGAGTCAAAGCTAAGACCTTTGGGAGAATTCAAGAGTACAAAAAGGTATCCAAAAGTGTTGTCAAACAACACTTGCGATTTTAACTATCAAAATATTTTTTTTATAAATTCTGATAATAATTTCAATCAAATTTAGTGGTTCTGTATTTATTAACATACATTGTGTTCAGAATTTTTTATATCCTAAATCGAACCCAAGCCATTGCTACGCTAACTAAGTTCAGTTACAGTCATCCTGAAGACATCATAGCTATAACCATGTCGAATTTTGTTATGATATCCAAATAGCTCAAAAGTTGAAGAATTATTTTGGATTTTTTTTTGTGACAATATATCAATATTATTTTCCCTACTAAGCAGTGGTTTTAACCGAAACCTTTATATTTCTTTATAACAATATCGTTTAAATAAAATATCAATTCTCTTAAATGCAATTTTATACAATGTACGATTTTTTGGTTTCTCTTTTTCTTAGCTCCTATAATAGTTTCTCAAAACTAGAGAAACTATTTTATAACCATAATATTTTCATAGATCAAACTGTACTTTCATAAAATTATTAAAAACATTAATAATTAGGGTGATTTACGTTCGACAAAAAGAAACCCATCTTGAAATGCAACTCTGTAAATTGTTTTATTTGAAATAAATAGAGATAGTTACGAAATTATATAGAATTCGAGATAAATTTTTTAATTTTAATTAGTAAACATTATAAATACCATTCAAAATATTTTAATTTTAAATACACAACTCAATTTTTAAATTATTTAAAATAATATTTCACTTTAAAACTACCAAATTTTACAACTTTGTGAAAAAGGAAGTACTTTTTTGAATTAACAATATGGCAACACTGTTGATTTGCCTCCAGGATTAACAAAAGAATCCAACCAGCATAATTTCATAATTTTAGAAAGTTTAAAATGTATTAATATATAATTTTGTTTATGTTAAATTAGGTTTTATATAGAAAAACATGAATCTGTCTCAGTTAACGACAAATTCGAATGGACAAGTCAAAAATGTTTTCGATATTTTTAAGGTAAATTGAGATGAAAACTGAATGCAAAACCAAATTTATTCATAAAATGTAAACAAAGTGAGGATATGTTGTTTTGGCAGATGTCTGAATGACTGAAAACAGAACAGGACCTAAAACATAATTTAAAATTATAAAATTTTTCGATTTATTAAAAATTAATTGAATTAAAAAAAAATCTTTCAATATTTTAATTCACTTTTTTCTTTTTAGAATGAAGCCCATGATTTGGCACGACGTAATAGCAACAGCAACAGTGCAGTTCCACAACAGTTAAGTAAAGGTATCAGTAGTAGTGGTGGAAATGGCGGTGATGGTCCCTTATTGAGAAGAGTAATGGATTGTTTACCTTTAACTCATGGTGTGGGTACACATCATCCTCATCTAATGGCTTCTAGTAATACAGTTAATGTAACTGTAGCACCACCATCAGCTGTTGTGGCGGCGTATCCACATCACCATCACCTGAACCTCAATCAACATCATTTGTTAAGTCATCATTTGCCCTATAGTAATACGTACAGTGGTTTACATCATACAACGGCAACAACGGCCAATAGTCATCACCATCATACACATCCACACCTGAATATACACAGTGAACAAACGAAATCGTTGCAGGAGTTGCAACATGAAGTTGGAGCACTGTTGGAATTTCGTGATTTAGTTATAGAAACATTTCCCGATCTCAAGCAAAAAATGGCTTCCATATCGTCGGCGGCCTCAACCTCCTCATCGACGGGGGTTGGTGTCAATGGAAATGTTGTGATAAATGGTCAAACCTCATCGTCATCGGTGAGTGTGAGTAATAGTGGTTCAACCATTCCACTGACAAGTGGAGGAACGTTGGTGTTGCGACGCGAATGGGAACCTGGCATAAGGGTAAAACGTAAAATATCTCAAAAAGAACAACCCGCCGCCACAGAAATAACATCATCGTCATCATTGACAAGAAGTCGTAGTAATTCGCATAGCGGTAAAAAAGAGCCAAAGAGTAGTAGTGGTGGTGTTGTAAGTGGTGGTGGTGTTGGTAGTGGTGGAGCCACTAGTACTGGTGAAAATAATAATGGTAGTGTAGTCCAAGATTCTGGATTCTCTACGGAAACTAGTTCATCCAAAGAAGGTCATAGTGCGTCTTCAACAAATGGTGCTTTAACTGTAAGTCATAGAATTCTTTGCAATTGATTTCGCATTTTTTATTAAAATATTTATTCTTGTATAATTTCTCAGGGCCCCATTGCTTCAAATCGTTTATCCTGTCCTGAATCTGATGATGAGTTATTAAATCTGCTAGATGTTATACACCGTAAATCGAATCGTTTACGAGAAGAGGTTGAGCATTTACAAAACTATGAACGTCAACATTTGCAAACAAATTCAAATGCGGAAAGGGATCAAACTGATGTAGCCAATTCCGCAGAAGGTGCCACCGGTCTTTCCAAGTCCAGCAGCAGTAGTGCCAACACAGCTTTAACACCAAAAACCTTCCGTGAACATGTTGAACGTCTGAATAAAGAAGACCTGCAGCAACTGCGCAAAGAGCGTGATCGCCTTCTGGATAAGTTGGCAGAAATGGAGGCTGAAACTTTGACGGGTCGCATTAAAGCAGCCAAAATGAGTGAACAAGTTGAAGAGCTGATAAGTGTTAAAAGAGATTTGGAAGAACAATTAAAACTGGCGATGGCACAACGATTAGAGTTAAACTCAAGAGTGCAACAGCTGCAGCAACAACAACAACTGACTCAAATTAAAAGTTCGAACAGGTAATTATCATTTTTAATATATAAGATGTCTGAAATATTTTTCAATATTTTATTTATACTATTTTCAGTCAATCTGATTTTTCCAATAGTCCACGTACTTTTCTTTCGTCTTCGGCTAATACGGTTTTATCCACGTTTAGTGCAAATACATCTAGACAAAATACATTCCAACCTGTAGTTGTGGAACAACAGACAACGGATCAGCAACAACATAATCATTTAAAACCATTCCATCAAAGCATTGGCAGTGATAGTAATAAATGTTATTCTCAGCTTCAGCAATTTACGCCCGATCAGTTGGGACGCTTAGATGGCATTGTTAGTACGCCCGGAGATCGTAGTGCCAAGTGTCGGGTAACGGATTCAAAACGCTTTGCCGCTATACTCCTAGAGACTAGCGTCATAGAATTACGAAGACATTTATTAACTTTAACTGTTAAAAATCAGGTATTTGAAATCATACATTGAAATAATAAAAAGTATGATTAATGTTTTAAAATGCTAATTATCCTTTAGGTTTTATTGCAAAAACTTGACCAGGCTGCAAAAACTAAAGGTCATTTAGTCAAACGTTTAGACAAATCCAAAGAAGATGTTGAAGATCTAAGATTTCAGGTTTGTTTTGTAAACAAATAGTAGTAGTTATTTTATTAAATTAATAACACTTCCTATTGCACTTTTTAGCTGGAAGAAAAGAACATAGAATTAGAAGGTACTAAGGCCCAACTACGTGTTTTAGAATCTAGACTGCACTCAATAACACCAAGCAGCGGTGCTGCCACCAATTCCTATTTACACTCGCAAAATGATTATGAAACAAATCGTTCTTCAGCCTCGACCACCTTAATGCTAAGCAGACGTGGTGGTGCAGGCAGCGGTCTTAATACCGATTCTAGTGATATACGCTCATCCACACCAATTTCAACCCATACCAATAATGGCCAAATGCCTCAGCCTATAGCAATGCAAATATCGACACCCAGCATGAAGGCCATGACACATTTACCAATGGATGATATGCAACATCATAGCAGTAGTACAGAGTCTGCTCATGAACATGATATAACACATCACGATACCATGACTACAAGTCAGATGCAGACTAAATTGGAAAATGGTCGTAACATAAGGCAAGCATTGATGAGTACCAGTGTGGATGGCGTTAGTTCTTTCGAACAGCAATTACAGCAGCAACAGGTGGCTGCCATAAGAAATCAGGTGCAAGCCTTAAAAAAATTTAGTGGTGTAACAGCTACAAAACCAAGTAAAATACCATTACCCGGTAGTAAAGCAGCAGCATATTTTGCAGGTAACATAAAAGTTCTTGTTAATTTTCCCGTTTCACAGGAAAAATTTAATATAAATATGAAATTGAAGACTTCGCAAATAAAAATATATTTTCATTTTTTTCAAAATTTATGTACAAGGATATTAAAGGAAGTCCTAGTACATGAATGATTAAAAAAATGGTTAAATATGTTATTATACTTTTAAATTTTTAAGATCATTTAAAAGAACATCTGATCTAAGAGGAATAAACTAAAAACACAGTTTATCACACAAGTTTAGTATTTAGTTTTGTATTTTTTTGTATCAAATTGTTTATATAATGATTTTATATTAAAATCTGCAACAAAAACATTTGTAATCACATGTAGATAACTTCTTTTAAAAACAAAAATGTCTAACACGTTTTTTAAAATTTTTTAGGAAAACCACCATCTGGTAGACCCTCCACTGCTGGCCGTTCACCACCATCGGCAAATTCTTCAGGTTCCTCTAGTAGATCACCTCTAAGTAGAAGTACTGGTAATTTATTATATTCAAAATCACCAAATAGTCTGAAAAGAGCTGACTCAGCACAAAGTATACGTAAGGATATTAATTCTTCATCGCTAAGCACCAACACCAGTCGTAGTTCCACCTCCTCATCCATACCAATGGCAACAACATCTTATGGTTCAGCCTCAAAGTCATTTGGTGGTGTAAATGGTTCCATTAATAATAACAATACGCAAAGCAATAATAGTCCGTCCTCGAGAATTTTACAAAATTCTCCATTACCAAAACCAAAACGTGAATCATTGTCAACAAAAGTGCGACATATGGATTCGCTATCGCGTGCTTATCAGCAACAGCAATACAATACATCGCATAATTATTCGAACATTAGTAATACTAGTGATAACACGCCTACGACAATTGTGCAATCGAACACATCAGCCACAGCTGCCACTACACCCGGTGGCAGTAATGGTGGTGGTAGTTATTTGATTAGTAGTACGCCTAAAACATCTACAATAGCAGCTCAACTTACCTCTTCATTACGTAAAGATTTACAATTAAGTTCCAGTAGTTTTAATCATCCAGCGCCATTTCAACGAAGAGGTACTGCCTCCTCAGCGGGACAATCCACCACCAACAGCGGTAATACAACGCATACAACCCGACGTTTCAGCAGTGCTTCGGTAGTTGGAGCTCGGACATCACGTCAAGCTGCTCAAGATTATGAGGCTCAACATAATAGCAATGTTAGTGGTAACAGTGTTGCAGCCGGTGTGACCAGTTCATCTTCTTCAACGCATAGTGGTGGCATTAATAATGGTGGCACTGCCAGTGATAGTGATAGTGGCAAGGTACGCACTTTAAAATCAACATTTTTGGGTTGGCTTAATAAAATCTAAAAAAAATATATAACTTAAACAAAAGGCAAAAAAAAAAAACATTTAATTAAAAAACCGCAAAAAAAACAAATCATTAAACAAAACAAACAGAAACAAAAAATGTTTTAAATTTTTAATAATATTTGTTATTGTTTTTGTTTAAAAATAGAACTCATTAAAACAACAACAACATTTGCTGTAGTTTGTTAACCACATGTGTAATTTGTCCTTTTTTAACTATTTTTGTTTGTTTTTTCAATTTCAATAATTTAAAATTTTTGTACATTTGCTACGTACAATTAATAAACATAAAAAATATTTATAACATAAACATATATAACACAACAATACATACATACATTCATTCATACATGCATATAATATGTTTTTATTTTAATATATATAACATTATACAATACATAAATATATACATACGTACATATATATATGAAGTTAATCAATTTACTATTAATCATACGCCCTCATTTATAATCACACACACATGAAAATATTATATAAAGAAACAAACGACAAAAATTGAAAATTTCAAATACTTTTTTATTTGGATTTGAAAAAATATTCATTATGCCTTTTTCAAAATATTTAATTAAGCAAATAATTTTATTAACTGCTTTAGTACTTGGCAAAGAAAAACAAAAACAACAAAGTATTTTATAAATACAAACAATTAAACATTAAAAATTAAGTGTTATAGTTTTTTTAAAACAACAAAACCACAGCAAAACAAACAAATCAAAATCAAAATCTAATTAAAATACATTATAATACAAATTAATATTATGATTCTAATTTTGTTGTTTTTTTCCTCATTAACCTCTCATCTCATAACCCATCATTTCATCTTATTTAACCACTCCCATCTTAACTATTGTTATTATTATGATTTATTTATAAATATAATTTTTACTTTTAATTTTTTATTATTATTATTAATGTATAAATAAATATAGTGTTTATTATAATCATTATTATTACAACAATATTAAATTATTTAACTAAATAAGTCTTAAACAAACCATTCAATTTGCTCTTCATTAATTTACTTATACTTTTCATTTTTCATTTCTGTTTTAATTAATAATCCTCTGCTCCTTTACCCTCCTTCCTCACACTTTTCTTATTCCTTTTTATTAACTTTGTTCTTGTTTCCCTATATTGTTTAATATTAAGTCGAAAAAAAGAAGAAAGAAAAAAACTTAGTAATAATAAAAAATGTATAAAACAATCATAAACCATCATGTTTATTTATTTCTAATTTAAATTTTTATTTTCGTTCGTTATTTGAATCGCTCGCTCGTTTGTTATTAATTAATCATTTGTGTTTTTGTATAATTATAATTTATGCTTTTTACATTTATACATTTGTTGGTGACATTGTTTCTTTTCTTCTTTGCATTCAATTCATTTATTTGGCCTCTAAATTATTGTAAATATATTTATTTTTTGTTTTATGGTTTAGGGTGCTCTTTAACTAAACAATAATAAACTAAATATAAATTCTAATTGCTTGTATTTTTTCCCACAGTGAATTGGTTTTGAATCTTAAATACAGATTCAAATTTGTTAAATTGTTTACAATTGAAAAGGAGACATTGTTTATGTCAATTAAAAACAATTTAAATTTTGTCCATTATTTTCAGATTATAATGGTTTTAAAATTTTTAGACTTTAACGGATTTGTTTAAATATTAAATTCCGTTGGCACCGTTTGCAAATTCTAGAAATGTTCTTATTTAAAATAATACTGTATTATAACCTTAAACCTTTTAATATAAATATATTTGTTTACAACGAATATTATTTGTCTGCTCAGAACTTCTTTCATGAAATTGTAATACTAAATTCTTCAAAATTCTTATTGCAGTTAAAGACATTTACTAGATTAACATCTACTTAAAACTTGCCAAAAATTAAAAATTCCCTTTAACGCTTTTCGTAAAATTCTACTTAAATCCAATGATTAAAATGAAGGATAAAATTCTATTGCTTGCTTAAATTTCTGCCGAACTGCGAATAAGATTAGGAGTAAAGGGCGATGCGATGAACCATGTGCACCTCTGATTCCAACAAAATAGTTGGATTGAAAATCTGAAAATGAGAAGTAAAAGAAAAAGCTATAGAAAATAGAGAAAGAATAGAAAACTAGACAAAATCATAGAAATATAGAAATAGAAAGAATAAGTCCCAGTATCCGGATTTATTACTATCCGGTTCATGATTTTAGCAGCCAGCTTGCCCAAAAAATAAACTTTATGAGATCCTGTAGCTCAAACCCGTCCAGGAATTTCCGGTCTAACCACTTCATTCTCTAGTGCTGTAGTCAGTCCAGGACAATTATAAAGTAAATATTACATTGACTTAAACTCTTTCTCATCATTTCACATCCTACAAAAACCTGATGTGACCGAGTGCTATATCACTGCTTTATGTCATATACTTTAAATACCCACGATATGTCAGGAGGTACTCCTCTTTTAAGTATAAAGATATATTGTAAAGAATCAAATCTGACATAAAGTCGGATAGGCTGACTTCATAAATTATTCGCAAGTTAAATACCTTCCTTTCATGGAGGATTTTTTTCGTTCCGCTAACATCGTTGGATAATTTCTAAATAATATCATTATTTCCAAATTTTCTTTCTTTGTAAATAAAATTTTAAATTGAAATCTAATTTGACTTAAACGAAATTAGATTTTCTAATAACTAAACATGTGTCTGAATGATACAAATATGAAATGATTAATTTGGAAGCAACTCTAAGTTAAGATTATTAATTTTCGAATATTTTCGCTTTTTAAAAGTTTTATACAAATTTTGTGTTGCCGATAAGAACAAATTTAGGATTTTTTTTTTCAAAGAGCACCCCAGACATGAAATTTTTATAAATTATAATAGATATATTTACAACAACAAAAACGTAAAATGTACTACGAGTAGTTGTCATCCAAAATTTCCCCTCTCAAATTTCCCAATCCTTTCAACAAATATCGTCAATTCATTTACCATATAAAATCTCAAAATTTGTTTAAGGAAAAATGTTCTTAATAAAAAATCATTAAAAAATCAACATTAAAATTGTTCAAATAGTTTTTAAATTTCAGAAATCCATACAAACCTACTTTTATTATTATGCATATGAACAGACAAACAAACATTTAAAATATTTTTATGAATTTAAAATGAAAATGGTATTCAAATCAATTAAAATAATGTTATTAATTAAATAATGTTGTTGATAATGAAAAAAATCATGTCATAAACACACTAAATTAATTATTCTGATGAAAAAAATATAATAAAAAATTCATATTTATAAAATAATTTTTTTAACGGAAATAGTACGTTGTAGCAAAATGCTAAAGTGTTTCCTTTTGTCTTTATTATTATTATTGTTTTTTTAATATAATTAAACAATCCAAATTTGTTGAAAGTCTTTTTATCAATATTCAACATTTTTGGTACAAATTCTCTTATTTAGATATTTTTAACAATAAGTCTCCTTTTTAAATAAATAACAAAGATTATTGCAATTAGGGTTTCTCCACCGGAAAAAGTTCCCAGGTTTTTCATTTCTTACGATAAAATTCAGGAATGTATTAATGTGAAGAAAGTATAGTTTCTCGTGTGTAATTCAGAGGGAATCATCAAAGAATTTAATAAAATTTGGGTAGACTATTAATTATTGCTCTTGTTCCAATAGAAAATTGGTTATAGACTGATATCTGAAACTGAATTCAGTGGCACTATATCATAATAAAATTTATCTAAATCAGTTTAATTGCATATCAGTTTGTTATATAGATCGCAAATTGAAAAATAATTTTCTAAACTTTGCCCCATATATATTTTAGTAAAAGAATATAACCTCACAAATTTGTGTTTGTTCAATACCAGGACCTTATTCGTAATAAGCTTTTAAGTATATGAAACTCTTATTAATGGAATAGTTCTATAATTAAATTCGGCAAAATTATTTTCTCATCGTCTAATAGTTTGTTTCATATTTAAAATACTCTTTTGTGTGGAACAATTCCATCCAAAATTCCGCATAATTTTTTCCTAATTGTTAAATTCATGATTACCGGCTCCTAATAGATTATAACTCATAAATAATTCTATATATTCCAAAATAATTATTTAAGCTGATAAAACTCTGAAATATTAGTATTTTAATAGATTTCGGCTAAAATAACAATTCATTTCGTAATATCAGCTTCAAATAAGGGCAACCCTGGAATAGAGTTATATGTCTATGTATTCTACTCCGAGTTTCATGAACATTGCATCATATTTAACTGTAGGATATTTAAGATTCAACAGAGCCGAATATAAGATTTTCACTTGTTTTTATTATAATTTAAGCATTTTCTCATTAGAAAACGATTAAAACATTAGTTTTATAAAATATTTGATATTCTAATTTATATCCGGGAATGGCAGATTTTTCTTCTTAAATTCCCAGAGATAAAAAAGTACTAGGAAAAGAGAAACCCTATTGCAATACTTGTTTAAATTATATGATCCCGTATTACATTAAAAGTTTTTTAATACAATTTACTGCCAATAGAATAATTTAATTGGTTTTATTAAAACTTTTTGATTAATTTTTTTGGTTATAAATTTATTTTACTTTTATTATACATTTTTAAAAATTAATTGTTGTAAAATAAAAGACTTGCCTGCTAATGAAACAAATAATTAACCATTTTGAAAATAATAATTTAATTTAATTTAATTTAATTGAAACTAATTTTAATTGAAGTTTATGCTTAATATCAATGGTTATCAGTTTTATTAGAAATTAATTTAAACATTTTTGTATTTAATTATGTATTAAAAAACAAACAAACAAAGAAAAAAACTAACTAAAAAGTCAATAATAATTTTCTTAAGTGTATAATTTAATTTTAATTTAATTAATAATTATTTTAATTATTATTTTGTTTATTTTAATGTCTTATAATAAATATTTTTATCGCTATAATTATTAAATATTTTTTAATAAAAAATGTAACGTTTTTATTTAAAATGTAACTAAAAGAGACAATTTCAGAGACTGATAATTTATTATTAAGATTTAGAAGAAATTATGATTTGTTTTTTAGTTAGAATAATTAGGCGATCATAAAATAATTCAATTTTACCTAGTAGGGACATAAATATTGTAATACATAATTTTGGGTTATAAAATTAAATGCACTGCGAATGTTTCTGGACCATTAATCAAAGGATCATACAATCCATTCCCGATTGGTCAATTTTCAATAAGAACATTGCCCACATCTCGCATGGAATCTTTTAAGATTCTGTTGCAAAAAATATAATTTAAAATTGTTCGGTGCTTTGACTTCTCCAGATGAAATGTATTCTGGTAAGTTTTTTATGGATCCGCTATAGTTTTATAAGCTGGCATTGCATATCATTAAATAGTTTTGTTGTAACTGATCGGTTGCATCGAGTAGTTCTTTCCTGGAGAAAACATTTCCGATTGATACAGTCAAATAGCGCGTGTCGAAATAACTTTATGTATTATCTCGCAATAGTTTTCACCGAAAAAATCAAATTTCCAATACAGAATGAAGCTTCGCACAATATGTGTTACATGATATGTGGTATGAATTTTTCATTGCAACAATATTTATGTCCCTACTTAGTAATTATTTCCAAATTCTAATGCGTCAATGACAATTAATAAAAAAACTTTTATTTGGATTTATTTTAATTTTATGATGCTTAAGAACTTATTATATTTTTAATCGATTCTCTAATTGGTTAATGAGAATGGACGAGATTTTTTTAATTATTTGAAATTTTATTTTGCAATTTTATAAAAAAAATTAGATAATAATTGTTATCACCTGATTCTAATTACAATACATGATTCGAAGTTAAAGTTTTATTACAATTAAGGAGTGAGATCGAAAAATTGTTAACGTACAAATAATAAAATCAAAACCACTATTTTTCAATTTTTTTACTTAATTATTATTACAATTTACAAAAAATGTGGTTTAAAATATTCAATTACTAGTGATTTTATTAGATTGGATAGGAAGTCCATCTCCGATATAAAATATTCCAAGAATTTCTACCTGTACTATTAAATAACAAAAAATAACATTGAAAACAGTTTGACGGCTGACGGTAGTCGTTTGAATACTTGAACAACATTTTTTGTACCAAGTTGGGTTTAGTTGGGAATATTTAATAGTTTTATTCCGCACTTTTTTCTGTCCACCCATTTTTATCAGATTAACAATATAATTATTTGTTTGACATTAAACATAATAAATGACAAAGGTAACATGGTAAAAAATGATAGTAGGGAACTTGTGTTTGGATTCTTTCGGTCTCACTCTTTATTTGCTTATTAAAGCTAAAAATTTATTTCAAAATATGGTGTATTCCAAAGCTGAATTATATTAATCTTAAACTCGTATGATCTATTTAAGCTTTTAAGTTGATTTAAAATCAAAGAAAAAATCTAGAAAATGGGAGTAAACTAAGGATTATTCAGAGAACTTTGCAGCTTTTTAAGAGCCCCAAGAACAGGTTTACAAAAAGGTTAAACAGAAGAGATTTTGAACCAAATTTAAAATTTATTTTTACAAATTAACTTCTTAACGGAAAAGGCCTTTAATATATAGGTGAAGATCTTACTTCAAAGATAGTTGATATTTTTTAGAATATCCGGTTTTGAAAGAAGTAATTGCAGTAAATAGTTCAAGATTAAACAATTTAAAGAAAATAGTCAACCAATGTCAATATTATATAGTTCAAAAAATTACATACATATTTAAATCATGGATTGGGTATTTGTATAAATGTACTAATGAAAATTCACTAACTAATCTTGATCATGCATCCATTCGCATCTTCATAGACATTTTTTTGACTAAAACGAATACACTTTATCATTAATAATTAATTAATCATTTAAATTAACATTAATTTGTGTTTAATACAACATTCACACATCTCACTTGTTACTAAACTGAAATGGCAAAAATTTAATGTTTATTTCACATTCAATGTTAAATGTTTCTAATGATATACAAAAGCAAAAATAAACATATATAAATATTTACCCTAAATGTATCTAATTTTCTGTATTTTTTTTTTTATACTTTTTTACAATATTTTCTGTCTGTAACTCAAAAAATATATAATTAAAATCGAAACAAACAAACGTCTTCCTGTCTACTTGAACACCATACCAAATATATATAAAATGTATATCATAAATCCTACTCAAAATTCCCCACAAAAATCAAAATCTTATTATGCAACTTATAATGAAAACAACAACAACTACTACCATACTACACTACAAATAAATAATTACAAATACAAATGTCTAACCATTTAATGTGTCCCTCTAATTTTATAAAATAATGAAAAAAAATATCAACATTTTTTTATGAAAAAATTGAAGAAAATTAAGAAAATTTTAACAGCAAAATGAAATTAAAAAAATGCATGTGAATGTTTCACCACAAAAAAGTATTTAATAAATAATTAAAAAATAATACTACAACAATAATGTAATAAATGTGTAACTCACAAATTACAAGCAAAAGAAATCTAGATATTTAGAGATCAAGTCTATTTTATGTAAATGACCCCACAAAAGTTGAATATATTTGGGAGATGAATCCGATAAAAAAGACACATCAAGAAAAGAAAATAAAGAGAATGAAAGAGTCTGGGTTAAAAACTAAAAAAAGAGAATGAGAGTATTGCTACACTGGCAGAAATCAATGATCAAAAATATATTTTACTGGCTGTGGGTTTTATTTATTGATTATGCAAATATATATTGTAATATAAATATAAAAAAATCATCATTTATATAATATTATATATAAACAAAAATATATAAAATTCCCAGGATAAAGGATGCTACATAATAACCCCTTTAAAATATATTTATATAAAAAAACAAACAAAAATATTTAAAAATATATATACGTACTATATATGTATTATATATCTATATATGGAGTTGGTTTGGATCTAAAGTATATGACTACTACTTTTACTATTACTACCACTTATGATTATTTGTATGTGTATGTGTGTTTGCATATTTAGGATCTCTATTTTATATAATTATAATCAATATATGCGTATTTGGAAGCTGCTCTAACACCTCCCTCAAAAAAATAAAAACAAACAAAACTTCATCCATATCAACGTTTAAAAGCCATCATCTTCATTATTGTCTTCATCTTCTCTACTCGTATGATCTGCGTATAACTTCGTATTTTAGTTTTTGTTTAAAAGAAATTTATTTCAAAACGTCCTAATTTATTAAAAAAAATAGACAAAATTTTGAGAATTTCATAAAGCAGGACTTAAATGTGGAAGGGAGAGAGAGAGAGAGTGATAAATCCATCTTTCGTTGGCCGTTTTATAACCCGTAAGTTTCCTTTTCAAATTTCATTTTGTTTTTTTTTTTTTTAATTTTCAAAACTTAGTTTAATTTAGTTTTAATAACTGATTAGTTTAGTTTAAAGCACCATTTTCTTTAATATTTTTCTTCTATTTCTTCCACTATCTTGGCATAGTTTTTAGTTTTGTTTTGGTTATAAGTTCTCACATTACTCCCTAAGATCCCTCTTTTATTTTTACTCCCTCACACGATTTTATTTTTAGTTTAATCTAAGTGCTATGGGTAAGTTTAATCATAAGTAGAAATTAAATACTAAATTTGAACTTTGGTTAACCCGTTTAATTAAAGGTTTAATTTAGTTTCTTTTAAATATGAAGAAATTTAATTTGTCAAAGTTTAAGTAAATTAATACACTAAAAGATATTTAATATTAATTACACTAAACTTATTTGCTAGACAACTTAAAAGCCTTTTTAAAACATCTTTGAATGATTAAAGCTTTTCCCAGGTTTAAGAACTTGAACTTGCTAATAAAGAGTGATTAAACCAAATGCAGATTATCTTGGTTTCCTGATCGCAAAAACCATTAATGTTTCCACAGAACAAAGTTGGTTCTTTTCTCATTTCAAACAGACCCGATTTATTTAGAGATGTGAAAATGTAAAAAAGGCATTTCGATAGAGACGTCCATTTTTATAATTGTCTCAAAATACAAAAATATGTTGACATCGTGCATTATAATTGAACCATCCTTTAGAAAGCTTGTATTAAAAGATTTAATTCTGTTGTAAAACGTAAACTTATGGAAAATTTCAGATCGTTCTAAACTATAAATTAAAAGCTTTAAAACATCCAAAATTAAATTTTCTTTATGAAAATTACAATTTTAAAGAATAATTTAAATTTGATAAAATTCATTTCATAATGAATATAAAGCTTTATTTCTTAGTAAAGCTAAATTAATACTAATTACTTGAGAAAGCTTTAAATATTAAATGTTAAAATAGTAATTATCAAGAGTTTAGAAAAGCTTTTCTTTTACTGATACAACATGAATTGAAGTAATACGATAAAACATAAAGTCTTATGTATAAAAGATCTCGAAGACTTTTTAAAAAGCTTTAAAATTTAGTTTAAAAGGCCTTGATTGAGAAAGTCTACATATTCTGAAATCAATTTTGGTATTTTATATATTTGAGAAATATATCCTTGTAAGGATATTTAATATGTTTAGTTCAATTATGTTTTTTTTTAGCTTTTTGGGTTATGTGCTTTACATTTAAAGCAAACGAAAGTTGTTCATATTATTAGCAGATACTTTTATTTAAATCATTCTAATTTTGAAAAAAAGCTAAATTTAAATAAATTTGGATACGATGACTTTAAAAGCCAATTTTCCCAGATATTTCAAATAATATAATTATAATCATGAATTTAAGTATGTCTGCTGAGATTTTCAGAAATTTCAAATTAAGTTTGAATGCGAACCTTTACGTATTGTTTCGATACAAACTTCTTAAAGCTTTAAGTTCGATTTAAAATACTTTCTGAATAATTTTTGATTTTTCCGTTAAACAACAATATTTTTATTAATGAAATTTTAAAAATAATGAAATTTCTAATTTCTTCTTACCTCCGCTAATTTCAATAATATTTTTTTTGTTTAACAAAAATAATTATTTGAAATAATGTAACAAATTTAATCAATATATGTTCTCCTAAAATGTGCACTAATCCTTTAATTAATTTATTAAGTTATTAATTTTGTAAATATCTCTCCTTTCTAGTAATTAAACCAAAAAAAACTTAATTTAATTTACTGTAAATATAAATTAACCCTTTAAAGACAGAAAAAAAAACAGTTAAATAGTATAAATTTTAAGTTAATGTAATTAAATATTTTTCTTTCTTTTTTTCGTTTTAGAACAAAATACAATATAAATTAATTAATTTCTTTTTTATCTTTCTTTTTATTTTGCTTTGTAATTTTTTGCTTCCTTTTTTATGCAAAAATTCAACAAAACATTTTTAAAACTTAACGAAATTTTGTGTGACATCCTGACGCACATAGAATTTTTCATATGATAAAAATTGCGCTAATAATGCTAAGGAAATAAAATCGGGTCTTAATCAATATTTTGAGGAAGTTCTATTAAGTCCAACTACAAAAGTGGCTTCACCATTGAAAACTAAAGATAAACTTAAGATAACACGAAGTAACAGCTACAAAGTCACCTTAAGTCAATATTTCGAAAGAGAACTATTGGAAGAGACACCAGCTGAGGAACGTATGCAAGCTATGAATAAAGAAAATGTTTCTATGCAAGAAAGTGATGAGGAAAATAATGAGAATGAAGAAATTGATATTTATACTTCATATGCCTCCTATATGAGTTCTTCCGATCCGGGTAGTGATCATTTATTAGTAACTTTCGATTATGGTTTCCAAGATTCCCTGGAAGCCGATCTCTCCTTAAACTCCCAACAATTAGAGTTAATAGAACAAGATGAAGATGATGATATAAATAAGAATCTTTTCAAAATTCCCGAAGAAAGTTCTGAGGATTTATTAAAAGTCAAATATGCTGAAATGTATTCAAAATCACCAAATATATTTAAAGTTCATCAGGTGCAACATTTAAAGAGTAACAATAATAGTAATAGCAATACCCGGGCCAGTAGTTGTGTATCGATAGCAAAATCTTTAGAAGAATACAATATTGATACTTCTGGCGATTATGGCTCATGGGCACAATCGGAATCTGAACAGGAAGATGGTGATGAGAATAACGAAAAAACTTATCGTAATTATCGTTATGAAGATTTAATAAAAAATGAAGTTCTTATTTATGATGATGATGATGATGTAAACACTGATAATCGGGAGGCTTTAATTAATTTCAATTTTGATGAAGATATTCCACCACGTTGGTTTAATCATAATAATAATAATAATAATCATTATAACTTTAATAATAATGAAGAACAATTGTACTATAGAAGTGTAGACTACTTAAATTAAAAACAGCACTAATTACAAAGTTATATTTCATTTCTATGTTGTACAGATAAAATTGTCACTTGTCTTTTATAATATCAATTTATTATAATAATTTTTCCACAATTTTTTGTTAATTATTCAATTTAAATTTATTATTTAATTATTTTTTAAGATTTATGTCAGATTTATTTAAAATTTTCATCAAGATAAAAATACTTGGTTTTACTCCGATCTGCTTCTATAGTTAAGAAATATGAAAAGTTTGATTCAGAAATCGTTTGTTTGCTACGTTTCAAATAATTTCTGACTTAACCTATAAATTTATTAAGTATAGGATCAGTTCCATATTAATACTAATGTCATATTTCCGACATATCAAAGTTTTTCTAATTATTTGTTACTTTATAGAGTTTATTAAACAATATTGATAGTTTCTGAAATATTAAATTTTGTTTTTATGATTCCAATCAATTTTTATTTTATTTTTATATTGACTCAGAGTATACATGTTCCAAATTTCAGATACTTTCTTTTATATTGAGTGTGAATTTTGCCAATTCTTCCAAAAACAAGTTTTTAATAACAAAATTTCAATGATTTTCAAATTTCATAATGGCTTAGTGAATACATGTACCAAATTGTAGGAGATATGAACAAATGTACGTATGCGAAGCTGGAGATTACTTTAAATAAAAATGTCCGATTTTTTCAACCGATATGAATAAACTTAAAATGTTGTTTTTATCTGTTAATTGTATATGTATATCGACTTTTTAAGTATTATAACGTTATTTGTCTTGAAGTGTTTAAAAAATATTTTCAGAATTCATTAAGATAAACAAATATTTGCAAATGCAAACTTGAATTTCTGACAAATTTTTGGACACTTGAAAGTCAACGTCAACGATATCATTTTATATAGAATGAGAAAATTTATTAATTTACGGACGTGTTCCACACAGAGAACAGTTTATTATTATTATTGATAATTTTAATTAAGGAATCATTTCGAAATTTCATCTATTGAAAATAATTTTAAATTAACTATTTTTTCTATTCATTTTAGTTATTTCAAAAAAATAGTAAAATGAGCGTTGAACATAGTTGATTTTAGACAATTTTAACTATTTTATTAGCTTTAAATTAAACATTTTAAAATTTGTGGTGAAATAGTATTGTACATTTTATAATCTTTGAATTTTTTTTTTATAAAATTATACCACAATAATATTTTAAAATTCATTTTTAGTTGTCAAATTTCAAGGAAGAAAATTCGCCAAGAAGTCTGGATTTAAAGTGAAACAATTTTGATTTCAAATGTTTGCATCTCTGAAGCAAATTTATTACCGCATAAATGTTAAATTATGCTTTATAGTTAAAAAATGTTAATTCAACATTGTTTCATTATAAATCAAGTTTTTGCGAATTTTTTTCCTTGAAATTTTACTACTAAAAAGTAATTTATAAAAATGATAATTGTATGATTAATATCGGAAGATTGTATATATTATGCAGTATTATTTTACCACAAACTTAAAAACGTTTATTTTACTTTAATTTTTCTGTGTGTATAATTTGTTCCAAATTTATACGTATGAATGGCAGAAAATCAACATTGTTTTAAATAGACAACTTTTATACATATATTTTTTTAATAATTTTTTTTTGCTGAGGGTGTATGAACATGAATTATTACAAATAGTATATCAGAACTATCAATATTTTTTGTAAACTTACTGCTTTAAATGCGATTAAACTAAGTTAACCCAATTAAAATCATTTTAAAATATTAATATTAAGATGTTGCAGATATAGAATCAATAATTTTCAAGGTTAATTTTGTTTCATGTTTATTTGCGTCAGTGCTGAAATAAAGAGTTTAGTTATACGAACTTTTAAACATAAAAATATATTTCAAAACTATCAATATTTTCAGCATATTTAGTTCCACTAACAAATTTAGTCCCATTTTAAAATATTAACATTAATATAAAATAACTTCCCCACGCCTTTATCTAGTTTCCAATAATGTTTAATAGTAGTCATTTATTTTACTGAATATAGCTAAATTGTAATTCTAGAATAATTGAATACTTGAAATATATTAAAGAGTATTAAAGCTTTATAAGCTTTTTAATATCCTTTTTTACTTTATAGCAAAAGCATTCAATAATGATTCCATAATATTTGTATAATATAATTTTTACCTTTTTGTGAAATAAGTAGACGCACTATTTACTTTGAAATGTGAATTAGCAGAACTTTAGCTTAAGAATTAAATATTTTGATAGAGAAATCTTTGTAAAATGTTGTATATTTATAGCAATTAAAAAACAGGCTTTTTTACATTTATTAAAAATTTATTCTATAAAAAATATTTATCAAAAGCAATTAAATGTATGAGTTTTTATATGCTCAGGTCCATTTTTTATTTATTTTTATAGTAAAGTTAATGATTTCTTTCAAAAAGGTTCCTTAAGCAAATGAGAATAAAAGAAACACTTTAGCATTAGAAATTCTAAAAAAAAAGATCCAAAAAGGAAAAAAGAACTGTTTGTTTTGTTAACTAACATTAATTCATTAATTAAATTATAATACCAATTTAACTAGTCTTAGTCATTGCAAAAAAAAAAACAGAAAATTATAAAAAAATATATATAAAACAAATAAGAATGTCATATTCGGCTGTGCCGAATCTTTAATACCCTCCACTACACTCATATATGTGAGGTAAATACGTTATGTTTCGTACATACACACTAACGCCTACACTTTCTGAAGTAAATAGTATATAATACTTTTTCATAAATACTATAAACAGTACGCTTAACGAGTCATTAGATTAGTTATATTATTGGCTATAACTTTTGTTACTACTGAAACCGATTTTGATCATTATTGGAATGTTAATGAAATACATTTTGATCTATAATTGACAATTTTATGAAAGATCTTCACTTGAACTTAGAGGTTGCCTCAGATATCGGTCTATATCTTTAATATAATTAACCGATTTTTCTGATTTTAAATAGGACATTTCTCAGGACTTTAAGAAATACTCTGGCTAAATTTTATTGAGCTATGTAAATTATTGTGGATGTGAGCGTGCTAACAACAGACAGACAGTTTTTAACGGAGTCTGATATGATTCCTTCTTAGCCTTAAACACGGAATGACAAAGTTAACTACTTGTATTGGTGGAGGGTATATAAATGATTAATCCTCATTTAATAAAAAATTAATACATAAAAATTAATTCAAATTGTATTTACTCATTTTTGTAATAATTTTCTATAAATTATCTATAATTTAAATATTAATTAATAAATTAACAATTGTCTTCTTTTTTTGCATAACACACATTAAAATTTATTAAAGAAATTTATTTAAAATTTTCTTTTTTAAATTAAGTTAAAAAAAATAATTTTGTTTTGTGTTAAAAAACATTTAACATTAATATAAATAATTATCATTTAAAGTTAAAGAGAATTAAGTAAAACTACTCATTATTTTATTATTGTGTGTATAAAATAAACTACTTAATAATTATTAATTAATAATAAATATTTCTTTATAATTTTTATTTAGTTTTGTTGTATAATTATTTTTATTTTTATAGCATTTAATATTATAAGAAAACATCAATAATAAATAATTAATTAATTTAATAGTTTTGTTGAAATTAAAAAGCAACATTTTGCTAAAAGTCTGCTCTATTTTTGTTAGATTTTTAGTTAGAAATTTATGTATTTTTTCTTAATGTCATTAATAATTATTATGTTTTGTATTATTTTGGTTAATGTTTTTTTAGTTTTACATTATTCTTATTAAGTAACATGTAAATATTTTAATAAAAAAAACTATAAAAGAAAAAACTAAAAAATATTATATTAAATGCATAAAAAAGAAACCAATTGAAAATCTACATAAAATGTTAATTTTGATTATGATTTAATAAGAAATAAAGATAAAAAGAAACATTATTAATTAATTATAGCAATAAAACTGAATACTATATAATGGAAATAATTAATAAACATTATTAAATATATTATTAAAATATAAATCATAATTGTATTTTATTTATTTCACAAAGTCCATATAAAATAGGTAAGTTTTGAGAAGAAAATATCTTAGATTTCTATAAGGATCGTATATTCCAATTGTTTTTGATCGGTCTTAAAAATGTGTTCCTTTCAATCAAAAATCGTTTTCTTCACACAAAAGCCTTTTTTATAGTGGTTGAAAGAAATGTCTGACGTGGCACAGTGGTCCCTAAACTCTTTTATTTTTGGAAATTATTCTTTTACTTTGGATCTATTAAATATTTTTTTAATTTTGAATATTTTTTCATATTGGCATTCTTGATGGTCGCTAGTGGGTCGGGTAGGTTATCTTCAAAATTGGCCACCTCAGGTATGACGATTTAAAATCAGCATGGAACAATATTTTACATACATATAGCCTTTATTACTCTCAATGCTAATATGCAGTGGATCTTAAGAGTTTTCAATTTAAGTGAAAACTTTAAAACGTTAAATTTTTAATTATGATTTGATTGAAAAATATTTTCATATTCATATTTTAATTCTCTACAAAAAGAATGCTTTTATGTATTGGACCACTTTCTCCGAAACTTCCGATATAACCTCGGATGCAACCATTTCGTGGGTACTTCCCCGGCCCCGAGAAGTGTCCTAAAAAATATAAAGAAAATTTTGGCATCAATGTGCGTATCACATAGGGGCTTTAAAACGATTTTTTTAATTTAATTTCTTTTTTGAATTATAATTTAACCACTATTTTTAAATAGAGTATGTGGTTTAGGAATTCCTGAGAAATGTTGCCGGAAATTCCCTTGTATTTGCCACACTGTTGCAAAAATATGAACAAAATTAAGATTTTTGTTGTAAAAAACATTAGATATCCGGGATTATATGTTCCGGATATATATGTTTCGGGATTTTCATTTCACTTTAATTTTTTTAAATCCAGGGAATTTCTATTTGGAATTTACGGGAAGTAATTTAAATGAAGAAGGTATGTAACTCCAGAAGGAATCATATAAAAAAATCAATTTCTTAAATTAAACCTGGTATATCGCTCCAACAGCGATTATTCTTAGGCTAAAGCTTATATATAATTCCCGATTTTCCAGAAAAGATAAAACTCTATATTATATATTATAAATTATATAATATATTTTATATATTATATATTATATATTATGTATTATATATTATATATTATATATTATATATTATATATTATATATTATATTATATATTATATATTATATATTATATATTATATATTATATATTATATATTATATATTATATGTTATAATAGTCTATAGACTAAAATTACATTAAATTCGGCGAGTGGTGAACTTTGAGAATATTCTACTATAACTCCCATATGAGAAAACAATTCCCGATTAGCAGCTTCAAATAAGGACTTTTAAAGACCTATTAAAGCGTTTAAATATAATTCGCAAAGATTCGACAGATACGAATAATAATATCTATGAAAAGTAGTTTGTGTTTGTTGAAAAGCTATCAAGATATAAAAGTATCACTATTCAGCTTTTATTTTTTCACTCTTCATTATATTTTAAGTTGCTAAATTTAATAAATATTTTGGCTACATCAAACTGCTGGCTGTAAATTCATGCAACGAAAAATTTATGAGCGGCCCTCGTATAATTTTCTTTTCGTATTTACGTTTATGTGTGCAAAAGATTATAATGATACCAACATTTATGTGAAATTTATACGTTTTAAAAGGATTTTTCCTGGAAAATTATATTGGATTTAGAAAAGATTATAGAGCGACCCTCGTACAGTTTCGCACATCGATTTTGGCTTATATTTATCTTAAATTGACTTATTTTTTTACATTCCTTCTATGTGCGATTTATGAGTTTTAAAGTGATATTTTGAAAGAGTCGTTGTATGGGACCTATGAGAAATAATGACATCGTTTTAGAATATAATTGGAATATAATAAGACTTATTTTCGCAAAACATTTAGGAGATTTTTAAAACTGCTACCTGTAATTTACGAATTAACTTTACATATGCAGCCAGCCGGATTAACGAACGGACGGTGATGCTTAAATCGACTCAGAAAGTGATTCTGATACACTTAAAAGTGTTAGTAAGACTATTTTTCTGCCCATTACAAACATTTGCACAAACGGATAATATCTCAAATACATATGGTGGTGTAGGGTATAATAAAACACTTTGTTTTTTGTCAGTTTTTGAAAGTAATCAATAAGAATTTTTATTTATTTTTTTGTCTGTTTTTTTTTTATAATTTTATTATTTTTCTTTAATGTTCTTAAAGATAAAAATTGTAAATAATTTTGCATGAAATACAACTTTCTGATTTCTGTTTTAATTTTTTTTAATATAAATACTTGATTATGTAATAAAAGTATTGTTTTGTAAGTGATAAACACAAACTTACTTATGAGTTTGTTTGTTTGTATGTTTGTATGTAATTTGATAATTTTAGTTTTAGTTAAATGTATATATTTTTATGACTTTTTTCAATTTATGGTAGAATTTGTAAATTAGTTTTTAATTATTTTGTTTAATTAAATATTATTTTGTTTTTGTTTGAACAATTATTGATTGTTTGAAATCTTTTGAAATCGTTAGTAATTAGATATATATTTTTATTAGGTAGTAAATTGTGGTGGTATAAATTGCATTGACAGATTTTAAGAAACATTTAGTTTTCCTTCTCTGATCCAATTTATAATTGAACATTTTCAAGATGAGTTATTTTGTAAATGGATTGACTTGTGTAAACTACAACCTTAATTCGTACAAAATAATGTTTAGTTGATTTAAATTTTAGGGAAAATAGAAGACTTAAATAATGTATGTTTTAAATTAAATAGTTAGAGTTTAGGTGAGATTATATAAAGTGATGGGTGTTAAATGAAATTCAATAATTTAATGATTATAAACAGGTAAGAATGCTATATTCCTTTAAGACGAATCTTCAATACCCTTCACCAAAAATGGGAGTGAAATTAATATGTAATATTTTGTTATATATTTCGCTGTTACGTTTTTTCTATTAAAACGATTTTAATGGTTTTTGATATGGTAAAGAAGTATATATAGTTTTATATTAAGGTAGAATTTCATCCTCATGTGTTGATCTATAATTGACAATTTTGCGAAAGTTATTTGCTTAAGCTTATAGGTTGTCTCGGATATCGGTCTTTATCTTTTAATATACTGAAGCGATATTTCCAAACAAATTATTTTTTATAAAAATAAAAGATTTTTGGGCGAAAATCTTCGTATAAAATTTTTTCATTATTATTCATTATTATCCGAGGATGAACAAAAAACCGCCCAAGATCGGTTGGACATTTAGGATTTACATCAAAATCATATTACCACATTGTCTGTATATCGCCCGAACAATCGATTTACTTGTACAATTTTTTATTTGAGATTTATATAATTAAAGTACTCATATATTTTATTTACTTATATTTTCTGCCAAATATAATCCCGATTACAATTTCTTTTAGATTTATGCACTTTGGAGTAATTTTTTTGAAGTTTACGGGGCTGGAGGAGTATGATAATTGTAGGATCTGTTGAGGGTTCTGGATCGATTAAACCCGGAAACTGTGTTTTGGGAATCAATGTGTAATTGTCAGGGTATGGGATTTTTTCACTCACTGTGTTAACATCCAGCACTTAAAAAGTAAGAAACCGCCTTTGGAACTTATAATCTTGTATATATCTGATCTGCAAAGCTGTCATGCATGTCGTTAAATAGCAGTCAAATTAATTGTCTGTTCTCTAGGATAACACAAGGACACAGACCTTGGAATTATCAATCAGTTTCAATTTCAATAGCTGAGAATAAATATTAGTGTTATGATCTTTAGTGTTAAGAGATTTTATCGACATAGTACTTGGTTCTGAGCCGATCGATACAGATAATTGCAAGTTAAAATCATTAGCATTAAAACACAACACTACCTATCATATTGTAGGGTATAAAATTATATCCTCCACAATGATTAATATAGGAACAATTTTAGTTACATATTACAAAATAAAAATATCTTTTGAATTGGGGATATTACTTCCCGTGCCCTATCCGAACATCCAAAATTAATATTTTTATATCTTATGAACAATCTTCTCAATTGCTCAACAGTTATATCAATATCTAGAAATTCTTCGAAAGCAATTAAAAAAAGATTCTTAAAACATTAATTTGTACATTAGTGTGTGTTATTCATATATTAGCTGACAGTGAATAGTTGGTTCAAATTACAAATTGGATCAGATTAGATATTATGAAATAGTAAGTATATACTTATAAACTATTTGTATTTTCACAAATTTTCTAGAGAGTTATTTTTTTGGTTTTGGTATACAACTTCTATTTAATACATAGTTTAATTTAATTTAATTATTAATTTTTTCATTTAATTTTTGTAACAAATAACGCAACATGAACTATTTAATTAACTCAATTTTGTTAATTATTAATTATTAATTTTATAAATAAATTATCATAAATATTGTTATTTTTATTTTTATAAATATATTTTTTATTTAGTATAAAAGGTTTTTTGTTTTGTTTTGTTTTGGTTTTTATATTCGTCTTGAGGTTTGCAATACATATACAAAGATAAAGATAAGAATTTATTTTTAAATGAACGTCGGTGGGTCTTGACTATAATATCTCTACTTTTATCATTCTTATTTTTTGTTTTTGTTTTGTATTTTTTTAGCCAATATAAAAATCTATTATATATAGAGATTTTGTTTTTGTAATGAGCATTATATATCAGTGTTTATATATATTATTATATTATTATAATTTTGTTTATAAATGAACCCATTATTAAACGAACGTCCATTAGGATGTATGTATGTTGTGTCAATCACCCCCTAGAATGAAAGAATAGTTGATGCCGTTTTCAGATATGCAAAAATAATTTTTTACCACGTCTTAAAATACAGTCCTTTTGGTTGTTTGTGTATAAAGCCGCCCATCTAAATCCGATCGGAAGAAATTATATGTTGTTAATGATTTTGAAACGGCTACATTTTGTAATTTTTGAATACGACATCATCTTCTAGTAAGGTTTTGTCTATGATAGTTACTTGTATAAGTCGCCTTAAATATAAAAAATAGCCATCCCTGAAATAAAATAATACTTGATGCAAAAATTATGTTTCTGCCACGACCTAAAAGGCAAAATTGTTTTTTGCATAAAGCGTCGCCATTTTATGTTCGATCCAAACAAATTACATGTCGTTGTTAATGATTTAATAAATTTTGTTCTTTGATGAATTTTGTATCTGACAGCAATTTCTAGTATTCACTATTGGTACTTCGGCTAATTTCCATTAAAAGTGATTTTAATTTTATCTAAAAGTTGTATATTTTGAAATAACTTAGGCAAACATTCTTTCATTTTTGGGGATGACTGGCATAAAAATTTTATTTTTTGGGGAACGATCCACCCTAATATTTATGTTTGTAGATAATATGAGAAATTTTACTTAAGTTTTTCTATATATAATTTTGTATTGTTTTAAGTATTTTTTAATAATAATTAGAGATCAATATTAAATATTTTTTTAAGTTTTGTAAGTAAATATTTAGCACCATACGTGTTTTAAGAAAACCTTAGATTAAGTAAAGTTTATCATTTTTAGGATTTAAAGTATTTTTTGTATTTGTTTTCACAATTTCTAATTTGAAGAAAAATAGATGAAAAATAGTTTAAAGATATTGTAGATTTAGATTTATTTTAAGTTTTTTTAGAGGCATAGAAAATATATATTTTTATTTTTTCATTTTAATTGTAAAATAATTCACAACATCATTTAATGGAAATTGTTTTATTTTATGGAAACTTTTAAGAATATTCACAATAAAAATTTATAATTTAATTAAGTTTTATTGTTTGTAATTTAAATGTGAATATCCCTAATATTATTTTGATATTTATTGCAGTGTATAAAAATGTATTTAATTTATTTAATTTTTGTATTAACTTCAACTTAATTTAATATTTTTTTTATTTAACTTCACTACTAATAATTTTATTAAGAATTTTTCTTAAATTTATGTTTAATTTCTAATCATTTGACTACTTTTTCTATATTTCATAAAATTATTATTTATTATTTATTTTATTGATAATTTACTTTGATCAAATGGAAAGGTGAATTCTTAATTTAAGATCTCAGGTGTTTTCAATTTTCCGAAATTCGTATTATTATTCAGTTTTTGACGGACGATTCGTTTTCTGCAAAAAAAAAAAGGAAATTCTCCAAACTGCCGGAGCTATGTCGAGACATATTGGGCGGTTGTTGTTCGAACAAAGTGACAGAAAGCATTATAAAGCGTTAATGATTTCCGAAAAAGGTTCAAAATTTCAAACTACTGATGACATTTTTAAACAAAAATATTTTGATATTGTAAATTGTAGTAATAATTTCAATAAAAGTAAAAAAATTAAAACAGAAGGTTTAGTGGTTCCGCATTATTAACAAACGTGTATGTTAAGAATTTTTTTAATTTCACCCCTTATATAGTAGTAATATATATTTGAAGATCTAAAGTTAAAATTATTGCTTATGAATACATTCCGGTTCTAACTGTCAACAAAATAGTATTCAAGTAAATTAAAGAGTCACATACATATGCAGTAGATATTTGTGATAATTTCACCAAATATTCCGTAATCGACTACTTCTTCTTAAATAATATAATAAAATCAAAATACAAAATGAGGAAAACTTTACCAAATTGTATATTATAGTCTCAAAAATAGTTAAAAAGATTGAAATTAAGTTATAGCAAAAAAATCAAAAATTCACCTTCCAATTTGATTTTAACCGTAATTTATAATTTCATTTATGCTAAATACCATTTTGGCAAATACACAATATTTCATTATAATTCACTTGTATAATTTCATGTGGAGTTTTTGTTTTAAAAGGGAAAAATCATTGGAATTTCATTTTACTTTTAATCGGTTTCAAATAAGTATTTTTATATTTTTTTATCTCATATTTTCATTTTGTTGTCAGTTATTTTATTTTGTTTTATTTAATTATTTTTAGAAAAAAATTTCAAGTATAAAAGTCAAGCGGTATTTAGGCAACGAGTGATTCAGCAAGTATTATTTATTACTTATTTTATACTAATTATAATTATTATAATTTAATTATTCATATTATTATTATTATTATATTATCTCTTAATATTTATTTTATCTCTTAAACATTAAAAGCATTCATAAGATTCGTTTTGTAAACAATTTTATTATTATTATTTTTTTCTTTAATAAATTTAATGCATTTATTTCCTCAAACCTTAAGTTATGGTTGCATTACATTACTTTTCCTTCAAATCATGTAAACATTCCTAATAACTAAAGGTTATAACTCCAATAATGGTGAAAGTATAAATAATCTTAAAATTAAACTTACTAATATTTCATACTTAAGAGAATTGAGTTTAGATATATATTTTTTATTATATTAATTTAAGTTTAGGTAACTTTACATAATTGCTTTGAAATTAGTTTTAGAACACAGAATATATAGTTTATGACTAAAAAGTGGATTGAGGTTTTAAATGAAGAACTTATTAATTGTTTTAAAAGTAGTAGTGAAATAGTTAAACAAAATTAAAATATCTAATAATAAAATAAAACCAATAAATGGGATCTTAAATAAAATTTCACTTCTATTTTATTGATACTGTGACTTCTTACACATACATATGTACTAACATACTCTTTATTTTGAATAGATTCTTTGATTTATGACCCATGTGATTTACTTTTATAAGAAAAAATTGCTTCCATTAAAATTGCCCATTTTATCTGATCAATTTTGAAATCATTTCATTACTAATATACCTTATGTGTTTTAAACATAAAATAATGGACTCTTTTGTTTTTGTTCTTTCATTCGTTAAAATTTCTACCGGAAATCGTAAGTACACGGTTTCAAAGAATCAACATCGGATTTTAAAAAGTTGTTTGCTTTACATTAAGATCCACTATAAAGAAAATTTGTACTTTAACCAATTTTGAATTCCACTATAGTAATGATCATTTCAAATCACTCATTGCTTATATTGGAATGTTATGTCTTCATTTGTGATTCACTATGTGACGATTATGTCGAATCTGTAAAACCATCCCACCACATGCACATATTTATAAAGTTTCAACAATATTACGATATACCATATACACAAACACACTTCTAAAAAACCGTTTTTTATATAGGTTGAAATTATATATATGCGCACATTGAGGGTTTAAAAAAGTTTCATATTTTTTATTATAATTTTTTTTCTTATCCGATTTTTGGAATAGTAATGTTATGTGTTTTGCTTTAAATTATAGTTTAATTTTATTTTAATGTGATAACGAGTTTTGAAAAATTAGTTAAAGTTTTTTGTCTGAATTTCGAGGTTATCTTATATATCAGTATATACATTTTTTTTATTTTTGATCCGATGTTGATGGTTTGAAATATCAAACTGATTAATATAATAATATACAATCTGGCGAAATCTTATTGAATTCGGATTAATGTGACCGTGAGAATCTTTTTAACAGAAAGACGGACATATCATACTCTTCAACATGATGCAGATGTGAAAAATTATGGACCGACAATAAAATTTGATTTTATGATTTATTATTTTAAAAGACATACTTATTTAAAATATGTTCATGGTACTCATATTTATGAAAGTTTTATAGGTTATGTAGGAAATTTTGACCCGATCCTCAAATGATTAATTTAGTATGGTGTTTTCAATTTCTATAAATTATAAATATATAAATATATAAAATTTTTTTGACATTTATGATTTTTAGAATTCATATTTTTGAGTTTTATGAAGTTTAATCGTTAAGAACAGTTTTGAATATTGAAATGATCATTGCTAATTTTAACAGACTTAGTCTGAGGCCGAAAGAAATCCCCATACCTAATTGTGACCGTTAAATCAACTCAGAAAATGATTCTGAGTGGAAAGGTATATTTTGAGGTATGAGTAGCTGTGATGGGATATGATATAATAAATCTGTATCTGTTTATCGGGAATTTGAAAAAGATAAACAAACTAAAATTTTTATGTTAAACAAATTCAGAAGTAAGAGAGTAATATTCAGTTAGAACCCACCGATTAATAACTAAAATTTTCTACAACCAACCAATCACCTACCTGCTAGAACACGAAATGACCACTAAACGCAATGAACCAAACCAGAATGATTAAAAACTGCAGCAACCAGTATAAGATGGTGAAGAGGGGAATGGAAAAAAAATATGAGGAGTATATAATTTTATTGATATCAAATTTATTAATTTAATATGTTTTTTTCTGGGAACTTTACAAAAATTTGTTTAAATATTTTTTATTTAGGAATTTTTTGAACACATTCTTACGGAATCTAAGAGGCTTCGTCACTGAATCGAAATCAATTTTCATATAGTTATCTTCAAAAGATTTTGAGTCCATCGGTGGAAAGGAATTAGATATTGCAGTATTGCTTAGTACTAATTAATTATTAATTGTAAAGAAATGTCACATTTGTAAATTACCTATCGAATATATTACGAACTTCAAAAGTGAGAGTTATCAAATTTATTTTCTTTGAACTGCTTTATTAGAAGAAAATTTTGGTCAGATATTATTCTGTTTAAAAAATATATATTTTTTTTAGAATTTTTAGGATTTTTAAGACAAGAGTTTTGCAATTTTGTTCTAATTAAATGCGATGAAAAGAACGAAAATCGTAGGCAGCAAAGCGGACTAGATATAAGATATGCTAATAAACAATATTTTTAGTAAAAAGAAACTACAAATTATTATATATTCCGGTTAAAGGACTGAAGCGATTGTAATAGTATTTTGGTATACTGATTAAACGTTCATTGAAGTGTATTATGGACTTATTCTTTAAGTTGTCCCCGAAAAGTGAAAAACTGTATGCATAAGCAATTGTATATGCCTGCATAAAGTAAGACTTTTATTTTTGTATAATATTTAAAGATCCTAACAAATATTTGATGTTTAAAAACATAAAAAAAACAAAATTAATGACAAATGAACTGAATAAAATAAAATTAAAATTATTGTTCAACTCATGAATTAAAACAAATTGAAAAAATAATAAGCAAAATTAAATTTTATTTTTGATTTATACTAAATTATTTAGTGTTTTTTATATTTATTGAAATATTTTAAACTTAAATTTAATTAGAATATTTTTCTGCTTTTTTTAAATTTTCATAATTACGAACGCATCAATATGCGATATTGCAATTTTTCTATATTTAAATATATATTTTTTCAGTTTTATTGTTTATTAATTATTTATTTATAATTATTATTTTATTAAAGAGTTTTTCATATATAAAAATTGTTTTATATTGGTTTAACACAGAAAACCGTTTCTTAATTATTTTTTCTTCATTTTAATACTACGCCAAAATACCTTTTTTGAATAAGGCGTTTTAGAAAGTTTTGGGTTTATTTATTAAATCGTTTAGTTTAGGTTTTTCTAGTAGTTGATGATTAGAAATAGTGATATGTTTTTAGATAGTTTTTTAGAGATTTTTTTTTTCTGAAAAATAGTGAATTTTTGAAAATAAGAAAATAATTGAGTTGTTTTTTGTTTGTTTGTATATATAAAATTTTTTATAATTTTTTTTGTTATAATTTATTTTCAATTATATCGTCTTAATTAAATAAACTTATAAATTAGTTATTTTATATTATATAGCTATACATTTATGCTTGATTAATATATATAATTAGTTATTAATTAATTTTTGTATATAATTATTATTAATATTATTTTTTATAATTATTATAATTAACATGTTTTCATCCTTTTTGCTTTTGTGTTAATTTTTTTCTTTTCAAATATTTAATTTTTACATAATATTTTTTATTTTGTCCAAAAATTAATGCTAATAATGCTTTTCAAAAAATTGTCATGAAATATTGTTTTAAATACAATTTTATTTTGGTTTCTTTGATCTTAATTTTTCTTTGTTTTTTAGGTTATAAAATACTTTTTTCTTAAATTCAAATAATTTTGGATTTAATTTTTTTTCAGATTTTATATAATACGAATAAATAATTATTTTTTTTATCATTTTGAATATTTTTCATTTTTTTCTAATCAACATGCTGTTTACAGCTTAACTTAATACGTGATTTTAAATAATGGAAATAATCGTTTTTTTAATAAAAAATTTAAACTTAAACAACAACTAAAATCTAAATTTAATTAATTTAATAATTACAATTTTATGGTATCGCTCTGATACCATCTAAAGTTGATCTTAAAACAACACTGCCCTCGACCCAGAAATTAGGACGATCGAGCATATTTTGCCATAATGACAATTCTTTGCCAGAGGCATCCATCCAGTCAACTTGGCGACCATAACTTTTACCTAGAAAATAAATTGTATGATTAATAAATAAGTCCATTTAAATGAAAATATAATTTTTTTAATCCAATAGGGGACAAGCAATAAATACTTTTATATTATGAGGAACATTTTAAAAATACGACTAAGGATAAATTACTGTCTTTAAAAGAATATTAATAAATATATTATTTATAATCCCACTTACATGTTCCCAACGAAAAGCGAACACCTCCCAAAAATTCATTACTAGCCAAACGATCATGATCCCAGACTGTTAATTCTAAAGCTCTTTCGGATAGATCTTCTAATGAGACATCTTCATAGATAAAAGTATAATTCCAACTGGGATTTGTAGAACGTTTTACGATAGGAGTTTTTTGTTTAGAACTGCGTGTACGATCGGGTAATAAATAACTGAAATAATAATTAAAAAATTAGTATAAATAATTTTTTGTCCACAAGCTCTCAAAAGAAAACCTACCTCTTGCAAAAAGCATCACAAGTGCCATTGGGTTTAATAGGCGTCAAATGTTTAGCTTCCTTCACCAGCACATGTAACTGACCACCCTTAGCAGAACGATCAGTTTTCGAACTTGCCACAGATTTAATACTACCAAACTTCTTGAGACCACCACCGGTGGCTAATGAAGCAGCACGCATGAATTTTGATTTACTGCCTTCAGGAGTAACATATTTAAGACCTACGACTATATCGCCTCTATAAGTGGCTACCTCATCGAAAGGTTCACTCTGTAAAAAGAAGGAAAAATAAATAATTATTTCCAGATTTCTTAAGAATTTTCATTTTCGAAAAACTTACTCTTTCTTGTAATAAATACCATTGTGATTGTGGATTATCAAAGACTCTACCCTGTAAATTAACACTCACTTCCCCTAAGAAATCATTGCGACCAAACATATCAGAATGCCAAACAGTTAGCCAGAGAGTACGTGACTCCAGATTGGAAATGGGCATATGGAAACGTAATACTTCATCGAATATGGGATTAAGAGTATGTTTTTTAACTTTTGTTTTACGTTTGCCAGCCTTAGATTTATCGGGTAATAAATAAACCTGTTGAATAAAATTTATAAAAGAAAAATCAATTAAATTAGTCTCTCTTAATAATTCCTTAAATTAATTTGAATAACTAAAATAGTCAACACTTTACCTTAACATAGGGATCACTACGATTACGTTTCGCATCAACAGCTGCCAAATCTTTACATCTAACAACGTGAATTTCCAATGCTCCCAATTTGTAATTGTATTGCATACCAAATTCCACCTGACCCTTGACCACAACTGTACCATAACGACCCTCGCCAGCGCCAGAATAAACACTGGCCATTGAATCGGAACGTAACTGTAAAAACAAAAATAAAAGAAGTTCAATGTAGGAAAAAAGTATTGTTTATTTATGCATAAAGAAAGAAAATTATAGAATTTAAATTAATCTTTGTTTTCTGTTTTACATCTGTGTTTTTGTTCATTCATTCATTTATTCATTTAAACATTTTTTATCGAAATGTGAAAATGTAAATATATAAATGTATGAGTTTATAGTAATGTATGTGTGTATATAACTTATCTTGTTTTTAATTTGAAATTGTTTTATTTTACATTTCAAAGCGGAGATGATAAAGAGATTTTAAAACTAAAGAGAAAAACTGAAACATTTGGAGAACTTAAATTTGAGAAACTTTCTAAAGCAAAAAATAAGGAAAATTTTAATTTCCATAGATTTTTCAGATCGCTGATTAACTTATGATCTAGTTTCATGAGAAAAGACTGATCACTAATTAGGCACAGCTTTTGTTAGACCAACTATACATATATGTAGATCCTTATTTTATAACATTTCGAGTAATATTTATTCACAATTAAATTAAATATTATAATTAAACATTATTTTTAATTAACACATGAACAAATTAATAAAAATTTTTTAATGTTGAATAAAGCAAAAAACGTGTTGATTTAATGTCTTAGCGCATGTTAAAACAATTGTTAAGATATTTTAAATCATTATTTAATAAAATGTCATTTGAAATAATAAATTTTTAAGCAAAATCATCATTGAAAACAAAGTTGATTTAACATTGACTAAAAATGTTTATTCAGTAAAATATTTGGGGTGAAATAATAATATTCATATTAAAATTTTTCGATATTATTTTTTAAAATTATACAAAAATAACTTTTTATTTGTAAAATCTCAAGCAATAGTATTTTCAAATAAACTGCATTTGTTTATTGTGAAACAATGTTAACTTTACATGTAGGTACTCAAAAGAATTCACATGAAGCATAACATAAAATGTCAAGTTATGTCTGTTTTACATTAATTTAAAATTTATTTTTTCTGTGGCCACAATTCAATTTTGGAACCATTTCAATAAGAAATTAACATTGGACCATGTAATTTTAACTGTAACTAATATTGATTTAAACATAAAAAATTTTATTTCAACATGAAAAAATTATACATTTTATTTTAAGTAAAAAAACAATAATGTAAATTGCAGTTTGGTTTGGTTTGAACTTTTAATCGAATATATTAAATATCCACACACATACATGTTAAAGGTGAAATACTTCATTTTTGAGAATTTAAATGAATATAAATTGTGAACATATTTAGTACTTAGTTTATTTACTAATATAAAATAAATCCTGAAGAAAATTTTTTATAATTAAAATTCTAATTAAAAATAGTTAATATTTATTTGAACGTCATTTAATATTAACAATTAAATAATTTGCTGTCAACTTTTGCAATTTTGTTGATTAATACTTAAAGCAACTTCTCTTTTAGCATTAAGTATATAAAAATATCAAGGGAATTGTCGTCAGTTAACATTCAACTTCTATATATATATACATACATACATATATACATACATACATACATACATACATACATACATACATACATACATACATACATACAAACATACATACATAGATATTTGCGTTTTTCACACTATATCATATAATCAAACTTAGAAAAGATAATCTTATTTGAAGTGCAGTCAAAGTTATGACTATAAATTGCCTGCACACTTTAGTTACGTTAAATTTTTATCTTATTTTTAGATTCCGTATAATGAATGACTTTCATAAAATTAATTATAAAAATAATTAGATAAATAAACAAATAAAAAAAGATAAAGAAACTTACACCTAATGAACTTAAACTGCTGCGATTTTGATGCATTGCCACTAAACGATCTATATCTTCATCGGATTGTGTGGGCCAATTATCGCTGGAAGCGGAACCACGTGATTGTATGGGACTAGAGGTGGGATCATTACGTTGACCCATAGTGGGTGAACGACTTAATTCTTCCGCAGCCGCTTTTGCCTCTTCTGTAAAAAATATCAAATTTATGAAAATTTTAATAAAATTATTTTATTTAATTAAATTTATTTTTATGTAGAATCAAGTGTTTTTCATCGTACGTTGAAATGTTTTTTTTTTTATTGTTTGTTTAATCATTATTTAATCATAAATTATGGTTTTACATGCATTTGTTTATTTTATTTTTATACTTTTTGCATTCTCTATTGTTGTTTATTAATTTTATTTTTACACTGCACTGTAATCACTAAATATCTCAACCCTGACTGACTAACTGACTGATTGAATGAGTGGATAATTACACTGTTACTAAGGGAATTAAATTCAAATAAAAAACTAAATATTTTATAGTTTATAAAACATGGATTTTTTTCAATGAACATCTTTTTTTGTATTTATTTAAAGAATTAAATTTGTTGGAAAATAATAAATTAAATTAAAAATATTTTTTATGGTTTTTTTAAGAGAAGAGCATTTAATGAATATTGAGCAGTAATTTAATTAAAATTATATTAAAACATAAGATTAGCTTTAATATATTCCAAATATATGTTAACCCGTTAAGGTGCACACACAGGGAAAATATGTTAAATTAAGTAAATCAGAAGAAGAAAAGAAAAAAATGAAGCAAAATCATCGATGCAAATAGTTGATTTAAAATTGTCATCATTTTTCATTCGTTTTAAATTAAACGTTTTTATTTTGTGGTGACAAACGTTTAACGTTTTTGTTTTGTGAAACAATGTGAAATTAAAATTTCTTACTTCTGTTTTTTATATTTATAAATTTTCTTAACCGATGGATTTGACAGAAAATTTCTATCTATAAAAAATGAAATCTGGTTTTATTTCGTTCTGCTAAAAATCATAGATATTGTTTTGATAATGGACTAGAAGAGCGTTCATGTTCGACGCCATTTCAAAATCTATCAATATGGATCTTGTGCAAAATTTGAACTACTCTTCATATCCTTCTGTCTGTTTTGGTAAAATATGGACAGTATTTAAAACCAAAAAATCCTTTTTATTAAAAAAAGCTGTAAAGGTTTTTTGTTGGATTCGTAAAGTTATATCAGCATATTAATTATTTTACAAGGACTTCTGCCACCGCCTTATATTTACTATAATATACCTTCTATTTTCTAACATCTTACGTGGACTATACCGTTTATAATGATATGTCATAAAAAAATATATTCTTGGATCACTCCAATATCTAGGTCGTTTAAGCTTTGGGAATGAAATTAACCCCATTTTTTTCATTCCTCTCAGAAAATTTTTATATAAAATAAACAATATCAGTTACAAAAAGGTTGAAGACCGTTTGGAAGTAAATGAGATTTAATATAATTTAGCCATAAAAAAAACTACATATTCCAATGTACGTCCAATTAGAAAAAATTATCAAAATCGTACGTCCATTAAAATTAATAGCACAAAATACGAACAATTCCAATTTTTAAAAACTCTACAACTTTTTTGACTTTTCAAAACTCAACAATATTGAGTTTTAAAAGTCTTTGTCAGAGGATCTAGTGGGACCGATTGAGAGAACTAGTGTTTCATGATATTTAAACATAACGTACTAACTAACTTATTTCAAGTAGCATGAAATATTCTTAACAATTATAACTTTTAAATTTACTTTTACGTCAGTGGCATTTCCCTAACAAAATGACGTTAATTAAATAATATGAAAATATATATGAATATAGATAAAAATTGGTTTATAATTTATGATAATTTATATCACTAATCAACCTATTTTTCATATAAATATATTGATAATTTACAATTTTACCCTAATTCTGTACAGATAAGAAATATGAAAATATTATTTATTAAACTTCTTGCACTACCTCCTTCAATTACCACAAAGTCACTTATTGCATCATAATCATCCACAATAACTTCTTTATCTTGATTTTGATTTAATAACAGTTGTTGTAGTGAGGGTCTACTGCGTGACACACTGCAATGTGAACTATTCACTGATGTTGAGGCTGTATTAATTATCGATTCATTAGCAATAACAACGAAGTCACTTATATCGGCATCCTCTTCTAAAGTCTCTAGAAAACGATCTGAATTTGAACGTAAACTATCATCCCAAGTCCAAGCACGTCGTGATTTTTTGATGGGTTGTTGACCAGGTAAATATTGGCTATGACGTCGTTGTAAATTATTAGCATTATTATTAGTATTATAGGATGATGGTTGATTGTGTTGTGGTGGCAAGTCAACAAAAGATACTCTATTATTAGTAAATGTGGTAGTAGTAGTAGTAGAGGTGGGTGTGGTAATATTATAAGAAGAAGCAGAAGATTCTAATTTTGTTACTTGAGTATTAGGTGAGGTAATAATAGTAGTAGTACTAGTAGTTGTTGTGGGTGGTAAAGAAGTGTGGCAAGTAGGTGTACTTATAGTAATATTAGTTGTTGTATGATTAGTTTTTATGTCTAATTGTTTCGTCATACTTATTGCTGGTAATTGCGTTTTATAATTTTCATTATCTTTTCCCTCTTTAGCTAATTTTGCTCTCCTCTCTTCTTCCTCTTTGGCATCCATACGTTTTAATTCTAATACATAAGCATTAAATTTAGCATCAATATCATCATCTTCATCAGAATTGTAGTGATACGATGATGAGGATGATGAATGTTTGCAACATGACAACTTTTTTCGCAGTTGTCGCCAACATGATTGTTTATGTTTTAAACGCCATGTTTTTGTTAAGGGTTTACGATGGCGTCCATAACGTTTCCACCACAAATATGGCCATTTACGTTTATGGTTGAGTTTAATCGATTGTGTTGAATTACAACTGCTGTTGCGCATGCGATCTAACGAGGCATAATTAATATTATTGCCACTACCTCCACTTCCACCACCACCGACACTGCCATTATAGGCTGTGCGTGATGTAGATGATATTGATGACGTCGATGATGCCGTATAAGTGCAACTGGCACTTGGTTGTTGTTTTTGTTGCTGTTCTTGTTTTTGTTTCGATTTCTTTGTTGTCATTAAAAATTTATTACAAGCAGCTTTCGTTTTCGTTGAGCTTTTAATTGCATTCTCTGTTGTTGTATTTGGATTTTTATTATTACTTTTATTGTTACTATATTTGTGCACTATGGGTTCGTTTGCTTGTTCCAAATGCGTTTTATTGTGAATTTTCGATTTCGTTTTCAATTGAAATTTCGATTTTTTATGTGACGTTTCATAATTTCCGTCGTTACCGTTATTATCGCCGGTATCAAATGGATTATAAGTTTTGACATTTTTTATTTGTTTCGTTTTGTAATTTACTAAATGCGTTAATTTTTTCATTGCACTTTGAAAAAAAAATGTTATAAGTCAAATTAATTAATTTTTTATATTTTTTCTGTGTTTCTTGTTTTTAAATTGTCACTATGAAATTCTTGTATAATTCAATGGTTTGATTTTATTTTATTTAATTTAATTAAATTTTAATTGCAACCACAAGTTGATTAAATGTGAAGTGCATGAGGCAATAAATATTTCCACAACAATGATTTAATCATTGGAAATACAAAAACAACAATAACAACAAATAATTGTCTAATGAAACTATGAAGGAGTTTAATGATCTAAATTGTTGATTGTTGCAAAGTACAGAAAAAAGATTTTATTGTCGATTGCTAATTATTTTGACTGATTTTGCAATCTGAACAATCTTCTGTTGGAACAGATTATTTTCTTATGATTTTTTTATAAAAAATTCTGTGAACTTTGATATTAAAAAAAAGAAGAAAATTGATCACGAAAATTTCCTTTTTTATGGTAGAAAAAATTTCATCACTATATTACGCTAATTCAAAAGCTTTTAAAGAGACTTTGAGTTTATTTTTTAAATCTGAGAGAAATTGCTCTGGAGACTCCAATTTAATGTGGTAAAAAATAATAGCAGCTCAATCATTATACGTTTTGAAGACATTTTGACAAATTTTTTATTTATAAGCGATTATAAATCTATTTGAAGCATTTTCTTGAACACGGTAATTATATAAAGTGAACCCAAAATGTTTAATGATCTGCTTAGAATTTTCAATTTCAAGATAAACAGTTTTGAAATTCAAATCGTTTTTAAAATAGTTATAAAGAAAAAATGTTGAAAAAATTCGGTGAAATATTTGAATCCGAAGTCAATTTATAGTCTTATAACAAATTGAATGCCTCTGTTGGAATCATTTTTATGTGATAAAATGTTTGCAGTTTAAATTCCTTAAATCGATTCAATAAGAAAAAAGTTGTAAAGAAGTATCTGAGATATAACCAATATTTTGAACATAAATTTGGAGACAGAATTGAGTAGAGAAATTAGAATTCGGAACATAATATCTTAGTTTATCGAGATCAGTCCATAATTGGCCATAGCTTCTATATAAATTCTGACTTTTATTGATCGTTTCAATATTAATGACAAATAAAACATTAATATCAATTTATTTCAATTGATTAGAGAAGGGGGTATTCAACTCTTTTGGGTAAACACCTTACGATGTCTGTCCGTCTACGTGTCCATTTAACGTTTTTAACACTCTACAAGTAGCAACGTTAAAGAATTTTTGATAAGACATTGTTCTAAGGAAGGAACTTATTGAAATATGTGATAATCGGTTCAACATCTTAGATAGCTCCCATACAAATGTCTTCCCGGAAATGAGGTTTTAAGCTGAAAAAAGATATGGAAATATTTTGTCCAAATCGAACAACCCATTTTGGACCACTACCAGATGCCGTCGTATGTTGCATATAATAGTATTCCTGTTTTCATATAGTATTCCTGTATTCAAAATTAGACAAATTGGATTTTTGTATGCCTTCTTATTGATTTTTAATATTTTTCACAAGGGGTCCGCTTTATGGTACGAAATTCAGTGCTTTTGATTAAATTCAAAAGCACTGAATTCAAGTCGAGTTCTCAAGTTAAACAAAGTCAATTTTGCTTGTTTTAATTAAAAAATTAATTAAAATTACGTTTTGTTAAAAAAAGTTAATTAACTTAAATTCAATTAAATTCCTTTGACATTTGTATTAAAAAATTGCAACATTTCATATAATTTTATTAAATTGTGATAATTCTTAAGTTGATTTTAATAAAAAAGTTAATTAATATTTCTTTATTAAGAAATTTAGTAGAAAAAAAAACTAAATTTAAAACAAGAAAAAATACTATATTCTGCTATGCCTCCACCACAAATGCGTAATGCGTATTAAGTACATATATAGTTTACGTACTCACACTACACTGTCCATGAAATTGTTGGTTTTGAATAGGAAAATTTCCTCAGAGGTATAACAAATTCTCAGGTCAAATTTCATTGATCTCTGTCAATTACTGTGGATGTGAACGTGCCAAAAACAAACGTACGGTCAGACAGACGGACATAGCAAAATCGACTCAGATTTTGTTTTGATGCAAGAATATATATACATTGTGAGGTCTTAGGTATTTCCCTGTTAGCGTTACATATGGAATGACAAAGTTAAAATACCCTCTTGGCCAATTGCGGTAGTGGATGGTATAAAAATGTAATAATGAAATGTTCAAATTATGAAAATTTAAATATTAAGTGTGTTAATCTCATCTTAAGAAATACGTATATGTATGTGTGAGTACAAAATTTTAATCACAGAATTTATTTAAATTATCGTTGGTCTACCTAGAAAAAGATACAAATTAAACAAAAAGAAAAATAATGTTTTTATTTTAGGTTTTTGTTTTTGTATCTAAAATTTTTGTTGAGTTTATTTTGCATTTTAACCACAAAATTGTTTGAATGTCAAAGTAGACAAGCGGCTAAAATTAAGACATTTGCATTTAAGAGACAAATATTTATCAGTAGCAAAAACATCGTCAGCAACAACAACATCAATAATTATAGCAATGACAACAGTCGTAGCAACAATGTCAACTAAATAAATATGTTTGCTTAAGTATGATAAAAACATACAAATGAATTAAAATAAAGTGCTCGTACATTTATACCTACTTACACACATACATATATACATACACATCTACTTCTTCATATTTATACAATTTAACTTAATGGATCTCGGAGGGTTTTGAGAGGTTTGCATATCTGAATGTGTGTAAAAACATAATGTTAGATTGTTGTTTGGTATGAAGTTTAAAAAAATATATATTTTAAAAGTTTTAATTAAAAATTCAACACACTGACATAGAAAAAGAAAATAAAACTGAAATAATATTTAAGTTGAAACAACTTATGTTGTATACAAAAGAGTAGAAAAAAAAATAAAATAAAACATGTATTACTTAGATTGTTGTATGTGGCATATTCCATATTAAAACAACATTCCAACAAATCGGCGACATCATAATATTCATAATAAATTATTAACAGTTGTTTAAAATAATTTAATCTTCATATAGGAAAAATCAAATAAGAAGTTTTGAGGTTAGAAATTTTAAAATAGATTTAAACAAATTATTCGCATAAAATTAATATGATTTCGTAGTATCCGACTTATTATTAAATTAATTTTAAATAAATAATCAATTGTATTTTATTACTCTCATTTCGTATTCAAACTGATTCCCACAAATTAATATGTTCAAATATTTATGACAAAATTATTTAAAATTTATGATCCATTTTGAAAGTTTGCAAATTTAATTATCAATTGGTTTTTAATATAAACTTTATATTTAGTGTTATTAAAATGCTATAAAAATATATAAAAATTATATTTATTCCGAGATAAAAATCTTCCATTAGGCATTAAGGCTGATGACCAAGAGAAGAAGAAACATAAAAGGAGGAAGAGTCAGGAAGATATCTTTAAGTTCAGATACTGAGTGGTTTTGTTTTTTCTTGATGAGATTGCCAAGAATGTGGAAAAGGAGGCACCTTATGAACGCCACAAAGAGGAAGATGGTTCACTCAAATGAATTAAAGATATAGGGAGGATGAAGCTTTTACCTAAAGATTTTATATGTTCTGATTATCAGTAAAAGCTGTCTCTATTGATCTTTGGCAGTTACGGAAAGAAGAATATTATTTGTATAAATTCGGAAAGTTTAAATTAAAAATGATCCTAACAATTTGATCGTAGTTTCTTAATATTTAGTGACATGTATGAATGGGAAAGTCTTTTTAACTGATGATCTTATTTGGATCTATGATATAATATGAACAGATATAAAAATATTAGTTTTCTTTTACATAATTTTTAAAATTTAATTAATTTTCTCTTATTGGAAAATACAAATTTAAAATATCTAAATTCTTTTAATACTTTAAATTTCGATTGTGATCGTTATCATCTATTTAATATAAGTAAGAGTAAAATATTGTAAGTGTAAAATGGAAATTAAATTTATAAAACATGGATAATAAACGTATATTAAGAAACACATACGACTATATAATTTAATACATACAAAAGAAAAAAAATACATTTAAAACATTACATGTAGATATAATGTACATCTACAACTATATGAAGTAACCGTCAGCTATAGTTGACAAATGACAGATAGACACAACAACAAAAAAGAAAAACAAATACTTTTTTTAATTTGATACAAAGAGAAGAAATAAAAAAACGTGTAAACAACTTTTAAAAAAATGTGGAAAAAATAACAGAAATAACAAATAAAAGTAATTATAATAAAATAAGTTCTCTCTAACTCTCTTTAAGAGATCAGCTCTCCTAAATGTAAATAAAATTTTGTAGTTAAGAGATAATTTTGTCATGCACTGTAAGTGTTTTGGCTAAATTTCTTAAACTTTTATGGATTAAGAAATACAACTCTAATACACTCACACATACAAATATAAGTTTGTACTTTCATGAACAGAAAGAGTCATGTTAATTTAAAAATAAATATTAAGAGAGGGAATTAACAAAAACTTTAAGTTAACAAAAAAAAAAAACAGTCTTAAGCTGAGTAAATATTTAGATAAATATACTTTTTTGAATCTTATTTTTAAAATGGCTAAAATAAAATTGAAATTTAAAAATAGTCTTCTGTTACTTTTGCTATTTATACTCTTTTATAATTTACACGTTTTTAGATTTAGTTTAAATTCTTGAAACTTAATTTATTAAACAAATAATTCTTTTGTTTTGTTTTGTTGCTTTTGGGAGATGAGTATGATGACCTAAGAGGAAATATTTGTCCACATTTATACAAATATATTTTTCAATGTTTTGTTTATTTTTATACCCTTCACAACCAAAAGTGGTGAAAAGGTTTTATTAAATTTGTCATTCCGTGTGCAACGTTAAGAAGGATTTATCTTAGACCCCATAGATTTAGTTGTGTCCGTCTGTTTGACCGTTGTCTTTCTGTTGTTGGCACCCTCACATCCACAGAGTTCAATGAAATTTGGCATGAGTAGTTGTTAAAGTGCTTTAAAGATTCCTATTTAAACCAAAAAATCGCTTCAGTATATTAAAAGACAAAGACCGATATCAGAGCAACTTCCAAGTTCCAGCAAAGAACTTTCGTAAAATTGCAAATCGACAAATTGGAATGAAAAATTTTCCTTAATAAAATCGGTTCAGCAGAAGAAAGTTATATCCAAAAATATAACTAATTTTAAGACGTATTATTAAAAAAAAACGTTTATATATTGTATACGTTTGTGAGTGTGTATATACAACCTATTTACTTCATACACATATGTGTGGTGGAGGGTATGGAAGATTCGGTATTGCCGAATATAGCATTGTTGCTTTAGTTCTTTTTACTAACTTTTTTCAAACTAATTTTTATTTAGAGTTAATAAATTACTCAAGTTGACAAATAGATGTCGGTTGTACTAAAATGGTACTAGAATTTAAAACAAAATGGTACTTTATTTTATATATATATATATAAGTAAGAAAATATGTGTGGTAATCTATAAAAAGTGTGTGACTTTTGTGAAATTAAAATGCGGAAACTTTTTTCATTATTTTATTTAAAGCACGAGTAATTTTATTGGATTTTTTTTTTTCAGTTACCAAAATCAAAATTTAAAATCTTTTAAAGTTAAAATAACTTTGTTGTAGTTTTTTATTAATTTTGCTTGAAAACACATTTTATTGTTAAGATTTTATAAGAATGACTAATCATGGTTTGTTTCTTAAACAATAATACAAAAACAACAAAAAAAAAAAACTTGTATAATTTTTGTGGAGTATAATTTTGGCGTCAAGACCAGTGATGTCAAATTATTAGGAAAAATATGAATTTTAGCGGAAATAAAAGCTATTTTTTAATAAGTGAATTTTATAATTAAAAGAATTTATGAAAATATTTTTAGATGAATTTTTTGACAAAAGATACTCATACACGTTTCTAATAGTTTTTTTTATAATTTTTCCTTTAGTTCAAAAACTTGTATTCTGACTTTGTCATTTCTGTCTTGAAAAAGTCCATGCTTTTAAGGAGTGTGAAAAATTCAGTTTACAATTCAAAACTTGTATTCCTGACTCCATCGCTTTAGTTATAATTCATACCAGATACTAGCTACAGCCTGCTTCATTTGAGACCACGTCTAAAGTTTATTTTTGAGAAAGAAGTCTCTCCTTATGATCTCAGCCGCGTAATAATTTGTCTGCAAAATTTTAAGACTTAGAAATCCATCACTTCTCCTGACTCTTACGGGATTAGACTTTAATTGAAAATAGATTTTGAAGGAAATCATAGTTATATGACTTTGGTAGTATGACGGGTGTATAGAGAGGATTCTTCCCTTGATTCATCCGTCAGTTTCAAATAAAATTGAAAAATTTCGTAGGTATTTATTAATTTATGATTTGTATAGATATACTCCCCTGATCCTGTATCCAGTAATCAAATTTCATAAGAGAGTAATTGAAGCCAAATATAAAAGCTCTCATTATAACGGTTCTTAAGGCATTTAATAAACAAAAAAAGATTGATTATATAACCGGTTAAATCGATCGATATATAATATATAATCTCGAATTTCATGATAAAAGCGACAAAACAATGATCTTGATTCAAGATCGACCATCATAATTTCGTACTATTTGTCTGAAAAACACTATGTACTTATTTACTCTATTTGGGTGACTGTGACTCATATCGAAGTTGTAGTTTTGAGTCTATTATTCTTAAGTAGATGTGATAGTGGAAATTGATCACTATGAATAAAAAACAATCACTATGTTTTCGTACAACTATTCATACCCGATGGTCTGTTATTCCCAAGTAAGTGTGATCGTGTTTTCAGATCACTATGATTTCGTACAACTGTTGGCCAGAATTATGGGAAGGCGGGTCATTATAATAAATCACATATTTTTTCGTAATAATTTTACTAAAATACAACCATTAGTTTGCCGGAGATATGGCTTTGAGTCTGTTACACTAAAGAAGATGCTTTCATTATTAAAATATAATTGGAATAAAGGTACTGTAGTGTTAAGAGAGTAATTTGAACGAGATATTTAAAATATGGATTTTCATCTTTTGCATTTAGAAAATATCACACTATTTTAGCACAAATACTTTTAAAAATATCTACACAAATTTAATGTTAAGTTTTTTTGGTTTGAAAACGATTTTTACGATTGAGTATTTTCAAATTAATGAATTTTTGAAATATTCTAATTATCTCAAAAACTTGAAAATCTCACTATTTTGGATAAGTTCGCGTTTTAAATTTTTATATCAACAAAGACATCTATACGTTACTCCTTACGAACCTCAACTCAGTTCATCATTTGAAATTAGTAAAATAAAGTTTCACATTTTTAAAATTGTAAACTACTGAAACAATAGTCTAAAAACTTTGTATGTTTGTCAACAGTTCATAAATCAAACTTTTTCATATGAAATCGAGTTCATAACCCACATAAACAAAAGCCAACCAAAATTTGACCTCATTGCCTAAGAAAATTTACATATTTTTGTGGAACGTATCAAAATTTGTTTTGAATTCCTACAAAAAAAAAAAAAAAAAAAAAAAAAAACATTTTAATGCAAATTGTGGCAAATACTAATTTCTTTCATCAAATTTTTATAATATTTTATGTGGTAATCTTAGTTCACTCTTCTTTAACAAAGAAAAAAATTCATCACGTTTTTTGCAGTTTTTTGGAATGTTTTTGTTTTGTTCTCTCTCTGTGTGTATGTGTGTGTGTGTGTTTAGTGTTTTCCATAATTTAGCAACATCTATTTTCAATACGAGTTCCGAAACGATAAAATGATTTGAAATAAAATAAAAATGTGTTAAAAAATAAAAAAAATTACAATGGATGAAGGTAAACAAACAACATAAATTTTGAATAAATATTTATTTAAAAAATAATAACAATAAACCATAATTTGATTTGTATCTGAAAAGAAAAGCGAATATATATTAAATTTATTTATTATGGAGTCGGTCAATAGGGACTATATAGTAATCAAAACTAATGATGGCACATTTTATCATTGCATAAAATTTGCTAGATTTGGGAAATTAAAAGTGATTTTTCAAATTGGACCTTATGTAGAAAATTATCGACCGATCCTTTTTAAATAGACCGAAATTTACTAATTTTAATTGTTTAGAATGTTATCACGATCAATGTTTTATGTTGCTGATGCTCAAAGGAATATTGAAAAAAGTTTAGGGTCCAAATGCAGTCAATATTTTGCAAAAAGTTTTTGGTATGACAAGCAACAAGCAATTGCGGCAAAAGAATCCACAAATTTGTTACAACGGACTCTATAAATACCAAAATTTACATCAAGGAATATTTACAAAAAAGGCTGCTGCCATTCATAAAACTTCAAATGGTGTCCACTTTTTTGGCCTGATTTGGCGTCCTGGCACTACGGTAAACTATCGCTTGAGTGGTATAAAAACAATAATGTGGTATTTGTACCCAGAGAGCAAATACTTCAAACTGTACGGAACTAAGGCCAGTGGAAAGTATTGAAAAGCACAAAAAGAAGTATCCAAAAGTGTGAAGAATTTTAAATGGAGATGGTTTACCTTTTCTATCAAAGTGGCGGAAATTACTTTAAAAACATGAATGGAAGGGTTCTTAAAAAGGTTCAAAATTTCATCACTAATGATGAAACCTTTTAAATATTATTTTTCTAAATTATAATAATTATTTTAATTAGAAAATAAATTCTCATAGAAGCGGTGTATAGATGTGGGTGTGTACATGTTGTTGTGACCCCAACCACCTACACACATTGATGTAGGACATTCTAAATTGGGGAGTTTTTAGGCAATTCTCCCCCTTCTCATGCACTTGCTAAATTTGTTTATAATGATGACGATATTTTCTTTATTTCCACTTTATTATAAATTTTAATTTGTTTATTGTTTCTTTTTTATGTTTTTATTTGATATTTTAACATAACAATCGATTGAAATATTTATTTATTTGTTGTTTGAAAAAAAAAAAGAAAAAAACACTTTCACTATTTATTTGATATTCAAGTAGTTAGACGATTTTCAAATGAATTGTAGTTTTCTCGTACCGGACCGCACCGATGTTTATATGATGCGGATTATTATGGTTTGTTGTTATAATGTTGTTTTTGGTATTTTAAACATTATTACTATTTTTTCAAACATTTTTTTAACAATTATAAAATGTATTAAAGCATGCAATTTTAATTAATGATGTTACTATGAAAGTATTTTATTTATTTATTTTTTAATATTTAATATATAACTTTTATTATTTTTCAAAAATAATTATAAACCGTTTTGTTAGACGATTTTATTCTAACTGATTCATAATAATATTCATTCAATAGCAAATTCACTAAAAATATTAAATATATATCTATGTACATATGATGATGGAGATCATTTTCCTGTCATTCGAATTGTTTAAATTGATTAATTTAAATATTGACACGATCTTTAAATGTTTCTTATTGCATTTAAGTAAAAAAAATAAAAAAAGTGAACAAGTAAAAACTTTAAACGAATTTTGTAAATACTACACGAATTTAGAGTCCCTGATCTTGGCAGAAAAATCAGCAAAAGTCATAAATCTGTTAGAGAACGCCCCCACAGTTTCTAAAAATTTTAAATTTTAAAGTGATCTTAACAGAAGTTCTTTAATTTAACGCTTTATTGGATCATGAAATACATGAGTCATAATTGTGCTTATTCATTTAAAAACTTCATTTTTCAGATTTCACTGTAGGGTAATTTATGATTCCCCCAAAAATTCTCCCTATATTCTGTTGTATGTATTTTACAAATTAATTATTTCTTAGACAATTTTTTCTTTCATCTCGTTTAAGATCGTTAGTGTGGCAAAAGGTTAATTTAATAAAGATTCATACAAACAAAGATATTTTCACAAATAAAAAAATTCGAAGAATCTTTTATTATAACAAAAAAAAAAAAAGTAATAAAATTTTATATAAAGATAAAATAAATTTATTCATGATATAAATTGTATATAAAATAAGAAGAAAAATACATTAACAAATGTTAAAGGTCATTTACAGCATACAACTTGGGTGATCAGATTTCCCAACAGATAATTGTAAAAAAGAACCTACAAGTTAGTAAATACATTAACCCAAGCAAATAGATATTGAATTTGTTGAGAGAATATTAAGATTGTTTTTTATAACTATTTAATATCTCTACAACTAATAGAAATATTAGAAGTATTTTGTAAGATCTTCGAAAAGTTAATGACTTTTATTTTTTGTTCGTTATTAATTCTTATTCCACCTTCAAACTGGCTTTATGTATATTTTATTATTATCTTGTTTTAATAAATATAAACAAATTCATATTTGGCATTTGTCACTTTTCCAAATATGTTCAATTCCTTATAAAGATATTCTGATTTTTACACGTTGCTGTTTGAAGGGTTCTAAGCCAAAAACAAAAATTAGTTTTGAAAATATTTTTTTGACACATGAAAAAAAATTAAGAATCATATTCATAGATCAACAGTACATATATTCAATAACAAAAAGAAAATTATTAAATTCCAAATTTGTAGAAATAAATAATATTTGGTCGGAAAACGATTTTTTTTTGGGAAATAATTCTATAAGTTTTGGAAGTAGTGATTTTGGAAATGTGTCTAATTTACTTAAAAAAGTAAAATTTTTAAACGTATTGATATTATTGGTTCGTTGTTCGTCCGACAGAATTAAAAAAAATCACTATAAATGAGCTTGCCGATTTGTCTTTCAAATACATAACAATTAAATTGCTTATAATTGTTAATATCACTACAATTTGTTAAATACATCTGTTAAAAATTCAATATTGCTACACCGACTGATTTTAACAAGTACAGGCGTCTCAATTTGAAAATGAAAAGAATGTTCTAGTCGAAAAAAGCATAGAAATATGTAATAGTTCCAAATGCTGGTATTTTAAAAATATCGGACCAAGAGTTTCAAATAAACACAGTCTGTTATATAGCAAAATATATGTCAAATTTTAAATAAGTTAAATCCAAATTAAATATTATTTCTGGTTTCGTTTCATTTAGAAAAAAAGCCTATTTCAATAATATTTTAACAATAAATATTGAAAACATTTCTTCCATAATTGATTAAGAGAAAGTGTAAAACAAAGAGAAGAAAAAAAACAAGTAAAAATGTTATAGTCGATCAAGCCCGACTACGAAAAACCATACACCACATTTGTTGGTGGTAAATGACTGACACGAAGAATTTGTTAACGGACCTCGTATAATTTGCTTTTTTTATTTATGCATATTTGTGCAATATATTATTACGATACTAATATTTATGTGAAATTTCCGCGTTCTGTAGGGTTATATGGGAGTTAGAAAATGTTATGAAACGAACCTCGTATAATTCGGCATTTCGGTTTTGGCTTATATTTATCGTAATATGACTAAATATTTTTAAAATATCTGTACAAACGCATAATAACCCCACCACCTATGGTGGTGTAGGTTATAATAAAAATGAAATATCTGAGTTACAAACAAAAAAAAAGAAGATATTTATCCACGTTAAAAATAACAAAAACTACGAAATTAAATAAAAATTAACATATAGTATGTAGCATATATGTATACACATATGTATGTATTCATATTTAGTTATTATTTATGATATTAAATAAATAATTTATTTAAAATAAGCATATTAAGGTATTTTTCTTTATGTTTTTGTTTTGGTAAATTTTCTTAAAATTTTGCTAACAAATTAATTTTGCCAAAAGTAATGATTACTATTTATTACAGGGTGTTGAGTAATCAAAATAATAACTAAAATTACAATTACATACATAAATTCATATATATGAAAGTATGTTTATAAATATATAATGTAATTATGGAAATATGTACTTAAGTTTTGCCGAGGAGTTATAATGCAATCATACATTTTTTATTTATATTAAATTTGAATTTAATTAATTATTCAGGAAATGTACACAAATATAAAAAAAAACTAAAAATAAAATAAAAAATATCTTCATATACGCCGAGTTTAAAATTTGGAAATAAAAAACTAAAATAATCAAAAAATAATAAAAATTAAAAAAAAGAAGCAACAAAATATTGTAATAATTTTACAAAAAAGTTATGAAAAGAATTAATAATATTTCCGTCAATAATAATAATGATAATAATGGTTAAAGCAGTGAAATGAAATAAAACAATTAAGAATGCTTTATTCGGCTTTGCCGAATCTTTAATACTCTCTACCACAAATACGTAAATACGTTATGTTTCACACATACACTCACAGACGTATTTAAAATATAAAAGTTTTTCTTAAGTATAACGCGGAACATTTAGTTATATTTTAGCTATTACTTTTTTCTTCTGAACCGATTTTGATAAACTTAGGTCTGGTAATGAAGTATATATTAATTAATATTGTGGCAAAATTTCATTTCAGTTGTCGATTTATAATTAACAATTTTACGAAAGTAATTTGCTATCTATATATTCTAATATACTTGCTAGTTTTAAATAGAAAATTTCTCAGGACTATAACAAATACTCAACCCAAATTTCATTGAACTCTGTCATTTATTGTGAATGTGAGCGACCAACAACAGGCAAACAGACTGACGGACATAGCTAAATCGATTCAGATTTTGATTTGATAGAAGTATGTATATACATTATGGGTTCCGAGATGAATTTTTTTAGCGTTACACATGGAATGACAAAGTTAATATACCCTCTTCACCAAGTGTAGTGGTGGAGGGTATAATAATTGCGTGTATTTCTCTACATGTATAGAAATTCATATGAAATTTGTTTGAAAAATAAGTCGATGTAAAATGTGATAAATATAGTTAATCAATATAACATGCATATAATAATTTTTATTAAAATATTAATTCATATTTTCACTTTTTGATAAAAAATAATAATAATAATGTTTGGTCAATACCATTAAACCTTAAAGAAACAGGAAATCCAACATGTTTAGATTTCAATTCAAAGATTATTCAATAAAGTTTCTTAAACTTTTTTATTTGAAGTGTAAAATTATTTAATAAAGTTGTTTTGGAAACTATAATTTGTTCAAAGATATAAGTTCATAGACCCTCCCACTCATGTCTCTATATTATGATTTATTATTATTTCTGTTAATTTATTAAAAAATCATAAAAATTATTGTCAAACAAATGAACTCTCAATACAACAAATTAGCAAAAAATAAATATATGATATTACAAACACATATTTTTTTATTTCATTCAATTCGATCCAGAATATATATGTTGTAGAAATCCGCTTAATATGGCCAACAGTTAATTGACCTTGATTATTTGCTTTTATTATTCTTATTTGAAAAAAAAATATTAATATTAAAATTGTTGTTGTTATACTTTGCTCCATCTAACAGCTTTAGTATTTGAGCCGAGCTTTAGTCACACCTTTAGGCTAAATAAAAAAAACATTTCTTAATTTGTCTTTGTTCTGTTTCTTATACCCTACAGGTCTCTATAATAGTCGAACACTCAGTTTGTAATACTAAGGAAAAAAATTAAGATATATTTTATGGTAACGACAAAATCTGAGGAGATCTGAAGTACAAACAAAGCTCTATATGAAACACATTCCTATATTAGGAAAAAATATATACACTTTTTTATATGTCGGTCAATTAGTCCCTCAGTTGCTTTAAATGTATTATTTCTAAGTATTGAACTTGAATTAAACTTATATTTAAAGCGTTTTGTTCCCGACAACATCTTGCATTTTTAAATGCAGATCAGAAGAACATTTGAGGTTCATATCAAAGTATGAATCGATTTATCTATCTCCAGTAAGTCTGTCTATCAGTTTCATTTCATTTCTATTGAATTTATATTTATAGCTTATTGCTCCCGATAAAAGTTTGCCCTTTAGCAATAAGATGAATATATAAATCTATTTTTGAAAACCTGGTTAAACAGTCAAATCGATTACTATGAAATAAATGAAGGATAAAATAATTTTCACATGTTTCAAAATTTTCGGAAATCGACATTACTTTTCTCGAATAGATTAAACGGGAAGGATAAATCCATATGATGCAATAAAAATCATTGTAGATGAAAAGATTTAAATAATAAAATTATTAAAAAAATAATTTTAAAAATTTAGTTCTAATTTTAAGAATTATGTAATTTCGCTCGCGTTAAAAAATTCCCATAGTATGATCTCCGATATTGCTTCACGATGAAGTTTTGAAACATTCAATGATTTATTGCTAATAATAAATTAAAAAATTTTGTAATTAATTGGAATTAATAATAACAAATAATTCTCAGATCTTGCTTAGAATGTTTAACTGGTGTAGTTGAATGTATAAGAATCTGACTAGATTTATAAACTAGTCAAACACTTGACAAGTTGGAAAATATTACAGTTTGTAGCGGATACCATTATTTCCGAAATAATTGAACCTTGTAAAACACGATTTCATTCAGTTTGAATAAATATAGTGCTCCATTCGGAACTATTATTTTTGAATATTTTTTTTAAAAGAATTACTACTAAAGGGTATTTAAAAATCATTACAACCGATTATAATCTTCTCACTTGTTACTTTTTCTCTCATTTCTTCCATGTGCTTTTTTATCATGTTGTTTTTGTATTTATCTATGAAGTTGTTTCAAATTTCAAAACTTTTATTCCAAAAGTAACGTTTTGTATTTTAGTTTCAGTAGTAAAAGCGTCAGAATTACACACATTAACTTCTGATGGTAGTTCAGATGTTGTTGTTGCTGCTGCTGTGAGCAGTGAAACAATTTATTGACCATTTAAATCTTTTTTTGTTTTAGTTTTTAGAATTTTAATATTTTCCAAGTATTTTACATCTCTTTTAATGTGAATTTCGCTTTTTGTTTCTCTTTTTTTCCAAATTAGAAATTTAATGGTTCGAAATTTGTGTTAAGAAATTTTTAAATTAATAATTCAACTGAAAATTTGAGTCATGAGTTTGGTTTTGGGAAATTTTCGAATCCCTGCGGTGGCATTTATTAATAATTATGTATATTTAAAAATACAATTTTAGTTGTTTTATTTTAAAGTGTAAATGACTGTAAATTATCGATTTTTTTTAAAGGTAAATAAAAAAATAAAATTAATTTTGTATAATTAATCATTTTCATTCATTTTGGAAATTTCAATATACTGAAACGAGAATTAACATTACTATTTATATTATAACTATTCTTTTATTTGAAAATACAAATATTATTTCTAAATTGTGTTTATAACTCAAAATTTAATTTAAAGTCATTTTGTATTTCATCCCCATAAATTTTAAAATAACGACAAAAAATGTCTAAATTAAGGGTAATGATTTTCAAAATTCCGTTAACTTTAGGAAAAAAAGATCCAATTAAATTTTAATTAAGAAAAAGGAAACTAACGTGTAAACTAAAAGACAGAAATACATTTTATGTCAGGGACGTTTTTCAACTCGTGCATAAAAATGTAAACACGAGAAAAAATTTGATAATTTTAAGACCTTTTTCACAATTGGTACGCACCTCAAAAAACAGAAACAAAAACTTTAAAATAGAAAAAAGATAAACTTCAAAAACAACATTTAACCTTAAACAACAACAAAAAATAACCGAACAAAAAACTCTTTAAAATAAACAGTTAACAAAAAAAGTTGACCCACCCTCAACTTAAAAACTAAACTAAAAACATGATAAAAATTAAAAAAGGGAAACTGAAAATAATTGCTCACCCGTGGACATATTTAAACGTTTCCGTGCATCACGTTTAGGATACAAAAATTGTTGTAATGTCTGTGTATTAGATTGGGTAGACTTTTTGACATTAGATGAGCCAAAATAATGAGGAGATTTTAAGCCGGGCGGTCGATAACGTGCACTCTTTGCACTGTTGGTTGGTGTGAAATTTAACGAGTTTTGGGATTTTGATGATATAGGCGTTGAAGTGGCTGACACACCTGAAGCCAGGGCAGACGTTGAACTTGTTGTTGCGGCTGCACCCAGACCCAAAGAGGTGGATGGTGATGACGTAGTTGTTTGATTGGCGGTGGTGGGTAGACGTGGTAAAGAATTTGTTGTAGACATTTGAGTAACGCCTAATAGACTTCGTGGCAGTGTAGAGCGTGAGCCGGCAAATGCTTCACATTCATCGGAAGAAGAAGTATCAGTTTCGTAAATAGCATCTGGTACGCTAGAACGTCTGGCATCCTTAGAGTCATTCGAGGAAAGCCAAGGTTTTGCGGGCGATGATTCCAAAACATGATGATGTTCATCGCCGCCACCTATGCTGCCACAAGAACGTACACGATCCAATTGTTCACGACTCAGGCTTTTGTGGTTGAACAACAAATCTCCTGCTGAACGGCGCTTTGCAACGGCCAAAGCGGACGCAGACGATGAGTTGTCACGGTCGAGTTGTGATAATTTAGTTCTGGAGTCACCATTAGCCAGTAATGCTGATTCAAAACTACCGCGCCATGAGAAGCGCTCATAATCGCTAGCCACTCCACACTCTTCGCCGGCGGTATCGCTAACACCGCTGCTAGACTGGTGGTGATGTGGTCTGTTGTGGACAGCTGTATTTTGGTTGTTATTGCTACCGCTGCCCGTGCTGTTACTGCTGTTCGAAGCATTCATTGAAGTAGTTGAGTCTAATAAAAGATCGTGTGATTTACTGCGTGCCAAATTGTAGGCTTCATCTTGTGGATAATTACTGGAACGATTGGCTTGATAAATGTGTGGAGCATGTGATGGATGTAAATACTGTGTAGTTCTAGCGTAACTTGATGTTTTGTCTTCTGTCACCGTATCTTCTTCATCCTCGGTGGTGGTAGCTGATATTTTAGCTTGCAGACGTTTATGTTGATTGCGCTGCGTTGGCATGGGCGAATTGGTACCATGTGTATCATTGCCACTACTAACTTCATGCATAAGGGCCACTAATCGTGTGCCAATATGTTGCATTACTCTGGCAAATAATTGTGGTGATCTTTCAGCACTGCGAGTACTGCTGGTTGATATGCGATCTTCTTCAACTACTGCCATTGTATCATCTGCTTTCTTCAGACTACCACCACCGTTAACACTTTCTTCTGGAGGTGTTACTATGTTTTCATTAATTTGCTCTACTTGTGGACTGGCATTGTCCACCGCCATTTTCGAGAAGGAAGCAACTAGTTTTTGATATACCATGGCTGTATCAGGATTTGAGGTTCGAGGATCATCCAATAAACCACCATCGCCACGGTCACCTTCTTCATCTACCTCAAATTTATTAATGATCTGCTGACAACTTGCAGAAATTTGTTGCTTTAGTTCATTACGTCTCTGGCTACTGCCCTCCAAATCAGAACTGGTATAGTCTGATGAATCATAAGAATCCGACCACGTATCTTCACTACTCAAGTACTCGACAATTTCCCGAACTTGTTCATCATTTATTCCCGGCACCGTTTTCATAAGACGCGTTAACTCATTTTCGAAATAAGCGAATGTTGTAGGACGCGATTTCATACGACGTACCGAAATAGGTGTGGTTTGATTAGGAGTAGTGGATTTCGAGTTACTGGCGGAGCTTTGTTGAGCATTAGCGGTGGCCACTACTAATGTCTTAAAAAATTGACGCATTTTGGACATCATTAAATTAGTCTCCTCATCTGAACTCCAGTTATTGAAGCTATCTTTACGTACCAGATTGGTGTTGTTGGTGCTATTGGCAGGAATTGTTAGCTTATTGTTATTATCTACGTTTGATTGAACAGAACTGCTATCTGTGATAGTACTTAAACGTAAGGCAGGGATGGGTATTTGTGTTTTTTCATTGTCTTCCTTAATTTGTTCTAAAATGGTGGGTGATTTAGTACGCGAAGTGGAAGGACCTTCTGTTTCAGGTGATTTTAATAAATCATCATTGCTGCCCACAAAACCACTATCCCGACTATGATGTTGTTGTTTTTTAGCTTGAGAGTTGCTCATAGAGCCAGGTGTGGGAGTGCGACATTCTAAACTATTTTTATTACTCTCCTCCAGGGAAGTATCATGTAATTTCTTCTCATCCAATGAATCGTGACGTTTGCGTAATTGCTTCTTACGTTTCATGGTATCTGTGCCATCTGAAGTTCTTTCGCTGGCACTGCTGTTGTGTATAACTGTTTCATCACAATTTTCTGATTCTGATGAATCTATTATATCTTGTGTACTGGAAGGTATAATTGTATTATCGAGGCAATCATTATTTTGTGAATCAACTAAAAGATTGTCTAAAGAGGAATTATGCGATCTGGGTGTGGTTCTGGCTCTTACTAAACGTTTTCTTCTTTGGCTGGGACTGGGGTGACCTTCACTGTCACTACCCACACTACCACTTTCATCCGAATCATTTTTCTCATTGGAATTGAAACCCATGAGAATGAAGTATTTCTCTAGGCGTGAAGATGCTAAATCAGCAGCTTGATTAACATCATTGATGGGTTCATCTGGTATACCCAGCGAATCTAAACCATCTGAACATACACTGCTTACTTCCGAGGCAGTATCTTCCCCGTGAGTGTCGATAGAACTCATTACTTTGCCATCGCCCAGACCGAAAAAGAAATATTTTTCTAGTTCTGAGGCCGAAAGACGATGATGATGTTGCAAAGTCTTTTGGCGTCTTCGTTCCAAATCATCCAATTCCTCCTCATCGGTTTGACTTCTAAGCGAAGCCACTTCACTTTCCTCACAACTTTCCTCGACTATAGTGTGCAGAGTAAAATCAATGGCAGTGCGATGGTAGCCTCTTAACTCTTCTTCGCGATCTTGGAACATGCCCATAGTGTGAGGATCATCACCATCTTCTGAATCGGTACAAGTAGGTGTGGTATCATCTTCTTCCTCTCCTTCCTCCTCCACACGACTGTCATCCCCACCATGTTCGCTGAGTTCCTCAACCCAGGAATCATCATCTGCCAAACCATCTTCCAATATAACTGGCGGTATTTTTGTACATTTCTTTATAGTCACGTCCGAATTATCCACATATTCCTCAAAACTATCATAGTCATCGTCATCATTATTCGTTATACGCTGGTCTCTTAACAGATCTATTGATAACAGTGACGTATTTGCACTTTCTGGTTCTATTTTATTGTTTACACTTTGTGTTTTATTATCATTGTGGTGGTGAGAGGATATTTTTAATTGAGCGTTTTCGTTGTCGGGTGATATTGATGATTCACTATTGTTGATATAATTATTAACACTTGAGTTTGTTGTTATTTTAGACATTTGTTTTAAATTTTCACTTGTTATTGTTGTTGCACTGTTAACACTTTTCATTTGATCACTATTTTCATTATCATTATTATTATCGTTATTGATATTAATAAAATTATTTTCATTTCTATAATATTGAGATTTTTCTTTTAGATTTTCACTATTTACATGTGCCGTAGCATCATTTTCATTTGTTTGTTGCCCGAGTTCTTGATCTTTTGTAATCATTATCAAACTACGATATTTGGCCGATAAAGTATTTGGCGAACTATTTACGTGAGTACTGCGATATTTTGTTGGTATGACAATTGATTTGTTAGCACTATTAAGAGCGTTTACATTAGATGTTTTCGATATCTCATTAGGATCTTCACTGGTAGAACTTGTGGCACTAGATAATAATTGTAATTGAGAACGACGATTTAGTGGATTATTTTTAGTTGAATTATTAAAACCAAAGACGTCGTCGTCGTCTTCATTGTCGTATTCATGTACGATTTCATCGACAACGTCGTTGTCGTTGTTGTTGTTGTTGGATTCGTTAATGTTTTGATAATAATCGTCGAAGTACTTTTCTGTTTTATCTTTATTGTTGTGTTCCACTTTATTGTTATTTTCGTTATTTATATTAAAATATTGTACTTGATTTTGTTGTTGTTTTTGATTGAAATATTTGTTTGTAGATATTTCACTTGATGTTGTTATTGTTTTTATAAAATTTTGTGGTTTTTGATTTTCTTGTTGCAATTTACGTATCGCACCCAAGTTACCGTAATTATTTGGCGTTTTAAAATCTTCGTCATAGTATGATGACTGCATTAAACGTTGGTCTTTGTCTCCCCGTTTACCGTGTGTTTCGTTTAACATTTCATTTTCAACTGCTTGTAGAGCAGAATACTCTGCACGTATAACTTTACTATATGACGGCATGTTGATCTCTGAGTATGAAAACTCTTTGCTCACCTGCGAAGTTAACGACATCGGTTCGCTACTCTTTTTCTCTTCGATAACTACCTGTTGCTCATATTTATTTAGCTGTTGTTGTTGTTTTGATTGTGTTTCTTCAGCTCTACCTGCATAAGGTAGATTAGTAGTTTCTAATGAGTCCATAAAATATTCTGTGAAATTTGTACAAACGGGAGATGGTGAAGTAGGGGAAGTTACGGCAGTAGTTGTAGAAGTGGAAAAAGAATAACCGTCTTGTATCAGTTCATTTATTTTGCATGCTTCGTTGAATTGTTGTTGTTCTGGTTTATTGCTCAATTCTCTTAAACTTTGTTTAGTAGCAGCTGCTTTGTTAGCAGACTGATTTTGCTCTTCGTCATATATTTTAGTTACCTGTTCGTTAAATGACTTACAGATATAACTACCACCACTCGTGTCAGATTTACTACTACCACCACTACCAACATCTGTAGCACCACCACTGTTACCACTAACACTAACATTTAATGTTTTTGTTAGTTTGTTTTGATTTTTGTTCTTTAGTTCACATTTACTTTCGTCATCATTATGAAGTTTGCTTTTGTTTTCATAAACAAATCGAAAATCATCGACATCCTCTTCAGAAAAAACATGTTCTAAACGATCGTCATTATCATTGTCATCATCTTCGTCGACAACTTCGTCAGTATTTACGTAACTTACGTAGTTTACTTTAAAATCTTCACTTGAGTCACGTTTTAGTGAAGAAAAGTTTTCATTTGTTGTGGCAAAGACCATGTTGTAGTCAGAATCATAGACGTCATGTTTGAAGCTATTTGTAGTAGTAGTAGTAGTAGAATCATTATTTTCTGGTAGTAATTTATCTTTATAGTTGGCTTTTGTTGTTGTTTTCATGACAGGTATTTCCACTTTTTCTAGCTCATATTTCAATTTCATGTAGTCGTTTGTTTTTGTATTTGCCAAAGATGTTTGTGATGATGATGGCGTGGAGAAGCAGGAGGCAGAAGAAGACTTAAAGCATTCGTTTAGAACATTTTCATTATTGTTTTTATTTTCTTTTGTTATTGTTGTTTTTGTTGCAAGTATTACATTACCGGTTTTAGGTTTATTTTTAGTTTTCACCTTAGAACATTTCGTAAGCAATTTTTCTTCAACCTCCACCTCCTCATCCTCCTTGGTCGTAATACCACTACAATCAGTAGGGTCTTGTAATGTTAAGGAAACCTTTGGAATGTCTTTTTTATGTTTAATGGATTTTTGTAAATTGTGTTCTTCTGAAGTTATTGTAGTTGTGGTTTGGTCTGTCGGGCCTACGACCATATCATTTAAATGATCCTGATTGATTTCAGCAACACCACGTTTAAGTTTTTGCAGTTTTATTTCTAGTTCAGAATTTTGTTTGGTCAGTGCCAACAGGCGATTCACATCATTGGAGATGCTATGCAATTCCTCACAAGCCTCATCCACTACTAAGTCCAAAGATGTTGGTTGCTGCTCATGTTGCTGTTGCATTTTCTCTGTTTCTGTTTGTTGTTGTTTATTATAGTCAACGGCCGTAATCAGTGAAGCATGTTTGGCAACACGCGTTGCATTCGAATGCTCTAATTGCTCGTGCTGTTCATTAACTAAACAGAAAGGCTCCACTACCGCTGCATTTGGTTGTTTTTCACTTGCCACTTTCTGGCTAACTATGCCATGATCATTATCAACATTATCATTTAAGTCGAATATATTTTTCTCTGTGTTTAGCAGTTTGATTTTTTTCAAAACAACACCCCCATTATTGTCATCGTCTGTTTGACCGCCAACGACAAATATACAGTTGTCCAAATCTTCGCGCGAAGTGTTGCCATACAATGATCTACAATCACTTTCATCTTCTTCGTTGTCGTCGTCTTTGTTGTCTTCGTTTGATTTGTGTTTATGCTCTTGCTCATGCGATCTATTATCATTGCAATCATTGTCTAGCGAACAATTAGCGTCACGTTTACAATCATGTACACTTGAATCACTGCAACTATCACTTTCATGCAACGAATCGCGTATTTCTTTTATTTCATTATTATTGTCGCTATCTTCATTAAGCAATTTTATGCAACGCAATACAACACCACAATGTGATCTTTCTGTATCGGTATCATTATCGGAAGAGTCTTCTAAATTGGCGTCTGAAGATGATTGAGTGCAGGAATCACTTGAAAATCCATTACGTTTGTGGGATTTCCGATTAACCACAAACACTTTGGCGAAATGTTTTTTACGTGGTCTACGATCGGCCACATTACCAGTATCATCGGTATCTATAGATTCGGAACTAGAGGCACTCATATCACTATCACTTACACTATCTTCTTCGTTTTCATCAGCCTCGTTGGCTGAATGTGGGGATGATGATGTTTGCGGTGAAGACTCATTAGAATTTTCATTACTTTCATCTCTGATTATATTATAGGAGCGTTGTATAGATTTTGTACATTTTTTCTTTTTTACAGATTTTTTGTTAAGTTTTCCACATTCATTTCTCTCCTCCTCCCCCTCTTCATCTGATGATATTGTATTTTCGTCATCCTCATCATCGTTTTCACTTTGTGATTCTGATTCAGAATCGGTTGAGAGGAAATTTTTCTCACTTTGTAGGTAACCATCATCATTATTATCATCATCTTTATCCTCATCATCCGATTTTATTTTATTTGGATTCTTTATCATATTTTTAATTTTAGATACTTTTATTGTCGTGGGTTTTGGTAATTTATTATTAGTATTTCTGTTGCTGTTGCTGTTACTACTAGTACTAGTATTATTGTTACGTTTACTTAAGCTGGTGGACACGGCCGCCGCTTGCACCACCGTTGCGTTTGGCGATTTTCCAACGACTGCAGTCTGTTTAGACTTTTGTGTACTTAATGTTGTTAACACAATTGTTGGGCTGTTGCTATTAATTGTTTTTGGTATTATCGGTGTTGTTGTTGGTGTTGTTGTTGCTCCTGCAGCTGCTACTAATGGTGGTGGTAATTTTGTAAATACTGTATTATTTGTTGTTTGATTTTTCACATTTTCTTTGAAAGCTTGTTGTGTAGTTGCAACGGTTGCAGCAGTTGTTTTACAACTTTTTTTCTTCGCTTTTGTTTGACTGTTTACATCGTCCAACAATAACAAGAACTGTCGCCCGTCGTCCGTATTACTAGCGTCAGCATAATCATCTGTGCAAATAGATTTTTTCGTTTTAATGCTGGGCAAACAAGTTTTTACCGGCTTTACAGCTTTTTCATTACATTCAACATCATTAAGGTAATCATCATTATCGTTGTTAACATCATAATTAACATTAACACAAATTTGTAGTTGTTGTTGTTGTTGCTGCTGCTGCTGGTTTTGTTTTTGTTGTGGTTTTGCTAAAAACAATAATAACTGTTTTTCATTGCCACCACGTTTCTCTTCTATAACCAATTGATCATTACCACTTGTTTCACACTCATTCGTTTGTTTAGCATTTTGTTCTCTGTGCGTTGGTAGTAGTAGTGGTGTTTGTGTTATTGTTTCTCTCTTTATTGTTTCATTTGTTTTAGTTGTTGGCTCTTTAGTTATTAATTTATTTGGCAGCTGTTGTTGCTGTTTGTCTGCCGTTTGTTTATCTCTAGTCTTGTTTGTCGTTATTAAATTGTTTTTAGTGTTAGTGTTTGCATTTGTAGTGATAGTAATATGGCTGATTGTGTTGGTGTTACTATTATTTTTAGTCAAATCAAAAACTTGTTTATTCTCTACTTCTAAATCGCTATTTTCAATAGATTTCTTGTTAATCTTTACAATTTGAAGCGAATTCTTTTCATTTGTTTTTGACATCGACGAATTGTCAATTTGTTGAGGGAAATTACTGTTATCAAATGAATTTAATGTTGATTGATTTTGTTTTTTATTAATTGTATTAAAATATGTTTCATTCTCATGTGTTTCACTGTCCCGTTCACGTTCCCGTCCGACGTCCCCGTTTTTAGCGGCGTGCTCACGTATATCCGTTTGACTTGAAGTACGACTTGAACCCAACGAAGGTTTAATATCAACTAACATGGTTGAGGTATGGTGAACTGGAATACAGCTGAAACCACTGTCATCGATAACATCGTATTCATTTAATGTTTTATGTTGTTGCTGTTGCTGTTGTTTCAAGTGCTGCTGATAGAAGTGGTGGTTGTGGTGTTGATAGTATTGATGGTGGTGGTGGTGGGGGTTTTGTTTTTGGTCGTCTTCATCTACATTTGCTGGTATGGTGTGCAGGGAATGTCTTTTGGTAACATATGTTTTATCGTTTGTCTGCTTGTTTAGGTGGTTGTTAAATGTTGGTAGTTGATGGTGACGGTGGTGGTGGTTCTGTTCCAGTTGATTCACACCAGTCGTCAGCTTTTCAACATTTAATAAGGTTTCCAAGCTGCCGCCAGTGGTAGTGTTTGTGCCATAACCGGAAGAAGTGGAACAGTGGGATTGAGTCATGCCCACGAGGGAATAGGTAGATGAACTTAAATCAGGGGCCGATGATTTAAAACTACTGTCTAGCTTATGAGCGGCTAATTTTTGATAAGTGGCTGCTACTGCTGCAGCAGCAGCTGCTTGGAGATTGGAAGTGCTGTCAGAGGAATTGGGTAAATTGCTTTGAGCTGTTGACCAGAGTTTTTGTAAGGAAGCACATAAATTGCTTTCATCATTATCATGACCTAAAGCTTGCAATTGTGGTGATAAATCATTAGCATTCCAATAGGGATATGCTGACATGGGTACAGGTATGGGCACCGGTACTGGTATGGGTACATATTGAGGCTGTACAGAAGGACTAGCCAAATTATTATCCGGTTTTTGATTTAATTTTGCACCACCACAACTACAGCCTTCTGCTGCGCTACGTGGTGAGCTATGGCGATGTTTAGCATAGTGGTGATGATGGTGATGTTGATCCTTATTTAGAAGTCTAGTCTTAAATCTAGTTTTCATAGACATTTGCTGTTGGCTGCGTGTGGTAGAGGAAGATCTTGTTAAATAACCATCTGAACTAGAACTTTCTGTTTGCATTAATAGTTCCTCATCCGTGCCAGTATCACTTTCTCTTACTCTGGGACAAGTAAGCAATGGTTTGCGATACATTAAAGGCGATTCCATGGGAGAGGCGGTACTATCACTTGATTTAAATTCCCTAGACTGGCGTCTTCTCACTTGTAGTGGCGAACCACAGGGTGAGTATATAACATGTTTGGTAATACTGGTGCTTATCATGGAGGGTTCAAAATAGTCCCAATCGCAGTCATCTATGGCAATGCTACTGCAATTATGAGTGGAAGAGGATGTCGTTGAACTACTATCTTCAAACTCTTCCTCATCACGACATGAAGAGGAATCGGTAGAATTAATGAATACTAATTTAAATTCATCCGCTTCCATATTATATTGAGCATGATTTATGGTTATCGATTTATATTCCACTTCCGATGAGGTTTCCATGGTATCATAAGCATCTGTAGGTTGGATAATACAAAACGTTTTTCCAAGTTTAATTAATGTTTCAATTCCATTAATTTCATTTACTTTACCCAACACCTTTATAGATTATTTATTTATCTTTATTATTTTTTATTTTGTTTAAATGTTATTTATCTAAAAAACATAAATCGGGTTAGTATTTTTTTCATATTAAATGCACCACACACCATATAATATTATAAAAGATAAGGTTTCACAAAACAACAATAAAAACATTAAAAATTTTTTAATGGGAAATTTTGAATTTTATCACAAACGATTTTTTACGCCCACAATTTCTTTTATTTCAATTTTATTTCGTTGACTTTAATTTTTATCAATGAATTTTTATGTTTTTGTGAGAAATAAAATTAAAACAAATATTACCGCATACCAATTTGTTAATGAGTTGTTATATAATTTAAATTACTACTTGTTAATTAATTTTCTATTGATATAATTTACTAATTAAGCAGGGTTACCAAATAATTTAGAAATAAATGTAAGTAAATTTTACATCAATAAATAGTTATTAGAATGTAATTCAAGAGAGGATTAGAATCTGCCTCTTTGGGTCAATTTGAGAAATATTAATGGTGATGATAACTTCGAAGGCATATTCAGGAGATCACTCAGTATCAGAGGAATATTTAACATCATACGTAGCGCATTGATCGTTACGCTGTATAAATAGTATAAATACTAATACGAATGAATAAACATACAAATTTAAACAAATTTATTTCGATATTAAAATACGTAACCAATAACGTATGTCATTAATCGTAACATCAGTGAAAAAATGTTGAGTTACATTATTTTTTTTCACTCAAATAAAAATATCGTTAAAATATACTTATGTAAAACTTTTAGGAACTTAAGACTTTATTCTGGAAAATATTCACATGGAGTCCATCGTTAGTAATTAAAAAACAAATCGCTTATCAGATTAAATTTTGAAAACTGCTAACTGAATTTTCTTCAAATGTTTAAATGGACAAACAACCAAACTAACGGATACCACTCAATGGTATAAAACCGATTTGTAAGAAAAATTATGTAGCATTTGAACCGTTAGAAGTTGATTGGAGTAGTACAGGCCCTTATCCGATGATTTTTTTTTAATTTCCAAAAAAATCATGTATGATCTGGAACGAGTTTTTGAGAAAGTCTTTATAAATATTTTTACAAATTTACATGTTTAGCTTATTTTTATAGTTTCTTGGATTTCCAAGTAGAGATATATTTTAATCCATTTTGTTTTTTTATTATGTTCCTAAATATGTACTAGATTCTGTACAAAGTTTAAAAAAATTTATACAAAACTCTTAATAAAATAAATATCGTTTAGAGCTTCGATATTCTATTTTATTAATAAAGAAATGTTAAGATCGTGTATATTTGAATTTAGTGATATTTTAGTTACTACTTTTTTAAAAATTGTGTATCTTTAAGCTCTAACACTTCCATATATCTAATACTTGTTTAAGTAGTTTATAGTTAAAGTTAAAGAATTTTTAAAAAAAATCACTATTCTTCAGTGAATCGCCTAATATTCTGAATTGATTGCCAAACTTAAAAGTGGAATTGAAACTTAAACACAAGCTTTGTATGGTTCAGTGTTTTCAAAAAAAAAAAAAAAAACAATTCGAAATTTTTGATCTGTAATATTATCGTTAGCATAGAAAAATATATGAATAAGCATCAAAAGTATATATATTTTTCAATTTTAATCTGTGGATCTTACATTAAAAAGAAGTCAGTAAAGAAATCATTGCCTAATTAAATGGAACATATAGAGGATTCCAAAGGAAGCAAAAATCCAAAATTTTGTGAAAATGGAAACTAGATCGACTTAGATTTACTTTGTATACGTTATATTTTGGAAAGAAATATATTGGATATAAAAGAAAAATTTTGCTTTAAAAATTTTTAATAATGATCTGGGAGTTGTGGCTCATGCGTTTATAGGTGTTCGCGAAGGTAGGCTAGATATATGTCAAAACAATTGCTGGCATTTGCATTACCACACAAAGTGCAACATGACTGATCAGACTCTTGGGATCATTAAAGCAGAATCGTAAAAAAATTTGGACGTATTAAAATCTCTATTTGGTTCGAAAAGAAACTGAATTACACCAAGTGTAATAACTCCAAAAATTATATAATTTCCGTAAGTATATTTTAATGTTTCTTAGATCTAGATAACGCAAATCAATCAACCCGCTAACGACAATTTTTAATAGCTCACACACACACTTATGAACACACATACATATCTGTTTATCTCTTTAAAGTAGAAATTCCAAGAATTTCCGCTACTTTTGGACAATGATTCTTTATTAGCAGTAAACTATTAAAATTTCATTAAAATGAACGAGGACTAAACAAACATAAGAATAAATAATAAAATTAAAGGAAAAATTATAAATCTCATAAAATAAAAGAAAATAAAACTAACCGACATAAAGGTTAATCTCACTATAAAAACATAAAGTAGATGCTTTTCTTGTATATAATTCTACATTTCAAAATGTTAACAATAAAATCTCCATAGAATTGAAACAAACCAATGGACAGAGGTTAAAGGAGTCATAAAAAATTTGTATATATTTTTATATGAAAATGTGTGTACAACAAAAATCCTTTTATGTTATAGCACACGTACTAACAAACATACACAATATACATACATACATACATACATACATACATACATACATACATACATACATACATACATACATATATACATACATACGTACATACATACGTACGTACACATACATAAATACCAAAGTGAATATGTTATATGTACAATTGTGTATTTTTATGATCCTTAAGGACAACAATATTAAAATTATATTTGTTTTAACTTTAATCTGCATAAAATTCGAATGTAAGTAATTGTGTGTGTATGTGTATAAATTTCATGGTAAAACAACAACAAGAATATGTTTACAAAAACAATAGCGTTAACTAACAACAGTAGTAACAAAATATTATTTGCTACAATAAAACACTCATAATCACATATGAATATTTTAGTAAGAAGGTAGTGTGTGTATGTATGTGTTCATATGTTTAAGGAAAATGTTGCATGTAAAAATGCAAAAGAAAATGTACAAATGAAAATGAAAACGTAGAGGGAATTCCATTCGTACATGTCTGGGAAATGTACTTTTTTCTCTTCGTTTTACTTCTTCTTCTACTTCTTGTAATATGTTTTACTTTTAACAGAATTAAATTACTAAGTACTTTTTAACAAAATAAACACGAATGTAAATACAGTAGTGGCAAATAGAATAGCACATTAGATTGATTTCATATTATCGTAAGCTTATTTTTTTTGGAAAAATTTTGCCCTCCAGACATTACAGTATCGCTATTCCGTAACTTGTTAACGACAAAAGATTGTCGTTAAGTAACGAAAATTAGTAAGTTAACGAATTTTATCGTTAACTACTATTTTGAAAAAAAAATATATTTTCTTTTTTTCTTATTAAAAATAAAAACTTGTCATAAAATCATAACGATAATAATAATATTGTGAAATTTACCGTCCCTCTTTACTCTGTTGGATAACTAGATGGGACAGTTATCAAACACCGCTTGTAGTATAAGCTGTATATGGTAAAAAAGTGCAAATTTGAACTTACTGTTGCAAATTAGCAGTTTCAGTAATTAGAATTTATTTTGGATTGAACCAATTATAATATGAGAAGAGATCAAATAATTTTCTGTATTGCTGGAATTGCGTAATAACCATTGAAGATTTTTTAGACAACTAAAATAGGAAATTCATAACTACATCTACAAAGCACGGCGGAGGCTCAAAACGGGTCCAAGCCCATTTTTTGTATGAAAAAAGTTTTCGACCAATATCTGACGCAATCTCAAAATTCAGAATAAAAAATGTTGTAAAATTATCAATGAAAACCAGTTGGATTTAAACAGAATTTATCCATAAAACTTAACTACATCTAATTCATTAACGTACCAATGATCATTAAAATATAATTAAAAAATATTATTGGGTAAAATATGCAAATATTTTGATGCATCCCAAAATCAGTGCGACCTGTATTTTTATAGATAATTTCTTAAATTTTCCATATACATTTATTTTGATACAAAAATAAACTCAATATAATTATTGTTAATATGTTAGGGCCATTGTTTTAACAAGATCCGATTTAAAGACAATTCCCGGAAAAGTGTTTAAAGCTTTAAAAATTCTTAAATACGAAATCGAAATTTGAAACAGTTAATTTTCTAATATATATAACTTTTTTTACAAATATTGGTTCATATTTTGCAAAGGCTCTTTTTTCACTTTATTAAAACTTTGCACAAATAGTTTATTTTATATTAACTGTTGTTAATATCATTAATATTACTATCAGTAAATATTTGGTTATATCTCCCTTTCCAGAATGTATGTGGTGGAGGGTATTTAAGGTTTGGCACAACCGAATATAACATTCTAAGTTACTATTCCTTAATTCATGTTAGTAATCGACAATGACCAGATACTTTTCGACCAGTTCTGGTACCAATTTATTCTTCTCTATGACAACTACAATTTACTTTTAAAAAATGATAGATTATGTATCGATTCAGATCTTTTGAGAACCTGTCTTTTTAAGAAAGGACATCGCAATATCTAGATCACAATTCAAGGTAAAATTTAGAACAAGTGAGAGGTCTATATTCGGCTATATCGAATCTTTAATATCTTCTATCTGTATTTTTTAAGAATAATTCAAATGTTTATTAAACTCTTTCTGATTAGAGGGTCCTAAAAGAAAAAATGTACCATTAGAATCTGTTTTTTTATTCCCGAAATAAGAAAGCAGATCCAAGTAAATTTCTGATCCAAATCGGAAACAATTTTTTACCTATTTCATAAAACATACTTATTTAAAAAATTTTAGTGATATAAAAAAAGTACAATTTAGTATTTTAAGGTTGTATAAATGATCAATGGGTTTCATATTATCCCAATAGAAATACTTTTTGAGATTTTTGCATTTTTAATTGGTTTTCGAAAGTGGGTCTGTTTGGAGTTACGGCCATTTGTGGACAAATATGAATTTTGCCAAAATTTTAGGAGCGAAACCCCATTCTGTCAGAATATTTATATTAGAGCTTCCCGAAATTCAGGACTGATCATCATCAATATGTTTCATTAAGTTTAATCTTTAACCCATATCATACATACAAACATTTACTGAAATAGCTGTTCAGTCGGACTACATCAGTACAAATGCATAACAACCCATCTACTGCGTCAGACTATTTCAGATTTACTAACAGTATCGTGAGAAGCCAAACAAATTTAAAGCATTTTGAAAAGAGCTCCCAACACATCTGGTATGAAAGTAACTGGGTTGTCCAGTGCTCGCACAATTTGGTACGAAGAGTTAAAGTTCCTGACGGGAACGATGTTAAATATTTATAGGTCAAAAATAAGGAACGGAGATTGAAGTCAGGTTTTCGAAAAGAAAAAAATAATCTTGTTGCATAATGGATGACGAAACGTGTGTTCTGACAGATTTTTTTTAACTTCCTGGTGAAATGTTGAGGAAAATTTTAGGACCCAAAAGCAATAAAAATTTTCACAAATTTTTTAGAATGTTAAGGAATATGCAGTTGCATCAATCATTTGTTACAATAAGCACACATCAAGGAATATTTACTAAAAATAATGCTTCCATTCAGAAGACTTATTGAAGAGCGCATAAAATGTGTCCTAAGTGTGGTAGGTTTTTAAACAGAAATGGACTTTCTGTTCGAGCAAAGTAACACTAATAAAAAAAGTTTTAAAACTTATGATAATTTCTATGAAATAGAAAGAAAATTAAAATCAAGTTTAGTGGTTTCATTTTTATTAACATATATGTATGTTAAGAATTTTTCGATCTCACCCCTTTAAATGTATACCAAACATGAATTTTTCTTGTAAAGTCTAAACAAATTTAAATTCATTTTACAATAATTTTGAAAGAAAATAATCTTCCCGGATATGAATTATTTGACATAAGATCATGGCGTTAAAATGAAATATTTTTATAAATATCATCTCATATATAATATTCGATATGCTGCTCTTTCTTTAAACCCAATTGTAAACATTTATGTATGCATTAAAGCTGTTTGAATATTACACAAGAAATTATGAATGAAATAAATCTGAAAATATAAAAGTAGTTTTTCAAGAGATTACACTAATAATGTTGTTTGTAAGTTTTGACAGAATTTTATCCTTTTTTATAATTTGAGGACGCCCAAGAGATTTTGAACAGATGCTACTTATGTTTAGAGACTTGTACTGGATTATATTGTTAAGTATATGTTAAAAAAAGAAGAAAATATCACAGAGATTATATACATATTTGGGATAACTATCAGGGAAGCATATAATAATAATCTTTAAAATAAGTAAAAGTAAAATATATTTCTTATATATAAAATAATAAATATAATTTAAAAAAATAAATGAATATATTTTATTATCAACAAGTGAGGAAATCATGGTTAGTTAAAAATATATTGTACGCTATATCATAATATGGACCTTATATGGAATCTCCTTTATGTGTCTTATATCTTCACAAAGCTTACTCATGCATATTAATTTCATGATTTTAACATTTATGTTGGATTTGGGATGTTCTTTAAATATTTATCCATTTTCCTTTAAAAGTTGTTTCGGAATTATTTCCAAGAAAATTCAATTATACTTATTTACATATCATACAACAAATCTAAGAATTTGAAACCGCAATTAAATTCCTTTAATGTGAAAAATTCGAAAATTTCACTTTAGGGTTACAAAGTAAAATTGCGTTAATTAAAATTCCTAATTATTTGAGAATGGAAGCAGTGGAAGAAGAATTTGAATTTTTGCAATTCATGACAAATTCGTTTAGTAGTAAAATCGGTTAAAAGAATTTTAAATGGACCAAAAAACCTAAAGATTATTAAAGTTTTTGTACATATAACTACAGTAGAACCTCACAAATTATTACTCTCCAAATTCTAATTGTCCAGAAATTTGAACCACACATTTTAGTATATTGAACGATCTGAAATAAGCATCAAATTTATAATCAATTTTTACTCAGTAATATAAATATAAGAAGGAGAATTTCGGAATAAAATTTTAAAAGTTACATTTGGATCAGTTAAGAACAAAACTTATTTAGACTTATTAGACTGAAGATTTGAAAGAAAACTTTTTTAATTTTCCCACAAACATTTATTTAAATACAACAATATAATCCCAAAAATTTGATTATGCAATAAAAAATATCTTCAATTCGAAATTTCAAAAATATCGAATCATATTTCTCTGGAGGATATTAAAGATTAGGCAGAGCCGAATATTGGCATAACATTTTTTTACTATAATTTTTGACATATATTGAGAAAACTGGTTCATAATCTTGCAAGATTTTAAAAGTTCAAAATCATCATAAATGGAAGAGTAGCATCCAGTTCAATGGCCGTAGAAAGCAGAAATTCGAGTGAAGCACTTAAAAGGATGTGCCATTTCATAACTTTAAGTACTTAAAAATATATCTTAAAAATTAAAATTGCGGTTTGTCGCAATTTTTAATCGAATTTGGAAATTTGTGACAAAAATCTAAAATTCAGAAAATATGTGACAAGAAAAATTTTGTCATAGGGAGAATAGTACTGATGTCCATAATTTTATCATTAATGAATTTTTCGTTGTACAACTGTACAATTTAACTTGGTAGCAGTGTTTCAAATTAACTCAAGTAATTTTATAGGAGCTCTCCAAAACTAAATTAGGATTTCCCTACAATCTTATTACAAAAATCGTGAATTTTTTTTAAGCTATGAAGTTTGATTTTAATGTCAAACTACAGGATTAAATTATATAACCAATTTTTAACTTGGATATAATTATCTGTACAATAGACGGTATTAAGAAACCGACCTGCCTTTATTTAATACTTGTGCTTGCAGAGGGTACCAAAAGGTGAAAGAGTCCATTATTATTTAATGGGTGACTGATTTAAATATGTACGTGAGAAATTCCTTATTTACATTGGAAAAAATATATGTAAATGTAAACTAAGGAACGTAAATATACATATGATATATAATTTTTGAAATTTAAATATTTAACATATACAAACACACATGTTGTCTGTGAGAGTGTGTATGATTGTTTATAATTAAATATTGTATATTAAATAATTGTTTGTGTTAGTTATGAATTACATTCATACGATTATCGTTCGTTGAAAATTTTGTGTTTATTTTATTTCATTTATTTATTTTCACTTCTTATTACAAGTGTTGTAGTAGTCTTGTATATGTATACGTGTAAGTATAAAGTTGATTTGTTTGTATTGTTTGTTAAATCTGTCTAACGTTTTGGAAAGGTATACACATACACATTACATAAATGTATCATTGTTTACATTGTAATGCATAGGAGGTGTAAGTTTTGAATACATATGTATGTGTAAATATCATCTGAAATCTGTTTTATAAATAAGAAAATATATGATTTCAAGTTAAATACTGTTAAATTTAAGAAAATATCAAGTTTGCAAAAGGTAAAAAATAAACAAAATGTTATATTTCGTTGTTAAAGGATATGAAAATGGATTTGTGTCAGTTGTGTTGACTATTTAATCAATTTAAATTTAAAGTAACTAATTTTTTCTGAACCATAAAAATATTAAAAACTTTTGCTTGTATAGAAAACTTGCTTAGAACTGGCGCGCTTTACCGCCCTTTTAAAGCGGGTGGTACCCCTCAGCATGCGTTATTTTTGGTCATTAAAAAAGATCATTGTGAAATTAATTAGAACCGATTTAAATACTCCTGCTGTTACAGTTCTCTAGATATTCGTTAACTAATATTTGCTTTGTATGGGAGTACCTTTCCCCTTAATCCCACCCGTCCTATATTTTGATCAGTAAAACAAATTCTTGAGAAAGTGTTTGGGGTAGAATTTAAAAACGATTGCTGTTATAGATCCTACGATATTCAATAATTCAACATTTTCTTTGTTCCCCTTGATCCTATCTGAAATTTATTCTGTCTTGTAAAACAGTGGTTGGTACCAACTTCTCGCTGTTATAGTTCTTTAAGTATTTGACGATCAATATTTGCCTTGCAAGGTTGCTACATCCTTAGATCCTTTTCGTCCGACATTTTGCTTCGTAAAAAAGATCATTGAAAAAATTATTGGGACCAAATTTGAAAATTTTCCCTGTTATAGATATTCGATGATCGAAATTTGCTTCCTTGAAAAAGTTATTTCTTGCTCCTATCGAAATTTTTTAAAGCCTTTGTCACTTTCGGGTATAAGGGAATTATTCTGTGAAAATTTCAGCACAATCAGTCCAGTTCAAATAGTCATAAACAAACAAAAAAACAATCAAATGAAAAACAAATACAGATGCGTTTTTATATATAGATACTTTAAGTTAATATTTTAGTTTCATCCCTTAAAGTATGCTATATTAATAATTTAAATCCTGTACTTCTGTAAAATGTATTATTTACTTTACTTAAGACTCTGTAAACTGGATGTAAACTTTGTAGAATATTTTTTTACTTCAAACATAAGCTTTTATTATTAAAAGGACTTATAATAATATATTTAAGTTTCTATAAGCATTCATTTTTATATATAGATTTAGATTTTTTCAACAAAACCAACAAAAATTTTGCAAGAATGTATGTGTGAATAATTTATTACTTTGGAAATGAATGAGGACCAAGTTAATTATTTTATCTATGACTTTATTGATGCATTAACAAAAACTCTGAAGACCAAATGTGTCCATCCTTTTGCTTAATTCTACTTTGGATTCACTAATAAATTAAATTTAACTAAATTGTGTTTATTCGAAGGACTTTGTAGCTCACCAGTGACTTAAAAACAAAGAAATAAGTTTAAGATGTTCATGAGCAATTATATAATATCCTAAATCATATTTTGTGCTTAAAAGAAAAAATATATATTGGAATATAATTTATAAATATGAGAATAATGGATATGTGACAGAGCTGCCTAAAATACAAAGTCCCTGACTCGTGAAGTTAGACTACCAATTCTGTTTACCTTACACGAGCACAATTTTAGTAGCCGGGCATTCATTCATTCATTCATTCATTCATTCATTCATTCATTTTTTTGTGATTCAATTACACAAAAACAAATGTATAGTATTGTAATTGGGCACCTCTAATTTGTATTGATACACATGGATTCAACAGTACCAAATTTAGTAAAAATATTTTTATTCCGAAGATAATTAGTGACCATAAAAGTTCAACCCAGAAAATGTCTCCAAGAGGTTGATATACATAAAGGTGGATTTATAACTATAAAATAAGCAAAACTTTGACATAATAAAGAAGTAAGTGGAAAAAATCTTAAGAGTGATTTTGAATCCCAATCTATTCTATATTAATAGAATAAAATAAGTGACAATGAAGAAATATTTGCGAAATTTTCAAGAATCGGTCTGTATGGAGTTTAAAGTGAATCTTTCATGTTAATTTGAATAAATACAGAGGTTATTTGTTCGAAATGTATTTAAAATACTTATTTCAAATGGATATTTGTTTACTTCTATGTTATTAAATAGGACTAGAAGAATCTGAAAATCAATGTAAAGTCTAGTCTAAATGAAGGCTATGAGATTGAAGGGGAAAAATTAGTTATAAATTTGATAAAATGAAAAAGTGCTGTCAAGATCACTTATAGAAAGACAGAACTATTAGCTCTATGGTCGTGCTTTTTGATAAAGTCAAAAGCGATATAAACTGTAAAATATGCAAAATCCAAAATGGCTGGAAAGATTTGATAGAAGATGTAAAATCATTTAATAAAAGTGACTTAAACAAATATCAAATCTTCCGCGGAAGGAGTGCTGTTGTAACAGTTCAGCTTTATCTGGTTGTTCTTCTTATGAAAAAATTTGAAAATTATGAAAAAATTAAGATCGTTCCAGATCTGAGATCAAATTGTCGTGAGAATGCGATGGAAGGGTAATTAGTAGTGCTAAGATATGAAAATGTTATATTTTTCTGAGCTCTAAATATTATACTGATTATATAACCATAAGATTTTAGGTTAATTACTTCCATTTTGGCATAGACACATACACTTTCGACACAAGTCCTTAAACATGAATAATTTGTTTTTGTAGGTAAATGTTCGACATGTTTTTCAGGACCTTGTAGAGTAACTTGTAGCAGCGTTCTGACTTTAACTACGGCAGATGTATATCTTAAGTTGCGATGACTAAGGTTCGTATGTTCAAACAAATTGCTCAGAAAGAGTTTGCAAATTTGTGATTTGTATTGAATTATTATTATTGAAACGTTTCCATGAAATTAATACAGAAGAAAATGGATTAAGCTGCTTAACGCTATAAATGAGCGATAAATTACAATTATACTTTTTATATCAATACATTATCTACTGGATACTTAATGCTTAAGTTAATACATATACTAAAAATGTTAATATTACATTTTAAAATTAATAAATATTAAAATCCACAAACCCAATAATTCATAAAATTCAAATTAGCATAAAATCGATCACCAAGTTTTATGTAAAATAATGATTAAAGCTAAAATTAGTCTTATAACTTCACATACAAATATAAATTATACAATGAAAAGTTTATAGAAGACTTACCCTCTTCGGCAGCTTTCTTTTCTTGACGTCTTTGTAGAACAACCTTTTTGAAAATAACCGCTGCTGCTTCAACAGCATTCTGTATCTCTTGTTCGCCTAAAGTTGTGGTGTGTTGCTATAAAAATACGATAAAAATGGTCATTAGATATTTAAGTAATCAACACTTTTTTGCTTTAATAAAATGTTTCTCTTGATATTTGTCGCTTTTTCGTTGGAAATTTAAAAATGACAATAATAATGTTCATTTACCTTTGAGATTTGAGCATTTGTCTCTGTTTTGTTATTATCAGCATCATTGTCAGCGGAAGCATTATCTTTAGCATTTTTATCTGGGTCTTTGAAGGCATTATTTGATGTGTTGTCATTTTCTCTGGGGGATTTTAGATTTGATTGTTGTTGTTGCTGTTTATCTGTTGCATTATCATTTCTCTCTGTAGTTGAATATTGTTGATTGTTGTCGTTAGTTTTTTTATTCGTTTTCGTACTTAAATCGGAATTTCTTCTTTCGTTTAAATAAGATTTTAAGTTGGCACCTAAAGAAAGAAGGAAAAAAACAAAAATAAAAATATAAATAATATAAATCCAAATCTCTTTTAAATTTACAAATATCTCTGACTTATAGGATTTACTTACCTTCTTCATTGTCGGTACCTTTGCTATTACGTCGTCTCGGTGTTGGTATTTTAGTGTTTGGTCGTGTTTTATCAAGGATATCAGCCAAAGGTTTGGGACTTGGTATTTTGGTGGGTTCTTGTTTTTTAGGAGCCTAAAAACACAAACATTTAGTAAAAATATTTTAAAAATAAATGTCATTACAAACCTGGGTTTCCTTTTCGGGATGGGATAGGGAACGTCTGGTTGTAGGCTTGGGCACGTTAGATTTTGCTCCCGAATCTTCAGATATTGATCGCATTTGTTCGGGCTTTGGACGATCATGTGGCTTTTCATCTGCTACCGTAATAGTACCACTATTTGGTGATGTCATACCTGCTGTAGATGTTGGAATATTTTCAACATTTTGTCCTGCAGCAACCTGTAATTGGGAAAATTCATCTTGTGGTACTTGTAAATCCCTGGATTGTCTACGTCTTAAACGATTATGCATTAGAGGAGTACGGGGTAAAGCACCACCACTTGCTGTCAAATTAGTGCCCAATGAATGTTGTGCCAACGAACCGCTTGCATCTGTATTGTAATAACCGTAATTTTGATCGTGAGTCAGCATATTTTCTGCACTATGAACCATGGGTCTTTGATAAGGCTGATAACTGCCATCATCCGATCCATCATTATAAATAATACGTGGTTCACTGCTGAAACCAGTATTATACGTTTTCTCATATTGTACTTCATCCGATTCCAGAAAACTACTTGTACTATCACCAAAATAGTCCACATATTCCGGACGTGTGTCTTCTTCCTCAGTAACATTTTGAAATTGATTGAATTGTTGTTTTGCCTCCCCAAAAGTACGAACATGAGCATCTGCTGGATGCGTGCTAATTGATGTGTCCTTTAAGCAATCCTGTCTTACCAAACGACTAGGTGAACGGCTCATAGAACGAGCAGCTGTTGGTATTTCGGGCAATAAACGACGAGATTCTGAATGATGTGCCTTGGTAATGGAATATTCTTCATTGCTGTGACTGCGCACCTTAATCATCTTGGAATGATCACGAGTATGATGTATATTAACACTTTGACTACTGGAATAATGTTCGGCCGTACCTACCACTGCGGGTTCCGAGACTCCAACGGCTGGTACATTTTGTTGCGACAAAAATGGTCGTGGATTCTGTACATTGGGAAAGAGAAAATTCTGCTTTTGTCTCGGAGAAATGGGTAGAAATTTTTGAGACCCTGAATTTGGTCCATGTACGGACAAGGAATTGCTATTGAAAGCCTCGGGATTTGGTAAAGTTTGTTGGCGCATGAATTCGGGCGAACGTCGAAACTGAGGAGAAGTTTGACGTTTAGGTGGTGAAGTAGGCAAAAGTTTGACATGTTGATCGGGATTTGGTAGAGTAGCTTGTCGCATCATTCTTCCTTTGGGTATGTTAGGTGTATATTCTAATTCTTCTGGAGTAGGTTGTGATGGCTGATGTTCGTATGTTTGAGCAGACGGCTGAGGAGGCGCTTGGAAATTGGTTGTTTGTGGCAACATTTTACCACGATGAATGGGTGAGGGATAAGCGGTAGGTGGCGAACTGCCTAAATGCATTGGTTGACTTTGACCTTGTTGGCCAGGATCAAAAAGATTACATGGAAAGGAAGTTTGTCGTATAAATGGTGGATAACGTTGTTCTCCTGGAGAACGTTCGGGTGAACGGCTGTAGCCCCGATTGGGTGATGTGGACAAATACATTGGTGGTTGGCATGGATTTGCCGGTAAAGTTGATTGTCGGCGCACCTGTTATTGAAGAGAACGCCAATTACAGATGAATTTTTTATTGTTAAACGGTTTTTATTTACCTGTAAACGGTGATGCGTAGGTGGTGTGGGTTGTCCTGTTGGCTGTTGAGTCTGAGATTGGGTTACTGGTACTGGTGGCTGCTGTGGCATGTAATTATCACAATCACTTGTCTCAACATTAATAATATCTTCACTATTAAAGGCCGTTGGATACAAAGGGCCCTTTTGCATTTGATGTGGAGAAGTGGGGGCAGTTAGATTAACACTATTATAATTTTCTAAATTTGAACCACTACCACTTAGATTAGAATCGTTATTGGCTAGAGTTGTGGGTAAAGTAGATTGACGTAAGACACGACGTTGTGGATTCACGTGATATGCAGGCGATGGCCCCGATGAATTAATTCCTATAGCACTAATTGTTATGGCACTTCCCGTATTATAATTTATAATCGGGTGATTGCGATGTAAAGAAGGTTGATGATGCAATGGTTGTGGTTGATGATGACGTACATCCAGTGATGGATAACTACCAGCCGATTGAGCTTCAATAAGATTCTGTTGTTGTGGATAAAGATTATCAGCCACTGTATTTTGAGCGTTTGGATTGTTGGGATCGTCCTCGGGATCTTTAAAGAAAAAGTGGTTTAACTATTTTTGTCATGAAAGTGAAAAGGGTAACTTACTAGATATGGTCCAAGAACGTCGAATACTTTTCCTTAAAACGTCACTAGTGGGTAAATGATCAACTGCACCACAAGAATCTTTCAGCCAATCTGTTGAAGCTGCTTGTATTTCCCTGCAAGTTGAAAAACAATTACATTTAAAGATGAAAAATGAAAACATTTTAACTTGTTTAATCTTAAAAAACGGAAAAAGCCACAATTATTTAGAAAAAAATTAACAGCTAAATATTAGCTGCGTTTGAGATGAAATCTCTGTGTAAAATGACAGCATGAAATCATGCGAATTATAAACTAACAAAAACTAAACATCCGCTGAATACAATAAAACACATTAACAAACACTTACACAGATATATACATATGTACATCTATTTTAAAATATTTAAAATAAATGAAATTTATATTTTTATAAACAAAGCGAGTGTAATTTGTTAAGAAACCAACCCAATATCATTTTTGGGATTTCATATAAAATGAACTTAAAGCCAACATTAAATTGTCTATAATGTTTTTATGAGTTTTTTGTTGTTGTTGTTGCTGTTGTTGTTAATAAACCAAATTAGCAATAACAACGACAATAATAGGAAACATGCAACCATAGTTTTCAACACATATACACACACGCTTTCAACTAGACAATTCAATCAGATTCGTAGATATTTACAATAACAAATTCATTAATAAACATTAGAAACATTTGCACATTTATCATCATTAACTCAAATTCATTTAATTATTGAAATAAAAGTCAAATAATAATAATTATTTAAATAATAGATTCATTCATGTAAAGTGTTAAATTTTAAAATCTTTCAAAGATGTTTGGGTTTCTTATTGAACCATTGAAACTTAATACAGAATTTTACAATAAAATTTTAAGATTTTTAATTACAGTGGTTCCAGAAAAGTATAATAGGAATTTTGTATTTCAAAGTTACTGAGAGCTGTAATAAAGAGCACGCAAAAATGGCGGGACATGCAGAAAAGTCGTAACAAATCTAAAACGTTATCCAAACTAATGATAACTCCGTGAAATGTGGTCCAATAATCTCAAGCTCTAGTATTTATTGAATATGTGTTATTAAAAAGTTTCGCGAAGCGTAAATAAAATCCAACATTTCCTATAGATATTTCGCAAGCGTAATAATCCAACATTTCCTATAGATTTGGCAAATTCCCCTGATTGTCAATGGGAATGAAAATCACTCAGATTTGAGTTCCCATTAGGAACTCATATTATGGAGTTGAAAACAGCAGAGAGTATCCAACAATCTGAGTATATAACCTGGTGGCAACTTGTGGCATTAAATAGGTCAGAATATATATATATATATATATATATATATATATATATATATATATATATATATATATATATATATATATATATATATATATATATATATATATATATATATATTAATATATATATATATATATATATTATATATATATATTATATATATATATTTATATATATATGAACTTAGTACATTAATATATATTATAAGCTTTAATATATATTTTCTTATTTCAATAACTACTGTACATATATCGCACTATATATTTGGTAATATTCTTGTATTCCTAAATCACGCCAACACTTTATGGGTTGGTATCTAATACTTCCATTTCGTTTACTGCCATACACATGCACACACACACATACATTTATATCGCCCCCAACTTTGTTACGTTTCAATCTATACATATTTGTATGTGTATATGTAGAAATTAAAACTAACATTCAAACAAGTGAAAACCAACATTTAATAAGATTAATAATTGCATTTGTTGAGACGAACCAAATTTGGTTTTCTAGAGTTTTTGATTGTTTTCTTAATAGTGAATACGAAGAAGAAGAAAATGAAATGTTATTATTATGCGAAATTTTCGATTTTGTACTGGATTATATTTTAAATATCATCATCTGTTTTGGCAACTCTATTGGATTCTCCTTAATGTGGGTTTTCCAAGAGTTTCTAGTGCAGGTGGGTGATGTTTGCATTTCATTTGAAATGTGTTCTCAATGTTATAACCTAAAGAGATTTACATAATTTTCTAAATGAAACATTTGAACATTTTAAATATGTTGATTAGAAATTATATTATTAAAGCAATCTACAGAGGGGTTTAAATGAGAAATGATTGGGGAAAAAAGTATATAAGACTAGAACGAATATAACCTAATCAGTACGACAAGTTATTGAATTCCCCTTTATATGTAGTGCTTCATATAATGGATAACTCTATTATAATATGTCGTTGGTTAGCATAAGTTGACATTATTTCCTTTTCCTATTTTTTACAAATTGAACTATGAAAAAGTGTTTATATTTCTTTGTTGAGTGTTCGGATTTTTGAAGTCTTTAACGATAATAAGTCTTCTGAACTTAATATATTTCGGGACTTATTTTTGAAATCATCTTTGCATGTTGGCTCTATTCGTTCTGCTAAATATATTGAAGTTGTTACTTTTATTGTGCCATAAGTAATAACTGAACATTTCACAAAAATTGCTGACAACATTTGAATAAATTTGTATTCGAATATTTAAAATCTTACTTGACTCTATGACTGAAGGGTGCGTTTTTACCAGGTAAACTTTACATATTTGAAGAACCAAATGATAAAAATAAAATATGACATTCCCGACCACATTTTTTAATTCTTTACCAAAAAGTGTATAACAACCGATTAAGACGAACTATATAAAAGCCTATACAATGAAGCAGACATGAATGATTATGAACCGATCCTCTTAGAAATTGGCACATTCAGAAATAAAGGAAAACTATAAGAAAAATTTTGGCGAAATTTTTTTTAATGAAATGTGATTACGATTCCTTACTTTTCTGAAATGTATTCACTTTAAACAGATTTCCGAAATTTAATCGCCATGGGAGCTACGCTTATCTATAGACTGTCTCTTGAGTTTTATTTGTATCAGTTTAGTAAAAATATCTCCATATCTGTGAACTTTTTGGACTTAAAACTCCATTTCGTGACAATTATATGGAAGTTACCTGGACCGAGGCTTCGTTTATGTCTCAATAATATATGCCAAATATCATTTAAAATTGCGAACTGCAAAGTGTTTATGGGCGGTTAGTCGGACAGATGATCCAACCATCTATACAGGTGTAGGTTATTAAAATGTATTGGATTTTCTAATGTTCAGAAACAAATTTTGTAATAATTGAATTATTCAAAAACATGTAGATCCAAATATTGCCTACCATTTCATTTATAAAATACTTGTTAATCGCCTCCTTACAATTGAGATCATTTCTTGATTTTGTATACGATGCGATTGAGACACACTTTTTTCTTAGGTTCCTTATTAATGTATCACAGAAAGGAAATGGCTTTATTGTTTATTGTTCATCTTCGACTGTAATATATTAAAGTGATCTTATTGGTAAAATTCACAAAATTTATTTTTAAATGTAGTACTTATAAATTCGTATAACACTTTACAAAATTATATATATTTACTCCCATTATAAACATCTTATTATTATTATTATTATTATTATTATTATTATTTTTTTTTTTTTGCAATTGTTATAAATGAACAATTATAATTCATTTGTATTTTGTGTTAAATTTAGAAATTAATTAATTGTGTAAATTTATCAAATCCGCATTAATTAATAAAATTATTTTAACACACACACACTAATATACATATGTACATTGTCATTATATATGTTAAAAAAGAAGTTGCACCTTAATTTCGTTTAAACATTTTCCTAATTTACAAATGTATGTCCGTATATTTGTTTGTTTATTTGTATTTGTTCATATTTAATTATTTTACACCTTAAAGAAATGACAAAATACATTTTGTGTTTTATTTCATATTAAATTAATAAATTGTTATAATAATAGCAACAATAACAATTAAATAAAAATGGTAACGAGTGTACTTGACATCATGATCTTGTCTAATTAACAATGAACTTTTGTTTGTTTGTTTTTTTAACACACACGACTATTTATGGATCACATAAATGTTTGGGATGGTTTATCAACACGTGTTACAAAATCGTATGATTTTTGAAATATGCATTATTAAATATACCAATAATTAAGTTATTTTATACTTCTAATGAAGTATACAACTTAATTATGGGGTTACATCGTCGTTTAGTAGTTATTTTAAGTATTTTATGTTATTCGAAAAGTATAACAAAGTATGCAATTATGTAGTGGGATAGAAAAGCTCTTAACATACATATATGTTCATAAAAACGAAACGACTAAAATTGCAGTTTTCATTACTTATTTGATTAAAATTATTATTGTAATTTCCAAAATATCTGTATATTTAAAGTTTTAATCACTAGTGATGAAATTTTAAACCCGTTGTGATTCCCGGTAGTGATCCCCGTTTAAAATCTACCACACTTTTTTGTGCTATTTAATTCACTTTGAACAAGAATCCAATATCTCTCCACTGGCCTTAGCTTCGGGCAGTTTCTCTTGGTACAAATACCACATTTTTGTTTTTGCACCACTTAATGTGTTATTAACAATAGACGGGGGCCAATTCAAGTTAAATAAGTGGCCATATTATAAATGGTATCAGTCTTATTGTAAACACTCCTTGAAGAAACTTTCAGTATTTTTAGAGCCCGTGGTTACATATTGGCTTATTTTTTTAACTTGACTACAATTTCCGTGCTCTGTTTTTAAACTCTTAATTTTTAGCAGTGTTACTGTTAGAATTTTTTAGTCTTGTATGCTTTTAAACCTGCATTAGCTTTTTTGTAACAAGTAGTCTGATCACTTAGCTATTCGGGCCGCTTTCCTAACTTTAAAAGCTTTAGAAACATCAACATCCCTTTTACTGGAGGTTTAATATTACCGAACAAGTTCTCCCGGTAGTGCTTAATAACATTGGAAACAATTTGGCGGCAGACTTTGGAATGTTTTGTCAAATTTTTGTAGAATCAGGTTGGGGTTTGTTGAAAATATTTAATAATTTTAGTACGTACTGTTTTCTGGTTACACATTTTATTTGTAGAAATAAAATATGACATATATTTTTTCAATTTGTGTATGATTTTCAGCACATCTTCACAAACGTTCAAAAAATTTCATGTCCAACAATCGTTCGCTATTTTAATAATTCTATTAGTTTGGAATACAATATTTTATTTCGGAAAACTATTCTTAATATTTTTTTAATTCATTTGGAAATGCATTTGTTCTTCGTTGTGCCGGAGTCACAATCTAAAATATTATCTGTATTCTAAAATTAATTTATTTTGAAGTAGAAATTTTGAAAAAATTTTGATTTTTTGTGAATTTTTTTCGTTGTTTTTTTTTCTTTGACTGTAATACGTTCTTTATAATTCTAAGAGAATTCTGAACGAAAATGCATGTAAAGCATACTTGGTCATTAGAAGATCATTTTTACTCACTGGACTTATTAGAAATTAATTAAATTAAAAAAATGTTCATGACTTTATTGAAGAGATTTTTTGTGCAGAAATGAATAAAAATATGCCCTGATTATATAACTTCATATAAATTTGCTTTAATTTAAAAAAAACTGTAATGGTCCAAACCTTTTTTAACGACAAACTGATTAAATTACTGAAACAATTCGAATCAGTTAAATTTGGGAATCTGTTTAAGGACTATATTAAGGACAATATTTTTTATAGATTTTATTTGCAGTCCTATAATAAAAACTGCCAAAAATTTTACCAAAATTTTTGAATAGAAAAAAATTTCTAGGCAGAAATATATCTTTATATGCTCTATATATTCTTAAAAGATTTGGCAGTGACCAATTTAATTATGAAGATCATGACATAGTTTTTCCCGAATTGGTATTTTGGTTGTTTTAGAAATAAAAAAGAAATATTTAAGGCATTTTTTTTTCATATTAAAATCAAATATTAAAAACATTTTTTTCAAAATTACATCGATAATAAAATTTTTCAATTTTTTTTAATATTTTTAAAAATTTTAATTTTTATACTTCATTATATACATCATGTTATTTTTTCAGTCAATTACCATTTTCAACGATATTAAATACTTTACAAAATAACTAAAATCAGCCTCCAGTAAAATTCACCCGTTTATACAAACATTTCTATGAAAGATGCACCATTCTGAGAAAAAAGTTCATGGAAGTCTTATATGTTTTTAAAATGATTTTGTGGAACTTATAAAATAGTTTTTTATTCTTTTCATCACAAGACAGTCTCTTGTTGAATCTCCTTCTCTTTTGACAAAATTATTAATTAATTAATTATTGTCAATAAATCCCCGGCAGTATGCAACAGAAGTTCTTAAATAAAGTAATAAAATTGTTTAAAAAATTTTGTAATTTAAGATTAAAATTCACTTTCAATAAAGACAATTTCAGTGTAAAACTTCGGCAGCATATCTCCAGTTTTATTTTAACAAAAGTTCTTCTGTGTCAGCTTCTCAGTGTATTAATAGATATCTGCTCTATATCATTATCCGATATAGTACTTGATTATGCTTTTAATAAACAAGTTTTTGTAACAATAATTAAGGAAAAACTATTTAGGAAAAACTTTTAAAAATAATTTATGCAAAATTTACAATTTTAAAAAAATGTCACAAAATAAATTTTAAAGATTTCTTTTTTTCTTTTTTGCAACAAATTGAACAAACCATAAAAACTTAAATATATTTTCCACAGAAAGTTTAGCAAAAATAAATTGTTGACAAAAAAAATTTACAATTTTGCATACAAATCGAACACTTTGTTGTTGGCGAAAATATAGAAATTACATTTATACACATACACACACATGTATATATTAAACAAACGCATATTCAAATACAGAGATAAATGAAAGTGTGATAATAATAAAGGTAAAAGTTTACAAATACGCAAATATGTATTCATACACAGATAACACAATCATACCTTACATATACAAACACATACATTGGCATTCATAGTTCATTTGTTTGTTAGTAAAATGCAATTTTTGTTGGTGAAAATGAAATTTTTTTAAGAGTTTTTTCTTTTTTTTATATTTCAAAATAATATTGAAAGGTTTCATGACACACACCACACGCACAACATTGACAATTTGCAATAAAAACAACAAAAACAAAACATTTGGAATGAAATAAAAAGTTATATTGTTGTTTGTTTTTTTTTACAACAACATAACAACTAAATTACATTAAAAATTTACAAAAGTAACAGCAACAACAACGACAGCAAAAGGGAAAAATACAATAATTTGAAAACTTTGTTTTTGTGTTTGTTACAAATGTTATTGAAGACTCAGTGACATGTAGAGTATGAAAGTAGAAACAATGTTTTAAAGTGACATTTTATTGACGCTCGTCCATTAAATGTTAAAATAAAAATTTCAAATAATGATTTAAAAAAAAAAATTAAAAAATAATTCAATTCTTTAGAATTAAAAAAAAATTATAATAATAATAACTTAACATTCTTTGACCGGAAATACTTTTATATCCTTGAATTTGGAAATGAAACGAAATGAAAACTTCTATATTTTAGATATATTCGAAGTAAGGTTGAATAAAATTTGTATTGGTGTTAAATCTATAGATTATTACCATAACTCTACAGTGTAGAGTAGATATAAACCATTACATCAATTTGTAAAATTTGACCCACTATATTTAGGTACATATTGCATATGATGATTACAACTTCTTGTCAAAGTTTCTAATCTAGTTGATTATTAATAAATTTATGCTTAGCTAAGACAACAACCTTCAATAATACATTATGAAAAATTTCAATAGATTTACAAGGAGATAGAAAGATTTTATTCCTTTTTGGGATATGTACATAGGTGTAGGTGATCATATTATACATCAATAGAAATTATGTTTTTATGTTGTTTGCAAATAATTTAATTTGGTTTTTAAATAAAATATTTTTAGGTCAACCTTTTTTTAAAGAAATTTTGCACATAAACTGTAAACTGTTTACATTATTTTCTGTCTTAAAAGTTCAGAAAATCTTTAATATATTTCTAAAAATTTGGGCACGTTACAGCACAGAAACTTCGACAAAATCGCAATAATAATATATTGAATTTAAATATATTTTAAACTATAAGAGATAATCTTTTTTTAGTATCTTTAAATTAAGTTAAGTTTTATTTTTATGACCCGAAGTGTCCAACCCGACCCAGTTGTGTTTACAAAGTCCAAAACTTAATCTCGCCCGCACATCTATTTATTGAAATTTATTTATATAAATTTCATTTCTTTTGTCATTTGAAACACTGTGCGTAGGTTTAATGAACAATTTAAGAAAGTAATACATTTCGAAATGATTTGTACCCAGCACTTTTTTCAAAAATTCTTAAAACTCAAATCTTAGACTCTTGTCTTTGTGTCAGATTCCTTATATCTGAATAAGTGAATCATTAAATTTCAAATAAATTAGGAATTTTTCATATAAATAAATAACTCACTAATTTTTTCTATACAAATATTTAATCTCCATATTTCAACGTCTTTTTAGATAACAAAACATTTTGCCTGAAATCCAATAAAGCAAGACTTCTTCTAGCCAAACGGTTCAAAAGTTACAGAATTAATAAAAATCACTGAGAAATAGCGATCCCCAACTTTTTTGTTTTATAAATAATTTTGTAAACTAAATAAAAAAATCAAAAATATTCCAATTTTCCAAAGTCAGATTTTTCGCTCTCACTCCTTAAGTTAATATTGAACTTTGTCAAACATTTAATCTCCCTGTTGATATTTAAAAAACACAAATATTTTATACTGTTCTCTTTATTGAATATTTCCTATTAACAATTAAAGTGTTTACATCAATTTTTACGATAACAATGACATTTACAACAACTACATAAATTAATTAAAAAAAACATCAAATTCCAATCATGCTAGAAACACAAAGGAACATGAAATAAATAATATTTTGTGAAATAAATAAAACTAAACTGAAATCAAAAAATAAAATAATATCGAAAGGATATCAAAAATATAATGACAACGACACACACATATATATAATATGAAAGTATTGGTAGGAAATAGTTGAAGTGTTGCTTACATTTGTTTATGACAAACTACACAAACCCAATCAGTGGTACGTGTGGTAAATTCTCGACATGCTTTGCATACCCGCAATTTACACACACGACAGGGTGCACCACGATTTGTAATCCGTCCTAGTTCGGTATTACAACGGGCACAATGACGATTCGATTCGGTAAGTAAAGGATGAGCGGGTAAATTGTGATTGTTTTGTTCTAGTTGATACTGCTGTTGTTGCTGCTGCTGTTGCCGTTCTTGTTTTAGTTGCTGTTGTGAAGTATATTGCTGTTGATGCTGTAATACTGATGTTGTATCATCATTTGTTGTGTTGCCAACACTACTACCACTACCACCATTGCCAATTAAACCACCACCGATTTTTAAAGCTCCTTTACGTCTCAATGACAATAGTTCAGCACGTAATAGCCTAATCTCCTCACAAGTAAAAAACAAAAAATATACAAACACACACACATATTCACAGTGATGTATTTAGGAAAACATGAACCACAGACAAATTATAGGTGAAAAAAATATATTCACGCCACAAATAGTCAATTCCATTTAGTCAGTTAGTTATTTAGTCATTCAAACATGTTTAGATTTTTATATTAAAAAATATTTAAATTATTTTTTACAATTCAAAAAAAATGTAAAAGGATCATTAAAATATTATTTATAAGTGCGTGATTTCATCCATGTGTATGTAAAATGCAATCCAGAGAGAGGAAGAAAGTGAATGAATGATAGGTGATGCATGAAGTGGTTGTTTATTTAATTTTAATTGTAGAAATGGTGGTAGTTATTGTTATTGTTGTTTGTTTGTTTTTTTATTTATTATTAAAATGTTGAATGTTAATAATGATATTTAATTATGTATGCAGTTGTATTAGTTGCAATTGTGAACAAACACACACACAGAGACATAAAAAGAGAGAAAGAGAAAAAACGAAAAGAAAAAATGTGCAGAGAAAAAAATGTTATTTAGTAAAATTTTGTTTATAATTAAATTGTTTAATATTTTTATTTAAAATGTTAATATAATTTAAGCCAATATTTTGTTTTACAATTAATATGATTTATTGTATATTTAATTAAAGTGTAAAGACGTATAAATCGAGAGTTAAAATAAAAAATTACTTAATATTTAAATGTTTAAAGTTGCAAAAATTAAAATATATTTTTTTTAAATATTTTATTCACCACAAGATTTTCAAATATTTGAATTAATTGTAATAATCAAACGCTTGAGGCGTATAATTATTATAAAAATATTTCATCAACATAAATATATCAATCATACGCACTAGTATTTTGTTGTAATTTTTTTATTAAAATTCATAAAATATAAATTCAATTAAAATTTTGCTTTAATTGAATTTAAAAAGGAAATTTTAGCAAAATATATAATTAATATTGAAGTGCTGAAAGAATCGATAAGATCATGAGCAACGCAATATTTTATATTGGAGTTCGAAGTCGTCGTTAAAAATAATTAATAATTTTGCATTAACTACTTCCTAATGTGAGCTGAGAATAAAATTTCAAAAGTATAAAAACCAAACAACTTTACTATTCTATGGATTTAAGATGGATCAAATATAACAATTTAGACCATTGAAGTTAATAAAATGTAATGTTAACAAATGAAAATAAAATGGACACATTTTAATTATTTTTCTTAAAGGTTTTAAATTGTTTCATTAACAAAAAAAGACAGGGAATTCTTTTAGACCCGAGGGATTTTTAGTGTATATTAGTGCAATTGATGTTAAACCGGATTTATATCTTATAAAAAGGGTAAACTTATAATTCAAATTTAGAAATGTTTCCACTGTGTTCTGATGCAAGATTTTGTTCTTGCAGCAGGTAACCCAGTCTCTTGCAGTTAATCCTTAAGACGTGGCTGTTGATACGCCTTAAGGATATCCTTATAAAGTATATGTATCTCGACAGAATGGATAAAGAAACTTTCAATGCCCTAGTCAGTGTTACCTTCAATTCCTACACAGCGGCCATTAATCGATATTATAATTTCGCTCGTTTTTTTAAATGTTTCCTTCTCCAAACATGACTCGATATTCAAATTATTTTTGTGAAATAAAAGAAAAAAAGAGATCCAGTGCAAGAGTGAAACACCGGGTGTAGATACCGTTCTTAACAGTCTTTTAAATATGGTACAATCGGCTACTATATGGTTTGCATTCATTTTGATAAGTTTGAAGTTAGAGACTGATTGGAATTGAAAGCGTAAACGACCTTAATGTGAGCTTAGGAAATCCGATCCCTTTCCAAGCTAAGGTGACAACATCACACAGAACACTGTAAAATATTCGTACATTTGGTGAAGTAACAACAATATTATAAGGAACACCCAGATGAGAAACAACTATGAATAGTTGCGGGGCTACATTACTTATGTCACTGCCCACAATTCATAACCAAAAGATTCCAAAGTTTCACGAGGGTAATTTTACCGAACACGTTTCTTTGTATTATTCGTCAAAAATTAATCTATATTTATAAAAAAGGATGTTTGTAAAACTGTATGTACGCAACGTATTGATTCCAAAACTGCTGGACCAGTGAAGTGATGAAAATTTTTGCAGAATGATCCCAATACATCCGAAAGCAACATAGGATAAAAATACCGATAGGATCAGGCAGTGGGGTACTCTCCATACAAAGAGAATGTTGATTATGAAATATCTAAAGAATTATATAAGCGAATGTTTCGATATTTTGTCTAAGTCACTTTCTCAATGATCTCTTTTACTGGACAAAATATAAAACGGATGGGATCAAGAGGAGAGGTATCCCACATACAATTCATATATTGATTATCGAATATATAAAGAACTATTAAAGCAAGAATTTGGTCACACTCACTTTTTTACGTATACATTACAAGTTATAAAATTTCTTTCGACATCTAAGGACTGAGGAGAATTTTTGTGCGCACCGGGTAAAAACTTTTAAGATTTTTTTCAGATAAACTTGATATTCCGAGGAGGAGCCCAATGTGAGTGCTAGGTAAAAGAATGGTCCATTACAATCAAATTTTCTTGGATTTAAAACAATGTCAATGTATCTGAAAACTTCCTTGGATTACAACTAAGTAGATACAACCAAAATAACATGACCAAATTTCATAGAATTCAGACAATTAGGCAGGGCAGGAAACGGACATGTATACATTGTTAAATCGATTAAGATTTTGATTTGATCTTTGGAGTCTAGATATTGGTTTCTAGACATTATAAAAGAAGTGACAAAGTTAACACACCCTCTTTACCGCTCGTTCTGGTGAAGTCTAAATGTATTGTTATAGTGAATATCAGTACAGAATTTCGAAGTTGCAGATGGAATGATTTGGAGTGAATTCTAAAAATATCGCTTTCAATAATTACATCATTTTCACTAACTATTTTTTTATCTCATCTAAATTTAAAACGATAAAATAATGCATACATCCTTAAAAGATATTTTTCAATACAACAATATTATTTTATTTAATTAAATTTTATTTGCCACAAACTATCATTTGCTACTTCTTAACAATAAAACTTTTAACTAAAAAATAAACAAATAATTTTTTTGTGCTTTAAAACGATTTGTGACATAAAAATTCTTATAAATTCTGACGTCAAAAACTAAAATAAACTTTTCCTGTTGGAAATAAAAACTGATTTAAAAAGTTTACAAAGTTTTGCGAGGTAAAAAAGTAAAAATGTTGTTTCTTGCAAACGTTAGAAGGTGTTACAACCATGAAAAGTTACATCAGGAATATGAATAGAATGCATATAAAACAGGTAGAATCTTTTACATATTTTTTCTGCCATCTCCTCAAAATGGCGTTTACATTTCCTTTACAGTTAAATGTAGTAATACATATTAGATACCATTACTATTAAGGGGAAAATAGACAATTCAAAGGAAATATAAAGATTCGAACAGTAATTGTCAACATAAGGAAATGTTTTGAAAATAGAATAAAATTTATACTCGATTATTGAACAGGATTTCGTAGGAATTTGATGGAAATAATTAAAGATGTATTTTTAAAGCGCCAAAAGGGATTTTGAAATTCAAGAATTTTCTCCTTTTATCAAAAATCTTAACAAATATTTTGTCACTGTTAATTTTTAATAACTTTCATGATTATAACCATACATACCTATGTATATAATACATTTACTAATATCCATTGTTTACTTAATTTTTAATTATAATTTTATAATTATAATGAGTTTTATGGTCACTATGCTGTGGTTTTACTTTAACATTTTCCTCCAAAATTTTTTTATTTATTTTTCTGTTGGGGTTTTACAGTTGAAAATAACCGAAAACCTCAAACAGCCTCCGAAAATAAACATTAACAGGCAAAGGGAGAAACATACTACATACAAAATATATGTACGCATGAATGTGTTTGCAACAAAATGTGGTAGTATCACGAAACAATGACAGCATAAGCAAATATTTAACTTAAAGTCTCATAAACTCATACAGGTCGGTTACATAAAAGGTCTACAGGTGTATTTATGTATGTAAATGTTAATAAGGGTGGTTCAAAAAGGATGTATAACGAAATTGCTGGATTTTTTTTGGTCTCAATATTTGAAAAATTCAGTTAACAAGAAGTGTCCCAGTTTGTTTTTTAATAATAGAAACTATAAACTGAATTATAAGCTAAAAAATAGACTATAGTCTATATTGGGAAACGTGAACTGAAGTAAATCATATTTTTCAAATTAAATCTGGTATATTTTGGTTTACAGCATATATATGTGATTATAGGACATAGCATGCTAGATGATAGCATGTATTAAAGACTATACTAGATGATTCTTTGCTAGATTGTAGTCTATATTATAAACTAAATAACAATCTACATCACAGGTAATATTAGTAGGTCCACATCTATATGACAGTTTAAATTATATAATACTCTACATTATACACCGGTTAACAGTATGTTTTTTAGACCACATGATGGTCCAAAATATATGAAAATCTATATTACTGACTAGATTATGGTCTAAATTATATACTAGATTATAGTCTATATAACATACTGATAGATGATTGTAGGATGGCAGATTGGCTCAGTACTTGGACTATTTGGTACGAAAAGTTAAAGTTAAATAAAAGTTTAAAAACATAGAAGGATTAAAAATTTCCTCACAGGAACGCTGCTAAAAATTTAGAGGTCTAAAGTAGAGTGCGGAAATTGAAGTCAAGATTAAAAAAATATATTCTTGCTGCACAATGGATGACGAAACGTATGTTGGGTTTTTTAAACTTAAATTTTATATGGCTGCTACTTTAGGGAATGTTGAAGAAAAGTTCTATATTATATACTATATGATAGCCTGTTTTAGACTAGATTTTATGTTACATTATAGCCTACATTAGAGGAATGAAATATTTTTTTAGGATTATCCCTTAAAAGTTGATCCTTACAATGAAATGCATTAATCATCACAGAATAATTTCACTGATTTTTCGATATCAACAAATTTGACACTGTTCATTGGCTTGTCATTACGATAGTATAAATGTAAATATTGTGTTATTACACAGAACCAGTCTCACACACTCATATATATGAAATACTTAAAGCATAAACATTCATTTTTGAAACCACCCACATCTGCATACAATCATACTTTTTATATTACAAATTTAACGATTTACTCTGTTACGTGCCGGTTTTAATACTTTAACACATTCACGCAAGTACTTACTTCACACGCATACGCACACACTAATCCACATATACATACACACATGTTAAGTTTAACCTATTAAAAATAATATTTAATATATGTTTTAATGTGTGTGTATGTTACTATATGTATATAAAAACTCATTTACATGTGTGTAAATGACACAATTTCTTTTTTTATCAACAGATTCTTTTAATTTACAAATTTTTTCTTTGTTACAAATAAAAATTTATCACGTTTACAATTTGTTGTTGGGATTCATTTTGCTTCAATTTTATTAAAAATGTGAATAAAAGTGAAAAAAGTAAAGAAGTCAAAAATAACTTGACTTTAATACATCAACCAATTTGCACGTTTTTATTACCTTTATATATAGACAAAATTTCATTTTCTTTTTTTGTATTATTACACATGTAAATGTCGTAAATGTAGTAGACGAACTATAAAACAACAACAAGAAATAACTCGAAGTAATTACAACCGGCTTTGTTTAGGTTACAGCAACAACTAACTATTTTGTGGTTTAAATATCTATAAAATAGACTTTATTTTGGTGGCTACAATTACCGTTTTGTATAGTTCTCTCAAAACAGCCCATTAAACACACACACAATCTCCCTCTCTTGGGCTCTCAATGGTTTGAACACACAAACTTTTAATAGAACTCAACTAGTGTATAGTAACATATGGGTGAGTTACATTAAAATCACAGTTTAACTGAATTTGGAATATAAAAATAAATGTAAATTTTTGATTTCGGAATTTAGGTAAAAATTCCAAAAGTTTAATATAAATTAATAAAGTTAAAAATTCATAAAATTAAAAATTCGTATTTTAAAGATCATAAAGTCAAGATCCTTCTATTCGATTTTAAACTTTTATTTATTTTAAAGGACATTTTGTTAATATATAATATATAAAAGGTCAGTTATGAGAAATATATATATATAACTATATATATATTTCTCATAACTGACCTTTTGCATCCAGTTCCAAGCAAATCGTTAATTTCCCATAAAATTATTTATTCACCCATATATAAAATACAATACTTTATGTTGTCACTCATATGTATTTCTGTGTTAAGTATTCAGGATTAGGTGGTAATATATGTATGCATGTGTTTGTGTAGGTGTATGTATATTTTTGTTATGAATGTCAGTATATGTGACTTACTTTGTATAGCCGTAAATCCTATTTTAATGTTATTTCGCCATGAATTAATAAACATTATAAGCCATTAAGGGCTTTTGTTTTTGTATTTTGTGTATACCACTACTATGATATTAGTTATTAAACACAAACCACTACAAACTCAAATATGAACACACTTTTGAATAAAACATTACATATAACCAAAAGTGAATGTAGCTTATTCGATATTAGTACTGGAGGCAATCAGGCGATACACTGTAGTCCAATGAAAAATAAAATTTTTATAAATAAGAAGGAAATTATTAATCTGAATAACTAAATATTGCATAAAACTATAGCGTACGTTATTAACTATATAGTAGTCTAAGTCAAGTTTTAGCCAACACACTATAGCTCTGATGAAATGACCAGACCATACAATTTGTTTAAATAATGTCCAAAATGTAAGTATAATAACTAAAACAGAACAAAAACTCAAAATAAATCATGTTCAAGTGGAAATTTATTCCGATCTCCTTAAAAAAATTAGTGAGATCGATGCCAGACCATATTGATCTCACTAATCCAAAACAAAGGATCATCCATTCAATATTAAAAATGATATATCGACTGGTAGATTAAAGTGCTTTTATAAGAAAATGCCATTAAAAATGATAATAAAGCTCAAAAATTAAATTTAAAGTTTTTGTGCGTTTATAGGAATATGCACCAGTGTTCACTGGATTAAAATTTACGATAGTCAATTTTGTAGGCTAAAGTATAATTTTTCGACTAGAATATAGTCGAAATTACAGAGTGAATAATTTTTAATATAACGGATTTGATTATAGTTTTCATTTTAGTCTAAATGCTGGTGTATTTCATAGAATACAATATTTCCATATTATCTTTTCCTTTTAAGACTAGAAGGACTTCATTGCAGAAGATGCAGATCATCAATTTGAAATGGTGTAACAAAAAATACACATACAAATAAATTATATGACCAGTTAGTTCACATATTTCCTCAACATAGCTTTAACTATTTCAGCCATCAATAGTTATTTGCCTGTCAGGCTTTTATAGTATTATCTATAATTTTTTTTCTTTACGTTCTTAACAATGACTGTTTCCTGATATAAATACATACATACATACACACACACATATTATTAAATCATATTTTTTGTATTTTTTGCTCTTGTTTTTGCTTAACCACTAAATAAATTACTTAACACAACCAATATTCTTCCTATATCCTTTAGTATTTGGTATTATAAATTAGTTTTATGCCATAAACAATAATGTTTCTGTTGTTGTTGCTACTGAGAATATTGAAAATTGATGTGATTTTTTACTGGTTAAGAGTTTTTTTTAATAAAGGGGGGGGGGTTTAGAGAAGCAACAGAGCTAATTTGTCATAATGATTGAATGAGTAAATTTGTGAAGTAACAACTGAAAAGTAACATTATTAATTTGAAAATTTATAATATTGATTGCGATATTGACAATATAAATTTTGTTGAACGGGAGGCTAAATCAATTGTGGGAAATCATGTGATTAAAATTAAATGTCTAAAAGGGAACGAACATTCTAATATTATAAAAACAGTTATCAACTTTAACATATTATATTGAAATTATAGTTAAAAACAAAAACAAAACTCTTCCGTTTAACTGCTCATAACAAAATTCCCCTTATTTACATGGATGTTTATGTGGGAGAGTCCTTTAACAAAATTTAATTATAAACACTCTAAAAATGCAGACAATTTTCTCCCCCATAAAAGTGAAAAAGTAAAAAAGAGCGAAATTTACTTTGCCATTTAACTGACATTTAATAAAAATTTATTTATTAAAAGATATATATTAAGAACAGAACTAAAAAGCCACAGGACGAAAATATACTTAAATGAAAAAAGTATTTTTTTTTTTTAATTTACAACAATTAAACATGAAATTTAACCAAAAAATAAAGCGAAATATGTTAATTATTAAGTGAAATAATGAAATAATAAAAAAAATGAATAAAAAACACGAACCAGAAAAATATAAAACTTCCGTTTTGAATTTAGTTTTCAGTGAAAAATTCAAAATAAAAACAAAAATATAACAAAAAAGTTTTATTTTGCTGAAGGATATTAAATTTAATTAAATTAATTCAAAATATTTAAATAAAAACAAAATAAAAAATATTTAATTTTTAGGTGATTTTTAAGGGAAGATGGAGTAAACAATACCTCACAGGAGGAAGTAACAAATGTTTGTCATATTAAATACAAAAGATTTGTGATTTTTCCAAAAAGACGTAACATAAACCCTCCATAATAAGTGAAATTAAAAATTTTTCTATATTTTTATGAAGTTACCTTCGTAAAAATGTTTAATGTCAAACATAATAACTGACATGTCAAGATCCAAGAAAGTCCAACAAAAAGTTGGTCAAACATTTAAAGGTTTGCCGTCAAAAACTGTTTGCAATGTTATTTAAGAAAACCGGTCCATGTCCACGAAAGAGCTGCAACAACCGGAATTAAAGCATCCTAGTTATCTCAGAAAATTTGGTAAGAAAGGTTTAAGCTAATGTCGCTTTAAAATCATAAAAATGATCAAAAAATTCCTCACAGGAAAGTTGAGCAAAAAAATTAGAGGCCATAAACATAGCACGTATGTTCTGCAGATGTTAGCAACTTCCAGGTCAAAAATTTTATGTTGATGCTGGTCGAGGGAATGTTAAGAAAAAGATAGCGACCGAAAAGCGGTAAAAATTTTCCAAAAAGTTGTTGGTATGGCAGTTGCTTTAAAAGAAACCCATCATTTGTTACAACGGGCTCTAGTAATACCGAAATTTACATCAAGATATTTTTACAAAAAAGGCTGCTTCCATTCAAAGACTTCATAATGAATCTACTTTTTATTTGCATCCTTTCAATATGGTGAACAAGCAACTGAGTGATAACACAACAATAATGTGGCATTTTTACCCCAGTAAGGAGATATGGAGCTCTTGTTAAAAAAATTGAAGAGAACAAAAATATGAGTCCAAAAGTTTGGCAGATTTTAAATGTACTTTCACTACCTGTTCGAGCAAAATAATGAAAAGCAATATAAAGACGTTAATGGAATGGTTCAAAATTCCATCGTTATTGATTAAAACTCTAAAAGTATTTCTTATTAAATTATAATTACAATTTCAATCAAATAAATAAATAGAACTGCAACTTTAGTTACTTCGTTTTATAAAATATATTTATGTTTTATATACTTTATCACCGTTCAAAAGATCAAATCGGATAATAAAAAATATTGGGTAATAAAATGAAAGTATTAATACATCCCAAAATCAATGTGTAATAAATTGAGTTATGCTGCTTTAATAACTGTCGTTACCTATCAGAATTTTGTAAATCTAAAAAAGTTCTAGGAGTCTGATAAAAAAAATTTTTAAACGGATTTCTTTCCGAAATGGCATTTTGGGTATCAAAACTGCTAATATGTTTGTATAGTTTGCACTCATGTTCAATTTCATGGTAATAACTTTATCCATATAGATTTTAATTAAAGTCAAATATAGAATATAATAAACTTTTATTCATATTTATTATTATTTGTTTCTGAAAACTTAAAAAACAATAACTATAAATATTTGTATTTATCCCATTTATTTCATATCGTATTTTATTGCTGTTTTCTGTTAGCTTTTGTTTATACAACATTTTAATGTGAAATTATTTCCCTCTCTAAGTCTCACCCTCCATTTTATAATTTAGAATTTCCGCTTGAAAGTTCACTCATATTAATACAGAAGCAGGTATGTGGAATACAGGTGTGTGTATTTGGCTTTTTTATATTTATCCTTATGATGTATATTTATGCGTGTTTACTTAAGCTTTGTTTTTATTTTTTGATAAGCTTTTGTTTACAGTTTCAAAAAATCTGCAAGTGCGTGTTTCATTGCTCTGTAGCTTATGTACATACTAACACTTATATGTATATATGTATATGTATATGCTTTTGTTTGGTATATCTTAAATAATCATCTGACATTTAATGTTTCTCACTCAAACACACTCAGAAAAATATATTTTGTGTTAATAATACTCATATTTATAACCAGATGTATTAACACGTATAGTTTTAAAATAATATTAAATGTGTGTAAATGCAAAATTGGATAAAGAATTCAAAGGAAAGTTGAAATAATTTAAAATTATATATTTTTAATTGTTTTTCAAATAAAACTTAATTTTCTTGAGGCGTATTTCTCCATACATGGATTGTAAATAGGGTTTTCTCACAGAAAAACGTTTTTTGTTTATTTTTTGTAAATCTCGGGAAATTTTTATAGAGAATTATCTGTGAAGAAGATAGTTTGCCTTCGCATGTAACTCAAGAAAGAATCAACTAAGAATTGAAAGAAATTTGGGAAGCTTGTTTGTTATTGTTCTCGCTTCAAAAACGAAATTGTTATACACTCTTATCTGAGACAAAGTTCAACCAACCAACTACATCATCATTCCAAAACCTAACTAAATCAAAAAAATAAAAAATCAGTGTATAATATAGATAGCAATTTGAAAGAAAATTTTCTCATACATTTATTATAGGAAATTAATATAACCCCAATACAAAGACCTTGTTCGGAATAAGTTTTAAAGCATATAAAACTCTTAGAAAATGAAAAGTTTTATTTAAATTTGGCCTAATAATTTTTTTACTGTATTCAAAACATGTTATTAATATAACGATTAGAACCCATTCCGAAATAGGGAGTTATGCTCAAAACCTCTATAGTGTGGAATAACTCCATCCAAAAGTCAGCATAACTTTTTTATCTGTCCTTAATATAATAATTTCATGAATATCGATTCTTATTGGACTAAATCTGTTTTATAATTCATCATTTAAAAAAAGAATTTAAGCTTATAAAACGCTTAAATAAAAGTATTTTACGGATGGATATAAATATATGTGGTCAAGTTTTTTTTTTTTCATAAAATTCCTTGAAATTAAAGTTTACAAAAAATCATCAAATAATAGCTTTAATAATCGAATCTAAAATTAAGTAAAAATTGTAAATTAAGTTTTTAGTAAACAATATTTTAAATGAAGTTATAGTTGTTTAAGTAAAAAAGTTGTGAACGTTTATTGGAATATTCACCAGTGTATACTTATTTTTAAGTCTATTAAAAACAAAATTTGACCCGATGTAGAAAAACTAAAAATTCAATTTAGTTTAGCGAAAACTCTATAAATAAATTAAGTTCTACGGAAAAACTTTTAAATGTTATCCAACTAAGTGAATAGAAGCCAAAAACGTTGATCTTAACTCAATATATTTTTCGTTATAGCCAAAATTTAATTAACCAAACTTAAATACGACCTTCCAATATTTCCTTTTTAACACAAGTGTTAATTTTTCGCATTATAATTTTATGGATAAAGTTTGTGAAATGAAATTTTTCTTTTTCCCAAATACATTTTTTCATTATTATTTTTTGGTTGTTGTGGCCACAAAACACTCTTTTCATTAAAGTTATTATAAAAACAAAATTACTAACAAAAAACCTTATTAAAAATATTTATCACTAAAATTTCGAAAACGAAACAAACAAAAAAATATAAGTCGACTGTGCCGAATCTTAAATACCCTCCACCAGTAATATTATTCAAAAACAGCTTAAGTTGAGTATATTGGAATATGAATAAAAATAGTTACATATTTTTAAAGCATTAAAATAAATCCCTGATTTTCGATAGAATTGGTCCATTATTAAAAACCTTTTAAGCCAAAAACAATATTCCAGGAAGTGGGATTGCGAGAAAGTAATAACCAAATATGAACCGATATAAACGACAGTTACAGATAAAGTTATACCAGATTTCACATTTAAAACCCTCTTTTGAGAAGGGGCCTTAAATGGGAACTATAGAAAACTATGGCCCGATTATTAGTAACATGTATTCATAATAGTTAGAATAAAAATTGTGCCGAGTGTCAATAGAATTGTTTCAATAAAATTGGTTCGAATGCATTTAAATAAGAGTATAAGAGATTATTATTGATTAGTTTAATAATCTCAAAACTTTTTCCGAGTTGGAGTCTAATATTAGAGTTATATAAAAATAGGAACCGAGATTAGCCAAATTCTTAATATATTTAAAAGATCGGAAAAATTATTGTGCAGAATTTCAATAGAATTGTGGTTTATTTAAGAATTTTTAAAAATAGGACTGTTTTCCGCGAAGGACCGATATTAATCAAATTAATAATATAAATTAATGTTGGTTAGAAAAATAATTCTACCGAATTACAATAGAATTATAAACTGAAACTGTTTTTAGCGAAGGGGTTTTATATGGAAGCTGCAGCAAAATGTGGACCGAAATTAGTCAAATAATTAATATATTTAAAAGATCAGAAACAAATTGTGCCAATTTCAGAAGAATTGGGCGTTTTTAAAGAGTTTTATAAGCTCACACCCATTTTACGGGAAAGGACCTTATATGGGAGCTATAGCAAAATATGGATCAGATTGATATATTCAAAAAAATTATAATATTTATTATGCCGAATTTCAATGGAATTGGTTCATATTTAAAAGTTCGGGAAGCCATAAACCCTATTACGGGAAAGGGTCTCATATGGAGCTAGTTCAGATAATGACTTCAGGTTGAGGTTTATAATTGTATCAAAATAAATACATATGGCAAATTTCAGAAGATTATCTATGAAAATGCGACCGACATACATATATATGGGCTCTTAGATAATGATTACTTTTTGGCGTTACACCCAGAATGACAATGTTAATATACACCCATCACAACTTGTGTTGAAGCAGGGTATAAAAAGCGTTTTGGTTGGTAAACATCAACTAAATTACCACAATTTAAAACAATTTTTTTTACATATAAAATTATATTTATACAAAAGAATTAACCATCAACATTAACAAAAAAATGTTTATAGAAAAATACATGTCAACCATGTAAATTTTCACGCAATTCTCATAATTTTCAGCTTTTTTTGTGCTGCACACACACCCTCGCTAATTGGTGGCATGTTTTGCTAAATAAAATATGAATAAGTGGGTCCTTTTGTTATAACTGACTGATTATTGTCTAATGTGAATAGGAGCAGAGAATGGGGCGTATAATTAATGTTGAATTATGTATTAGAGCATAACACATACATGAATAGTAGTAGTAGTAGTGGTGGTGGTAATAATGATTAAAATATGTGTGATATTTCCTATTCTATTGTTTGTACTTATAAAACAGCATAAATATTTGATAAGACTTAGATAATAAAATAAATAGAATTTATTTTATATGGGTGCTATTAACACATACATATACATATTTAAATAAGTATTTTTATTGATATTCATACATCATTCTCTATTGTTATATCAAATATTACTATAGTTGATTGGTAGATTATGCGTTTAGGCTGATATTTGTAATCTATAGAAAAAATATTGCTAAGACCAATTGTCATTTGTTTTAGATTTATGTACGTTTAAGTGAATTTCTAAAGTGGGTCTTTGTAACAAATTTAATTACAATATTTTATTACTTATGAGCTGAAAACTCATTTTCGAGAGGATATTCGTATGGGAGCTATCTGAAATGTTATATCCCACATGACCAATTTGCAAATAGACTTCACCCATCACCATCAATATAATGAATGCCATAACGCATCTAAATATCTTTCAATCTGTAAAGTGTTTCCAGGCTTAAAGTGGGTTCTTATATCTTGCCTTAGTAATAAGTTAATGTTTATTATTTAAATAAATTATTTAAATCAATCGGACAATCTATAAAAAATATCCTCGTTATATTTTATTTTCAAATTATCATATTCCGGCCCGCATATCTTCTTTAACGTTTACTTAAGTGTTAAACAATTAAAATTCTTTAACAATTGCTATTGACTATTTAATTAGTCATGTGATGGTGCAACAAAAGTCTTACGACCTTGAACAAATTTTGAATTTCAAACTCTTTTTAAAAAACTTTTTCATATGTTTTATTTGAATTTTGTAACTGTAACTTAATATAAGTTTCACACTTATGGTGATGGCGTTGACAATGAAAAATATTTTATGGATAAAGTTTGAAATATCAAAAAAAAAAAAAAAAAGCTCCATATTTATGTTAATATAATTTATGGTGTTTTTGAACATTTTAAAAACAATAGAAACAAACACCTTGTTAGAAGCGAATCAAAAGAAACATGTCAATGCACAATGGGTTACTATAAGTTATGAAGTTTTCAAACAAACATTTAAGCGAAGGAAGTCAAGCAAAAATTATAAGTAAAGTTTTGCTTTTAAAATATTTCTTGAAATTTAGTATTAAAGTTTAGTTTTTTATTTTTCATTTCATCCATCTTTCATAAAAATACATCCATCATAAGTGTTACTACATTTTTTGTTTGTAGTTAATCTTCAACATATCCTTATTTATCGTATGCATTTAAATATTTCATTCAAAAAGTTTTTTTCTTTTTTGTGTTTTGGAGTCACTAAAGTAAATTTAAAGTTATGAAAAAAAATCCACAAAAAAGTAAAATAATTTCAAATATGTTTATACCCTTCACCATCACAAGTGGTGAAGAGGGTATATTAACTTTGCCATTCCATTTGTAACTGTAAGAAGGAAACATCTCAGACCCTATAGTCTGAGTATGCTATGCCCTTCTGTCTGTTGTTGTCATGTTCACATCCACAATAATTCATCAACAGATCAATCAAATTTGGTCTTAGTATTTGTTATGGTTCTGAGAAGTTTCCTTTTTAAAACCAGCAAAATCAGTTCAGTATTTTTAATTCAAGCGAAAAACTTTCATAAAAAATTATATAACTTATTTTATGACTCATGAAGTGTTCCCTTAAATATGTGGTGGAGGGTACTGAAAATTCGATATATTATACTCTTTCTTATTTTAACTCAAAATAGCAGCTGCTGCAAGTTGAAAGTTTTTAATTTTCTTAAATAAATTATATTTCTGCAAAAGAAAAAAAACTTGTTAAATAATATTGTAATTTATTTCCTTTTCTGTACAAGACTCCCAAAATATTTTTTTTGGTGAAAAACTAACAATAAAAATTGTTTTTATTTTTTATGAGCCAAATAACATTTATCATTACAAAAAAAAGTACTTGGGAAGATGATGATTTTTTTTCGTGGTTTCTTGGCAACATATCCACGATAAAACCCCAAATATAAGATAATTTTTCTCATGACAACTAAGAATTGTATTAAAATAGTCATAGTCATAGTCATCTAAATTATATTCTATAGAAACTAAGTAAAAAAAATCATCTAATAAATGAATTCATATAAAAATAGTGTCAAAATAATATTATGTTGCACTTATTTCATTAAGACATGAGACAGCTGTTTATTGTAAATGGTTACTTAAAAAAATTACAACAACACTAATATTTGATATTATTAAAGGACTATATGAAGTAATTTTATTTAAATTAGGTTATTTTTATTGACGATTGTGGTGTAATTTTTGAACAAAGATGGGCACAGGCAGGGTAAAACAATATTTAGTTATTCAGAGGGAGACTTAAGTGTGGTAGCACGGGAATCAGTAGACTCTGATATGCCAGAACTTATCACATTGAACTGGTTACTGGTAAGGCCATTCAAATCAAGATCGCTTGGAGGAAGCTAAGCTTTCAATGTGCTGTTACATTGCAACAGAAGTCACCAACAGTCCGACAGGAGATTGGATAGTTCCAAACCCTTAAACATGAGCTGATTTTATATCTAGACAAAGTTAATTTTGTAAATGTATCTCGTATATGAGGAATAATAAAACGATCTATATTCTTTATACTTAAACACTTTTTAAAGAAATCTTAATTACATCGTCCACCTCATTGATGGTAATAGTAACGAAATTATCTTTCACCCTTAATAAGTCCTTTATCATATCTTAATCGATCTATGTAAACGTAACATGTTTATTATTGTTCGGATCAGATTGAAACAAAGTCGGTCTTGCTGAAAAGAAGTTATTTAGCGATATCTGAGGCAACCTCGGAATTCAAACAATAAGCTTTTTTATATTTTTTAAATTCAAAATAAATACAGTCATATAATATACTACATCTTAATCAATATTCCAAAAGTAATCGTAAACGGATCAGTAGAAGAAAAGTTACAATTAAAAATATTGCACCGACAATTCAAATATTTTATTTATACTTTTTAGTGCGGATGTAGAAGAACACGTTAAGGATTATGTAACTTTTTCACATCACCACAAATGGTGAAAGAGGGCATATATAATCCTGCATAAAATCAAAATCTGAGGCGATTTTGCTATGTCCGTATTCTCATACCAACAACAGACAATTTATATACCAATATATAAATATATCATGAGAAGTTTTCTATTAACAGGATGCAAAATCTGCTCAGTTAAATGCAATATATAGACCGATATCTGAAATATGCTCTAAATTAAAGCAAGAAATTCACGAATATTTTTCAATAATAAATTGAAAGATTACAAAAACATTTTACCTTAACATTTAACATTAAAAATCAGCAGAGAAATTTATAGCCAAATTTTCACTCAGTATTTTTGCACATGCACAGTAATATGGATTAAACGACAGTAATCTGGGGTTCTAAAATTGACTCATTGTATTTTTCTGAATCAGTATAGATCGGAACATAGAATATTTTTTAATAATTTTTTGTAACACATATTTAAAGTTATTTTTTCTAAAACACAATTTCCTTCTTATATTATCAACCTTATGATGTAGATGTATTAAATAAAACTGTCACCTTAATAATCGTTATTTTGCAGAAATATTGTTAAAGCAGACAAAAGAATAGCATGTTTGTATGTGTATATAATCTCTCACATGACACTAAACTTATAATAATAATTCTTAGAAATCAAATCTTATCTTAAGAACAAATTCATATACTTATTTTTGGAGATTATTAACAACAACAAAGAGAAAAAAAACATTGTTCATATACATAAATTTAACTATAATTACAAGAAATAAATAAATTACTTTTATTATTACATTCATTTTTCCACATCAAAAGACTTAATTATAACTGTATCTTTTTAAGATAAATAATAATGACTGTCAGTTATATAATTTTAATATTTAAATAAAAGAATTTTCTGAAATTTGCAAAAACGAAAATGTAGATACTGTTTGACCTTGTAAATCAAACGAAAGAGTTATATTTATACCCTACACCACCATAGGTGGTGGGGGTATTATGAGTTTGTGCAGATGTTTGTATCGGATATAATAAATAGTCCCATTACCACTTTTAAGTATACCGTTGGACTCATAATTATTTTCTGAGTCGATTTAGACCTGTCTGTCCGAACGGCTGGCTTGTTTGCAGTTATGAAATTATCTCAATCTATTGCACAGATAATCATAGATAAAGAGGGTCGTTCATTAAATTTTCATAGCAGACATATACAGCCATCTATGTGATGTAGTATATTACATAGTCGAGTTTGACCGACTATAATATTTTTACTTGTTTGTTATAAACTTTTACATTTTTATTTTGATGAATTTAACTTTATTGTAGGCGCACTGACGTTAAATGTAAATAAAAGTAAAAAGTGTTTAAATGTTTTAATTATAAAAGACAAATATTTACTTTAAGTGTATGTACTTTTGTAAGTAAATAAAATGAAGCAAAAAAAGTAAATAAATAAGTAAATAAAAGAAAATATATAAGACTCAAAAAGTTCCTGACAGGAACGCTGCCAAAAATTTATAGGGCCAAAACAGAGCAAAAGTCAAGTTTTCTTAAAAATATATATTTTTTCTGCATAATGGATGACGAAACGTATGTTCTGGCAGATTTTTCCCAACTTCCTGGTCAACATCTTTTTGTTGCTGATGCTCTTGGGAATGTTGAAGAAAAGTTTAAGACCCAAAAGCAGAAAAAATTTCCCAAAAAGCTCTTGAAATGACAAACAATATGCAGTTGCGTCAAAAGAAGCTAAACATTTGCTATAACGGGCTCAATAAATATCAAAAATTACAACAAGGAATGTTTAAAAAAAGGCTGATTCATTTTATAGGACTTTTCGGGCTTTTTTGTTCCCGGGAATTAAAAAAAAATTGTCATTTCTGGGAATAAGTTAGAATATCTATAGAATTAAGGTTTTAATAGTTTTCTAATAAAGAAATAATTAAATTATAGTAAATAGAAATGGGAATCCTATATTCGACTCTGCCAAATCTTATACATCCTCCAGTCAAATAAGATATTATTTCCGGATTTTATTTAAATACTTAAATTTTAAGAAACTTTATTAATTCTATGATAATTTGCAGGTAGTTTTCCGGAATTGTTTTCTCATATTGGAGCTATAATAGAATGTGGATTGATGTTCTTAAAATAAAGAGTTTTAAAACATACATTTTTTCTGGAAAATGTAAATTATATATGAAATATTGAGCCGATTTTTATATTTTTTTTAGATAATAAGAAAATCATATTTGCTGAATTTTAGATTGAATTATTCCGCACTAATTTAAGCTTAACCTTATGAGTGAATGAGTTCAGTTATTTTTGCCAGAGTTGGCATCCTTTCACTATAAAAAAGAAACTTTGAGTGGTAAAAGAACAATAATGTGATATGTGTACCAAGAGAGAAAAATCTTCCAAGCAGATCGGAGCTAAGGGCAATGGATATATAGGGATGCTGTTAAAAGAGAATTGAAAAGTACAAAAGTAAAGTAGATTTTAAAAAAAATCACAATACTTTAATGGAAGGGTTTTCGAAAAAAGTTTAAATATTATTTCATCACTAGTGATTAAAACTATAAATATATTTTATTTGTTAATTTTTTTAATAATTTTAATCAAATAAAAAATGAAAACTGTGAGTTTAGTAGATATTTCGATCGCACTACATAAATTTGACTATTTTTTATCTCAGTGTATTTATTAGTAAATATGTAATGAGTTTTTTTTTGTTAAAATAATCTCTTAATATGTCCTTTTTATTTTAAGAATTACATGATGCATTATCACATGAATGTCTTTATTAAAAGGATAATTTAGTGGATTTCATTTAGAAAAATTCTGTGAAATTATGACATTTTGTTGACAATATTTTATCTAAATTAACATTAATTGATATAAAAATATAATTTAAAGCAAAATAAAATTGTTTTGGAAAAATAAATAAAATATGTAAAATTTAAATAAAAAATATAAAATTTCTGTGGCAAGAAAGGTGAAACTCAAATAATTTCCAATTGGATTTTTTTAATACTTTGGATTTTTATTTCCAAACAAATGAGTTAAACAGCAGTGAAAATGTTAAAGTTCTACAAAAAAGAGAATTAAACAGAATAAAATATATTATCATTACGAATCAAGCATTAAATCGCTAGAGCATTAAATATCCATTCACTTAATCCATTTTTGCTTTTATTTCTTTTTCATTTGGTAATTGGTAGCGCAAAATGTTATTAAAGAACAAGTATAAAAAATGTCCAAATACTCTACAGCATAGTGAGATCTAGTTTGATAGCCGAATACTCTCCTCCACTTACATTATCGCACATTTGTATGTCTTGAAGATATTATATCAGAAAACATTTCATCAGCTTAAAACCGTTTCCGAAGGCCTCTTAAGAAAACCCATAAGAATATTGGTACTGAGCTAAAGTTTTTAATGGCCAACTTCATTAAAAAAATTAATGGTTTAGAAAGCATCTATTCTATCTGAGGAATAGAATCAATAAATTTCTTAAGCCTTAATTAAGAGTTATAACAATATTCGTTATATTAGCAGAATACATTGCAGCCTCAACCATAATTGTACCGAGTTTCAATAATACTGCAGTTATGAGTTTAAAAACGTTAAAACCATATTCCGGGAAGGGAACTTATAAAGGTGCTTGTTGAAATAATCGCTCCAACACAATATATTTTTTCTTTTTGTTTTAATTATAACATCTAAATAAATTTAATGTCACAAATTTTGGAAAATTATCTTTAAATTTTAAATTAAATTTTTTTTACTGATTCGAGGATTTTTGGTTCGATTATGAAACACATCCAACTGTATGAATAATACGCTTGCCAGATGTCCACACAGGTCCGATGAAAAGGGGGAAATGAGAACTTCCTAGATAGTCACATTTAAATTAAGTTTGTAAGATTGTAAGAATACTTATTGTGAGGACTCCAAAGAAAAGCAGATTCAATAAATAAAATCCAAATTAAAAAAGATTTCATTTGATAATTTTGAAACACTCACTGTATGAGTTACTTAAATGTTCTACCCCAGATCCAACCCATCCAACATTTCTTCCAGTGAAATACTTCATATAAAATAATTATTGACAAAAATTGTACGACTAAAGGTTTATTATTATTAAACTTTGTATGTTCTTGAAGTAAAATTAGTTTAGTATGACAGGTACCTCATCTTATCAAAATGAACTTACCTTATAGCTTTTTCCAGACATATAGTAAATTTCTTTAAAATCTATGAAAAATCGTTTCCTTAGTCTATAGAATCATTAAATTCTGCGTATATATTAATTGATCTTTACAAACACTTTCACAAATTCAACTATATTTCCTTTAATTTGGTTTAGGGTATTAAAATCCATATTTAAAACATAAAAATTTGTTGTAAATAAATATTATGGATTTGTTAAATGGTCAACTGAATTTAAGTATATCTACAAATGTTCGGGCGTAAATTAATGACATGTGTATATACAAATGTATACAATTATAGTAATTGTCAATAAGACTTTAACACCATAATATGAATATGTATACATATTTGTATATACACACATATTGACACTTGTGCATATGAACAAACACGGATATATGTACATATGTAGATATTTACATAGTTATAAAAACACGTTAAAGGTGTTCAAATTTTGTTGCGTACAGGAAATTATTTGTAGTTAAAAGTATTTTAAACAGTATAACAGTATACTACTTACATAAATGCATACTTATTAATATGATTTCAAATCGGAATGTATGATGTACAAATCTATATATGTATAGGTACATGCACAAATATCTAATTATTAAAACTTGGGCATTATAAACGAGTATTTAACCGTTAATTTAGTTACAGTTTGTCAAATATATCGATGCAATATTAACTTCATTAATTTTAATTAAAAATCCTTTAATTATCCACTTTTTTCTGAACACAGTTGGTTGCTATAGCTGCTTACGATTATAAGACGCTAAAATTTTCCATATAGACGGACAGATTACAACAACAATAAACGAATTAACTTATTTTGAAAGGTGTCAAATAAATGTTTGAAAAAACTATTTAACACTGGAAATGTGTGGCGATTTTTGAAGTTGTTTTTTCTTTTATAAATGGATTGTAATTTTTAAGGAATAAGGAAGTAAACCTTGTAAAATAAATATCGTCAAAGTCATTAATGACCTCATAATTAGATGAAAAATATTACTCAAAGGCAAGTTTTAAAGGATTGGAACATTTCAATTGTTATAGGGGCAAATCCTTTAAGGGAAACGATCCTATGTGATGTTCCACATTCAGGGTTATATATAATATCATATCCCTTGGTGGAAATGTGGAAAAGCCTTCTTTTTTAAACCATTCATAGGCTACTTGAAGTAGGTAACCGTGAAAGTTGAAAGTAATATTTTTAATCTTGTACATTATAAGTATAAAGGCATTTCCAGGGAAAATGACTATGGGTGTATCACTTTGTTACAAAAACTCAAATAATCCTGATGTTATATCATAATAATGAGAAAAATTCTATAATTTATCACTAAGTACGTTTCAATTACTGTGAAATGGTGGGAAGATACTTTTTCAGAAAAAAACATTCAACTTCATTTTGGGAGTCGAAAAAGATGTTTATATTTTCTTTTCTAGAAATATTACGGTGATTTGTTAAATGAAAAATTGAACTTTGGAACATGTTTCAAATAGTTTCATTGGAAACACTTAACCTATAATCCTATTTCGATGGAAGAAGTACTCGTTTAATACTTATGATAAACATAAGTATTCGGCTTAGGATTTGGAAATATATACAATCCTGAATATGAATGATAACATATTATCGATTTTCTTAATGGATTTGTTTTATAATAGTTGATATATTCCAAACCTTTGTAGCTTGCTTTCTAAACACTTTTTACCCCCAAATTATTAATTAAAAAAAAAATAATAATTATTTCCTAAAAATTAAATTCCATTTATAAAAAATCGATTGCAAAAAATCGCCGAAAAGCTCCACATTTTCAATGTTTATATAATATTTTTCTTTTATTTTGTTGTTTTTGTTGTAATCTGTCTGTTTATTTGGAAAAATCATATTCCTTAACAGGCATAGTAACGAAATTTGTACAAAAAATGGAAATTTAAAAGAGTTTAAGTTGAAATTCATTAATGAAGTTTTTTCATAATTGCAAACATAAATTTGACAAACTGTATGCATTTGTAAGTGTGTCTCTATGCATTGGATGAGAGGAGAGGGTATTTAATACCCAATACACCACACCTTCCTCAATAACTAAATTTTCCACACAATTTTAATTAACAGTTTTTAGCTTTTTATTTGATATGAAATTTTTGTTAAAATTTGTACTTCTTGTTTAATCCGTTTTAAGCTTTAATTCTTTTAAGGTTCGAATACCATGTTTGAATCTTAAAACAATTTAATTAATTTTTCCTAAAGTATAAATTTATTGGAGTTATTTCTCAAATTAAACGAAATCCAGCAATTAGTTCACAGATTTTAATTAACAGTTAAATTCACATTATTACACTGTGCAACCAAAATCCAAATTATCTTTGTAAATGAAGAATTCGGGATTTAGTTGATATTTATTTAATTAATTGTCAATCAATAAATTTATAATAATAAAAAAATTGCTATCAGGTGATTTTAATTGATATTTAAATAAATATTTTATGTTTGAACTTTAAATAAAACCATTAAGAATGCCATATTCGACTATGCCGAATCTTTAATACCCTCCGCCACAAATGTGTGTGAAGTAAATACGTTGTGTTTCCTTCCCACACATTTAACACAGGAATCCGTTATATTTTTTCCACTGAATCGATTTTGATCATTTTTGGAATGGTAGTGAAGAACTAATCTAACTTATTATTATGACAAAGTTTCATCTATTTTCTACACGCAGAAAAAATCATTGTAAAAATAATTGAATTATTTATTTTTTTTCGGTTATGATTTTGCTTTTTAGATAAAAAATTTAATTTAACATTGTTAGACAGTAAATACAGTTTCTTAAGAATATTTTGAAATTTTACTACTCAAGGATTCTATTACGTACAATATTATTTTACCAGGATATTATTTTCTGTGTATATTTATAATTGATAATTTTACGAAAGTTCTTCATATAAATTATAGAGATTACTTTGGATATCGGTCTACGTCCTTTAATATATTAAACCAATTTTGCTGGATTTAAATGGGAAATTTCTCAGGACTATAAAAAATACTCAGGTAAAATTTTATTGAGCTCTGTCAATTATTGTGGATGTAAGCATGAAAATAACAGACAGACGGACGTAACTAAATCGACACAGACTTTGATTTGGTGCAAGAATTTATATATATATATATATATATATATGATGAGGTCTGAGATGATTCCTTTTTAGCGGTACATACGAAATAACAAAGTTCACCAGTTGTGGTGGTAGAGGGTGTTAAAACATACCACCAATGGTGTGGAGTATTATGAGTTTGTGCAGGTGTTTGTAACGGGCAGAAAAAATAGGTCTACCACTCCTATTAAAAATACTCTTCGACTCAGAATTACTTCCAGAGTCGAAGACTATTGAAATTAGTTGTGATCGGTACATTATTTCATATAGATACCATGCAAATGTTCCCTCGGAATTTTAGCCCATAAAATTCTAAATATAAAACGATTTTAACCAAATTTTTGTAAAACTAAGTCCATCCGTCCATCCGTCCGAATTATACGGCGGTCCTTCATAAAGTTTTCGTAGCTGGAATGTATAATCAACAATGGGATGGAATATTAAATAGTCGGGCTTGACCGACTTTTTTACACGTTTTTATATAAAATATTTAAAACAAAGGACCATAAGTCACAACACATGTGTATGTATGCATCTATATATGTGTTTAAATATTCATCTGTATGTGTATAAAAGTTTCATTTAAAAAACATCAATTGTATTGTCATTAATTGTGTTACTTGTGTCATTTTCTCTACTTGTCAACCTCCTTTATAAAAGTCTGTTGATATTTTTTTCTCTTCTTTTTATTCATTAATTTCATTTTTTTATTTTCATATTTTTATTAAAAATGAATTATGAATGAAATGACATTTCCTTTGTAAAGTTATGTTGTTGTATTTATTTTTGTATTACGGCATGTTTTATTATTATTGTTGTTATTATTATTGTTCATCATCATATTACTTTTATAATGCAATTGTTGAGTGTTTTATGGTTGTAATATTGAAAAAAGGGTGGCCAGGTTTTGTATTTTTAATTTGATTTTATGCGATCTATTTATTAACAATTAAGGAAATTAAAGTCATTCAGGCCGACTCTGAAATACCCTGTACCATAATATAAATTGCAATTAACAAAAAGCTTTTCTTAAAATAATTATATAATTTAAATAATTATATATACTTTTGGAATAACTGAATAGTTGTTAACTAAGTTTCATTTGGACATTCATAAGGTGTTTTTAATTGAATTAGAAAAGCACAAGTTTTAGGTGGGTTCATAGAATGATTTTTTAAAGTTATTTATACCGAAAATATTTGTTTATTATTAATTTTTTACTTTGATGGGCTCAATTTAGGCTCCCAAAAATCTTATGGATTCTGTTCATTTTTCACAATTATCGAAGAACCCTATATCAATGTAAATCCACATTGAAATTTTAATCAACCATGGTAATATATTTGGCTGACCCTATTTTTTAATAACCTCCACTGCTTAATAGAAATATTGTATTAATCCATATTTAAAAACCTTTTCCGTGAAAGTTATAACCGAATATAGCTCGATAATTATCAAATTAGATACATATATTAATAACAGTTAAAAAAATTATATACAAAAATTTCAACAAAATTTGTCAAATTTCAGACTTTTATAAGCATAAAACTGTATTCTAGTAAATAGATGTGACAAATTTCAGGACAAATAAACTGCCGTAATGGGAGGCTTTGAAATATAAAATATATAAATGGATTTGGTACTAATAATTTCTTTTATAAGTCAAAGATAAACTCAAAATATCCTGAGAAGTTTTTTATTTAAACTCATCAAAATCGGTTCAGCCATTTAAAATATCATAAGTCAATATCTGAGACAACCTCAATAATCAAGCGAAGAACACTTTCTACTTAGTTAAAGAAGATATGGAAAAACAGATCAGTAGATAATGTGTTCTAGTCAAATATATATAAAAACTTTCATGGCTAAAAACGACACGACTATTTACTTCATTAAGCTTTCCACTTGACATTTTAACATGTAGTCTTTTTCAAACTCTTTTAACGATAAACAATAGGAACACTTGTAGTCTTTTTTCGCAAAGTATTCACTATCTTCATACGATACAAAGGTATAGATAGATAGATAGATCTACTGCTACTGCGGTCTAATTGTTGATGTTAGAGAGGTATAAATCACCAAAGTTGTGATAGGAGATTGGATAGCTCCAACTCCTAAGCAAGGTGGGATTTTATACCCAGACAATGTAAAAAAAATGTAATATATAAAAACAAATTGGCGTTAATTTTATATATATATATATATATATATATATATATATATATATATATATATATATATATATATATATATATATATATATATATATATATATATATATATATATATATATATATATATATATATATATATATATATATATATATATATAATTACGTATATATTTCTCTATAATATTGTTTATATATGTCATTCAATTTATTTTGCTTCCTTTTCACTTATGTCCGTCCACATCCATGTATGTCTTTTTTTCCTATTACTTTTTGATTGTACTTTTTTATACCTCCACACAACAAGTAACAACAATAAAAATGAAATGATACTCTCTAAATATGGTTTGATACCTTCCTCCTATTGTTATAAATATGTCGTAAGTTGTTTGGTTTTCACAGATACTTTTATTAGAGTAAAAAAATGTGAATTTCTTTTGCCAAAGTGTGTATGTGTGTATGTTGGTTGTTTTGCAATTGTTATTTAGTATCTGGTGTAGGTTTACTTTATTGACATAAAACTTACTTTACTTTTTGCAACATGTCATTTATTGCATTTATTTACTGTTGCATTGAATTGTGTTTTTTTGTTATTGGGATTCAATCTATTTATAGTTAAATGACAGTGGAACCTAATTAATTATGAAAACTATTAAATATTATTTAGAAAAAAATATTTTTGATGGCAAAAGTGAAACTAATTAAAAATATTATTTTCTTTATATTAAATTTGAAATATTTTGGAATTTGTTGTCAATTCTTATGGTTCCACTGTTTCATTAGTTTTCCATATAAACCAACTGACCAAATACCTAACTTACATGGACAATCCTCATTGCCAACTTAAGTCATGATGGACAAGTTGATAGTTTTGTTTTTTTTTTTTTTTTGTATAAACTAAACATTATATCTATTAGTTTGTTGTATTTGTATTTGGTTATTACCTTTAATAGCTCCCTATTATTGTCTACTTAATTTCATTTATTTATTTTTTAGTTTTGTTGTAATTTCTTCGATATTTTTAACATGTTATCGACTATTTTCAACATATTTTTCTTTTCAATTTTATAACAATTGACATGAATATGAATAAATAATGAATATAATGACGTTGACGTCGATAATGACAAAAACGTAAATTAAATTTAAAATATTATTTATATTAACTGCCGCTACTTTTTATGGTTTTTATAAAATCTATAGTCCTTTTATTTACTTCAATTCGAAATCAAATCGAAAATAATAAATTTTCTTTTTTTTTTTTTTGCAAAAATAGATTTTAGTCTAAATTGAATCCTCTAAGGATCGATTTATGAAGCTATATTCGGATATCTTGAATCGTTTTTATATAGTCATAGATCTCGAAAAGATAATCACATTCCCTCATGATGCTGTTAGTTGACACACTAAATACGACCACGAAAAAAGTAATAATATGATTAGATAAAATGCATTTAATCCTTTCACCGTTATAATGTATATCGTGGGCAGACACTTAGAGCGTTCAAATGTTTCTATTTTGTATCGAAAGAGACAACATGTCACTTTCTATAATAAGCCCATGTTAAAATGAACTTAGTAAAGTGAATGGTTGTCTGGGAAAATTTTATTATATACATATACAAGAGGATTACTTCCCTACTACTACTTTTTTCATGGACACTGAACTATAAGTTCATCACAATGACAATGTCTGCCAACTATTTCAAAAAACTTTTTCTTCTTTTGGACTTTGATATCTTTCTATACTTTTTTCATAGTAAACTGAATTTATGACATCAGACCTCAGTTAATGATCTAATGCCAAATGATTAAATATTATAAGTTCTAATTTCCCGTTTAGATTTTAAGAAATTCTGAAAACTTCTTTTTAAATTTATATAGATTTCTGAACTACCCTAATATTTTGAAATATTTGCATTTTATTATAAAAGAAAATATTGCACACGTGTGTGTTTATATTTACATAAGTGTTGATTTAAATTTATTCTACACAATTATATACTTTTAATTAAACGATATATAAAAGACGTAATAAATAATTAAAAGAAAATAGAGATAAAACGTATTTTCTATAAAACTTGTTTAGATGAAAATAAATAATATTAACAATTAACATTTATTAAAGCATCATTAAAAACTGTTCATTATTTTTAAGATACCAAATTCATTGCTCTCTCAACGACAAAGTAATCGAGAACGCAGTGAATGTTTTGTAGTTTTTCTTCGTCTGCTTTTGTTTCTTTTATATTTTATATTTTCAATTTTAAGGAATTGAAAATATAATTTCTAATACGCATTTTTGGATCTTTTTGTTTTTAAGTTTTAGAATTAGATCTGATAACTCCAATAGATAATTTTTCATTAGGGTTTGAGTCTGTCTTACTATGGAAAAAGTAAACATTACTTCTGTATCTTTGTCTCTCGGCACAAAAGTCTTATGTCACAGCTTGTAATAAACTCATGGAATTCACATGATTAAAGATATGAGGTATCTAAGTTAAAAATCCTTTTGCATTCCTAAAAAATCACAAAGATGCGAAATTTCAAGGGACTTGTGAAAAAGTTTTCTTTTATCCTTATTATTGCATTTGTTTCTAAAGTCATTAAAAAGCGAGCGATCGGTAATTCCTGAAAACCAAGTAAATATATGCTAAATCCTTAATACCTTCTACCAATATGAATTTAGAAATAATTGTCGGAACAGTATACATTATTCACTTTAAATAAGAAAGTTATTTGTGTAAATTCCTTTCCAGTAAAGCTGTTAAAGGTGTTTGAAATCGCTGCAATAGTTCCAAATATATTTTATTTAATGTACTACACACAGAAAAAATCAATGTAAAATTAATTTAAATAGAAATAATGTAACTATTTTTCAATTATAATTTTGCATCAGAGATAAAAATTTTAAATTTAACATTGTTTCACAGTAAATAAAGTTTCTGAGAATATTCTTGAAATTTGAGTAGAAATTTTACAACTTAAAAGTAATTTTAAACATTTTTCGTTGTATAATTTTATATATTAATTTCGAAGGATTCTAACATGCACAATATTAATTTACCACAAACGTAATTTAAAATAAATGAAAAGATATTCAATCTTAAATCAATTATGTTCAACTTTGATTTTGCTTCATGATTTTTTTCTGCGTGTATATAAACAGTAAATATCATTATTCAATAATGGACGAAAAAATGCCACGATTTATGAATTTTTTTCTGAAAACTTTTTTACATAGAAAGTACATACATTTTATGGTCAAAGGGGGAAGTCCAGATCTCTTTAATCAAAATTTTCTAATTTAACCTTTCCGTACTTAAATCCCTAAGCCTGAATTTTAAAACAGAGGGCAATTTTTATAATCGTAATGTAACGAATTTTGGAAAGTGATAATACTTTTTTGGTCGCACCGAATCTTTAATATTCCCCACTACATACTACTTTACATTCATAATTATTTACTGGCAATTTTTTGAGATAAATGTTTAAATTCTGTAGAACTTCAAATTTTGTTTTGATATATTAAATATGTATAATCGGTATAATCGGAAAACGTGATACCTGAAATATCATTTGTTCTTCTTAAGATTTATGGCATATCTCAGTCAGACGAAAGGTTATAGTTGAATCGGTTCAAATTTATTTTTGGTATATTTTAGTTGATTTCATTGTTAATAACATTTTGATTCTAATCCTAAAAGATTAGAAGAACATATTTAAATATAGAAGAATATATATATTTCCGACAACACAAAAAACGGAAAAATAAAAATTCGTTTAAATTTAATTTTTCCTCAAATTCTCAGTATAACATTAATTCCAATACAATTTGTCGATAATTAAAATATTAATAAAATAAAAAATATATAAAATATTTAAAGAAGAATTGAGTAAAAACCACAAAAACTGCAATTAATAAAGAAATTCTTAAAGATAACTAGATAAAGAAAGAAAGAACCGGAAAATAGTGTTGTACGTTTAAAGAACAAAACTAAATAAATCGAATTAAAAATTCTAAACATGTAGACATAATTTAATTTTCCGCTTTTATGCATTATTTTTTTTTTATTTCTCCTTCTTTTATTTTAATTTTGGTCGTAAATAAATATTTAATATCCCAAAAACAATACAAAACACAAAAACTTAATAAAATGCCAAAAGAGGAACTAAAATTATACAGAAAGAATCGAATAAAACAAAAACAAAACAAAAAAAACCGTTAACCTTTTAACATTTAAATAAAAACGGAAACGAAACCTTAAATGTATGTGTGTGTGTACAATGCATTGGTGTGGTGTGTAAAACAAAAGAGAGTGAAGACCTAAATTGGTTTAGGAGTAAAAACAAAGAATAATGGTAAGGAAAGCATAGCTGTCACTATGACAGTTCATTAACCTCATCAGTTGAAACATAAAATTCATCAAATATATGAGAGAAATAAGTTCTACACACAGAGTAACGTCATTTCGCTATATGTTCGTCGCAAACACTTATATATTCGCGGCAAACATTTACTGTTATCACCAACATGTTTATTGTTAATGTTATTTCATTTTGATAACAATTTCGTTGCTGTAATAAAATTATTTTTATTAAATAAATAAAATATGACAGCGAAAATTTTCCAATTTTATTTCAATTACTTTTTCAAGGAATTATTTGACTTGAAAACATGTAGGACAGATTTGGTTATGGTGTGAGGTAACCCCCATACAAAGCAAATTTTATTCATCGGATATCTAAAAAACTATAACGGACACTTTCTGAATAATTAGTGTAACTGATCAAAATATAGGATGGGTAGGATCAAAGGAAAGGTGCCTACATACAAAGTTAATATTAATTATTGAATATCTAAGGAACTGTAAAAGTGGGAATATTCAAATTGGTTCCGATTACTTTCCCAAAGATCTTTTTTACTGGCCAAAATGTAGGGCGGTTACGACCAGGGGGAGAGCACCCCACACACAAAGCAAATAATGATTATCAAATATCTAAAGAACTAAAACAGCGAGACTTCTCATATTTGGTCCCAATCACTTTCTAAAGAAACTATTTAAGTGAAGAAAATGTAAAACCGATATGACCAGGGGAAGGGATACCCTACATAAAAAGCAAATAATGATAATCAAATATTAAAAAAAAAAACTATAACAGCGAAAGTTCTAAAATTTGGTTCCAAACACTTCTAATGGACAAAATATAGGACGGTTAGGATCAAGGTAAGAGGTAGCTCCCATGCAATGGTAATATTAAATTAAATTCTAGAACGAATAGGGCCAGGGGTATTTGTCAAAATGACTATTGTATACAATTTTCTTAATACACGTTGTGACTTGTGAAATGTTTTCGAGATCTTGGACTGACGATAAGATTAGTGCAGCAAAGCGCAACGGGTAAATAAATATTTATTATTGGAATTACCATATTTTTAGTGGCGATAACAATACTATTTTTATAAATGCAAAATCGAAATGTGAATTAACAATTTTTTATAGTTACGGTAACAATATCGAATAACAATAGTATGTTACTTCTCGTTTATGGTCAACGCAAACATATTATTTCTCTACGTGTAGATTTAGATTATATTTATTTAATTCATTATCTTTTATTTTTCTTTAATATAAAATACAATTAAAAATGTTCAATGATTATTTTTTTATGTTCATTAGATTTTTATTTTCGATTTATTCTTCTCTTTATTTGTATTTATTGTCTGTCACATCATCTGCTCCATTCCAAATTACAGACACACAGACAGACGGACAGTTAACCATCAAATTGTGCACACGCACGTTTAAATTCAGTAATTTCCGTTTTTTCCCCTTTTTACAATTTTGTTACTTATTTAAAGAGTTTTTTAATTTTATTTGAATTTTGAAGTAAATGCACGTTTGTTTTTGTTTTTTTATTTCAGAAAGTTTCTTAAATTTAGTATTTTGAAAGTCAACACGTTCCAACACGTTATGTAAGTGAGAATGATAAAAATGGTAATAAATAATTGTGTAATTTTAAGTACAAATTAAGTGTTAAATTATTTATTGAAATTAATTTTTACTTTCTACTTTGAAATGTAGGAATTTTGGGTTCCTTTTTTGATCAAATGAAATTAATTTCGATAGAATTAAATATTTATATAATCTTATGGGATTTTAAGTAGAGAAATATTATGGGTTATTTCGGTACTGCAAGGATAACGATCGATTACACAGTGCAATATATAAAAATCATACCCATGACCAGAACGAATAAAATTGTATTTTCAATTTTCTATTTCTTTTAAATGGACCTAAAGTTTTGTATGGACATGGACATGGAAAATAAAAATAATGTTTTAAACATCTTGAGAAACCTAAACAAATTTCAATATATTTGAACTTTAAAACGATTTGAAAAGATACAATTTTTAAAGGACATTTTTAATGTTTGTGTGCTGGAATATTCAACTTAGCACTTTTTAATATTATAGTGATTGATTTTGATTGGGTTATTATGCGTTTGTGCAGAATATTGCTACCACCACTTTCAAGTATAACCTTCGACAGAGAATCACTTTCTGCGTCTATTTAATGATGTCCGTCTCCGGGCTGGCTGTCCAAAACCTTTAAACTTTGAGAATAAAGTACAGACCATTATTTTAGAGACACCTTCATTAAACTTTGTTTTTCGTCACTACTTTGGCTCAAGGACGATACCTTACGCAAACGTTCCTCTCAGAATGGGGTTTTAAGTACAGAGTAAGGAAAGTGTAAATATAAAGTGTTTTTAACAGAATTTGACTATTTAACATCCTTAAAAAATTAATAAATGATCCTCGTATAATTTTATTTTCTAAAAAGGAGTTTTTTCTGGGGATTTTCTCTAGTCCCTACTTCATCTAATTTCGTATAATACAAGAAAAAATATAGATCGGCATTCGTATAGTTATACACATCGATTTTTGCTTATGTTTATCCTGATTTGACGAATGATTATTACATAACTAACGTATTTGAGAGATTTATGCACTTTAAAGTAATATTCTAAAGCGGGTCTTGAAAGGGGAATTTTTAATTTGGTTAAAATTGTAGTTTTTTTCCGAGGGTACTTATCTTCAAAAATGCAACCTGTAACTTGATTACAAGCCGAAAAGAAGAACGTACGGATGAACATTTAAAATCTACTCAAAAATTGCTTTTGAACAGAAAATACCGTAACCGCAAAATAACCAGAATACAAATGATGGTATTGGGTATAAAAATTGTACATCAAGTTACACGAAATAATTCAAAGGCTAATTTGTCGCATTAACGATAATAAATCTCGATTATGTCTCAGATTCAGTGATGTCGAGGCGATTATTTGGTCTATATTTTGTTTTACGCATAATTGTAACAGACTCTTGATTTATAACTTTTGGTTGTATTTATTACGTACTGCTTCTCTTTGAGGAAGTTTAATCTATCAAAGACAGTTATTTAAAAGATATAATATTCAATATATCTAAATAATGGATCTTGAAATTAATTGGAATATATTTAAGAAATAACTAGTTCCTATCAAATTTTTAACTTTTTCAACCTACAAAATTTATTTTAAAATGTATTCTTTTTTTCCTGTTTATTTTCTATTGTTGACTGTAAAGCTAAAAGTGTCATATGTGAACCTTTTTTCTCTAATATTAAGATCCTTTTTATAGACTTTTAACTTTTGCCTTTTTAATCTAAGAACACTTTTAACATTTCTACTTAAGTTTTAAGTTCTTCTACACTTCACTAAATTTTTTATTCTTTTGTGTCCACATATTCACTATTATCGTGGGCTAAAATAGTTTATGGTATAATAAAAAGCAAAATCGGAACAAAAACTGAAATTATCTAAAAAAAATTGTCTATAGTTTAAAAAACTTTTTTATTTTCAGCTGACTTTATGTTATAAGGAAACGCTATATGTTATTGTGTTGGTACCTTCTTTAAATATTTACCACTCGTTGAGTTTCAGTATGTTAACGTAACTGAAAAAAAACTGAAAACTAAAAAGATTCTAAGTACTTGCATTTACCAAGTGAAAACCAGTTCACACACACAGTGGTGGGGAATAATATAGTACTACTGGGTTTCCATACCCATTAGTTTTTGATGAATGTCACGATCTATTCATGCTGTAGATGGTTGGGAGTATTATGCGCGCTTGGCGACTTGTAACCAATTTCTAAGTCGCTTTAACGATGTTCGTCTGTCTGTCCGTTCAGCCAGCTGTCCATGCAAACGTTGTGAATACTTTATATGTCGCAATACATTAACTATCTTGATGAAATCTAGACAAATTATTATCTTGGCTTAGGGACGAAGTCTATAGAAATTGGCAATTTTCGGTTCAATATTTAAGGTACCTCGCATACAAATGTTCCACAAGATGAGTTTTTAAGCTCACAAATGTAAAGCGATTTCAACGAAATTTGGTAAAAATATATTTTAATATTCTAAAACGATGGGCCAAATTATGCGAAAGTCGTTGCATTGCTTCTCACAGTTCTCATACAAGTCCGCTTCAAAATATCGCTTTGAAGCGCTTAAATATCACACATATCGTTGGTATTGTAATAACAACTGATCAAATTTAAATAAATATAAGTAAAAATTTATGTGCAAAATTTTACAAGTGTCGATCCATAATATCTTGATGCTCCCATATTATCCCCTCAGAAAAATTCATTTTAAAACGTATAAATTTCAAGTAAAAGTTAGGTAAAAGTAGTTTTACTGTCCTTTTAGGTTACATTGTTATAAAGAAAGCTAAAAGGTAGTTTTTAAAAAAGATTTCGTATGAGATTCTATTTCCTTGACCTCAACAGTATTTATATTTTGTACATACACTCTTACACACACTTTAACATGTGAGACTAAAAGTAAAGTCAAGTGTTTTCAATGGAGAAAAATACACTTAAAATTTTCCTAAAGTGAATTTCATACAACAATAACAACAAGAGAAAAGGATTAATATAACAAAACCAACAAACAAATACTTTTTGTATCTTGTATTAACATAAAACACTTTAAGATTTCTTCACAAATTGTTCAGAGAAAAAAAGAATAACAACAACAGAAACTGTAACAACAACAATAAAACTAACAACTAAAAGTGTTACAGAAGTTTTTGGAAACATTTAACAAATAAATATTTAATTCACACAAACATTTGAGAATATTTCTCACAAATACAAAACAATTGTATGACAACAGGTATTTTGACACTAAACTAAATGTTGCTTCCACAAAATATTTATTTTTACACCCACAAAATTTATTAGATTTTTTTTAATAAATTTTTATTCTATTTATAGAATGAATTTTGAATTTCAATTCATGACAACTTCATATATATAAATATAAATAAATATTTTAATAATTTCTTTTTAGATTTTTTCTTTGCAAAAAAATAAATAAAAAATAAATAAATAAATAAATAAATAAATAAATAAATTAAAATAAAAAATAAAAAATATTTAACTAGTTGACAAAGTTTCTTTTTTTGTCGTTGCCTTATGGCTCAAATCTAAATGAGCAACGACAATTTGCCACAACTAAAGTTATTTTGCTATTTTTGTACCCTCCACTACCACAAGCGGTGAAGAGGGTTTGTTAACTTGGTTATTTCGTGTGTAACGTTTAGAAGGAATCATCTCTGACCCCATAATGTAAATATATTTTCGCATCAAAATCTGACTCGAATTAGCTATGACCGTATGTCTGTTTGTCTATCTGTTAGTGTATCTGTCTAATTTGGCCTGAAAATTTTTTATAGTCCTTAAAAGTTTCCTATTTCAATTTAGCAAAATCGATTTAATATATTAAAAGCTATAAACCGATATCTGAGCAACCTTTAATTTCAAACAAAGAACCTTCGTAAAATTGTCAATTATAAATCGACAAATTTGAATAAAATTTTCTCATAATATTAAGCTGCATGTACTTCATTACCATTCTAAAAATTATCAAAATCGGTTTAGTAGAAAAAAAGTTATAACCAAAACTAAAACTAATTTTATGACTCATTAAATATTCCTGTGTTATAATTATAAAAGAGAAACTTCTATATATATTGTATACGTTTGTGAGTGTAAGATTGTGAAATATAATGTATTTACTTCACGTGGAGGGTATTGGAGATTCGGCATAGCCGTATCTAGAATTTTTGTTTTTATTTTTTTATTTTTGCAAATAATTCTTCAATTTTAACGTCTTAACGTTTGGCTAAAGTTTGATAAACTTTGTGTGCATGTTAATGATTTCATAAGAAATAACTTACTCTCGTTGTCTCTCACTCTCAATGTTTCTCCCTTTTCTCTCACATAGATTTACAAACAGTTATACATATCAAAACTTAAATAAAATTTACGTGACTTGTTTAAGTAACAAATCAGCCCCTTTCCAGAAGTCAAGATTAACTGAAACTTTTTTTAGAATTTATTTTTGTCATGGAATAAAAAAAAACGATAAAAAATTTTGGTATAAATTTCAGAAGCTAAAAGTCAGAATATGTTATGAGGTAATGGACATTTGAATTATTATGTACATTCCAAAGCTACATGGCCCTCACAAATGTAAAGTTTATTTGAAGGTAACGCTGAATCATGTTTGGACGGCCACTAACATGCTGTTGGAGTAGTTTTGAAAATATGATTGCAATAGCGCCGATAAAATATTTAACTGAGTTAACATATCGAACTTCTTGCGCAATTTGGTCCTGGTATAATATTCGCAGTGTCAATCAGACATCTTCCTTCAATAGTCCATTGTAACTAAATAGTGGTTTGGTAGCCTATGCGAGTGCCAAGCCGCACTTAGAAACTATACTCCTGAACAAGAAGATCTTTGTAGAGGTTGATTTGAAAAAAATGTCTACATAACAGTCGAATCACTTGACTCTGCTTTAGCGCAACACAATGGAAACATCAATAAAGGGACCCAAATATAAGACATGAATCTTGGTATTATCTAACTATTGTATTAATACTATTGACAATGATCAGTTTATAATACGGTTTGATATATCAAATATAAATATTCTTGGACTTTATAAAAATTTAAATCGAATTAGCGTTTTTGACGGCCCATCTCTGGGTACCATTCTTAAGTCATACTAATAAAGCAAAATTGTTGATTTTAAATCGGTCCAATAACAAAAAGGTTATATAACGATCTGCAATTTATCCGTCTACCTGTCTATCTGTTGAACAGTGCATATGTTGGAACTGATGTCAGAGCATTGCAATGGTTTAGGTGCATGGAAATGCAACTTATCAAGACAACCTGAAGGCTAATTCCCTGGCGAAAAGAGTACGATCCTCATATTTTCTGCCACTGCTTTCCTTTCAGGGGTTTGCGGATGTGCTTTTTGCGCTGCAATCTCTGACGGAATATGTGGTTTCATTTGCAATTGCGGATTGTTTCATTGTAGTTTCTGTGATACTGATGGCTGGACCAATTACAGCATTTACTTTCTTACTTTCTTACTTTCTTCGCATATATTACTCTTTCCTATTGTTTCTACTCTGCCCCACAGCTTGTACTCCTCAACTTTCAACTTTACATTTCTATTTTCTCCTTTTCTTATTCTTACAAGTGCCACAAAGGAACCGGTAGCCTGACTTAACCTAATCTACATGGACAGACGTTCGTACGTACGCCCGTCATTATATCGCATTGAAAATTTATTCTTTGCGTATTTGAACACGCATGTCTATTTTAACAATTATAAACTTAACTGTAAACTTCCTTTACTTATCTTCCAGAATAGGCCTGTTTAAGAAGTCTTGCAAATATGTGTGCTTTGTGGCTTATAAGACGAATTAATATTTAGATGAAAATGTATTAATATTTGAACAGACGTTGACATAATATCATATCGTACAGTATAAATTTCATTTATGTATTTTAGATTTTATGCTTAAGTATGTCTGTATATGTCATGTATGTGTGTGTTTATGCGTGAAATGTTGATGAAAATAATTCTTATATGAAAATCCCTTACTCCCTCGTAAACCATCAGATGTAATCAAATGATTATATCAAATCAAAAATCATGTCTACAAAGATTTCATATACATTATTTCTTGCAACATTTTTGTTTTTCTATTTTCTGCAAAAAAAATCTTTTATTTTCAGTTTAAGATTTTATTGGTTGGAGTTAAAGTTTAAGACAAATCAATGTTGTGTTCTTAACACTTCTGAGATTTGTCGTATTATTTGGGACAAACGAAAATGTCAATAAATTTTTGTTACAAAATTAAATTTATCAAATGTTTTGAAACATAAAATTTTATTTTAAACTTAATAAATCTAGAGGAAAAATATGTTATATGAATTAGATAATATAAGACTGAAATATGTGTGTGTATATGATAATTTGATATGGGGATTGATTGACTAATTCAAGGGAATTTTACAGGGAGATTATGATGATTGAAGTATAATTTTTGTTGGGCTTCTTTCTGTTTTTTGTTCAAAAGTGAAAAGAAAATTTACTTACCAGAATTTAAGAAAACAAAATTAATTAAAATAAACAATTTAAACAAAATCAATGTTTAATTTTATATGTCACACCCTGTAAAAATTAAAAAAAAATATAAATAAATTAAAAATTAAAATTAGAAAAAAATAATAAGAAAGAAATAAAAAATAATTGAAAAGCTTCGTCCGATTTTTCAGTTACGTTTCACAGGTTTTTAAACAAGAATTTTATATTAATATCGATTTCTAAAATTTTCGTTTCAATAGTACACAATATAAAATCGTAGACCCAAATTCCTTTAATTAAGTTAATAAAAAATATTTCTGATCGGTATAAAATAAAAGTGAATGAAAATTAAAGTGGTTCAAAAGCGATTCTAATATCTTAGATCGTAATTTCAAAAAGTGCAGAAGGTTTTTTCTTAATATATAAAAAATCAATGAGATCGAAATCGTGAGATCGAAAAATTCTTCACAGACATATATGTAAACAAAAACGAAACCACTAAACTTAGAATTTTTTAATTTGGTTGGAATTATTATTACAATTTAGAAAAATGTATATTTTTTTATTTTTTGGACCAGTTTCGGAAATATCTCTCCACTGGCCCAAACTCAAATGCTTGTTTACTATAGTGACAGGATGCCAAGGCAAGCCAATAATTAGTGGACACATTATGAAGTCTTTGAATGGAAGCAGCATTTTTTTGTAAACACTCCTTTATAAAAACTTTAAAGAGCCCATTGTGACAAATGATTGGCTTCTTTTACCATAATTGCAAAATGCTTGTCATAATAATAACTTTTTGGGAATTTTTACTGCTTTTAACGCTTTAACTTTTCTTTATTATTGAATCGAGCGTCAAAAATATAAAAATTTTGAGCAGGAAGTTGGGTAAATCCGTCAACACATACGTTTCGTTATCCAATATACAACAAAAATAACTTGTTTTTAGAAAATTTGATTTCAATTTCGGTGCTCTGTTTTTGGATTCTAAATTTTTTAAACGTTTTTGCCTGGAATTTTAAGAGCCTTGTGCCAAATAGTCTAAGCAATGGGCTAACCTCTGAGCTCATTGGAAAATTCTTTTTGGCTTTATAAACATTATGTGAACCTTTCCTTTTATCTAAACCAGGTCTCATATATACTTTTTTCTGGTCATAACTTGATCAAAATAATAATAATAATAATAATAATAATAATAATAATAATAATAATAAACAAGTAAAATAATACTTGAGTTAAAAGTTTTAATGAAAAACGTGTCCTAAGAATTTTTCGTTGTCACTTCCTAATATCTTATCTGCCCTGAAAAAACTCATTTTGCGCACACATACAACAATAAAATCTGAATTTGTAAAACATATATAAAATTAATTTAATCTGACTCATATTTCTCTATTTAAAATATATATACACATACATATGTGTGTATATATTTATTAAAAAATACCTTCAATCCAATAAATTTATTTTTTTGTTATTTTATTAAATTGATTTTCTTTTCATTCCTTATAACGTGTGACAAAGAAATAGGCCAAACCACATACACATACACACTCATAATCTCACAAACAAAAGAACCTAAACCTAAAACGGATTTGGGTCTTAACAAATTTTTTTTCATTTATTTTCATGTCTGTATGTATGTGTATAAATATAATACACAGCTATTGAATTTTACTCTTTGGCATAAAGGAACAACAACAATAACAAATATGTGAAATAAGTTTAATACTTAAAAAAATATAATAATAATATGAGTGTGTAATTTGTTTGGCAAGTAATAAACAACAACAGCAACAACTACAACAGAAAAATGTTTAACCACAAAAACAACAAATTGACAACACGCCTAAAAAATATTTACCGTGTAATTGAATGTAAGTTAATGGAACTGAAATACATAAATAAATACATATATTAAGGTAGTTCACAGTAACGAATAAATGAATGGATGGATGAAATCTTATTCAATCATGATATTTTATTCGAAATGACCCAAGTGATAATTTAGTTTCTTTAACACCACACAAAGTAATTCTGATTAAAAGTGTTTTAAAAGCAATCAATTTCATACCCAATGTAGCGAACTTTGGAGATCTACTACTTTCCTTTTGAACCCACTTAAAACTTGCGCTGCATTCAAAGGCACTTCAAGATTATCTAAATGATTTAAGCAATATCTTCATCTTAAAGATCACACACACATTTTATTAAAAACAAGTTTGGTCCATAATTTTATAATGCAGAGTAATGAAAAAGTTATTTTAATAATAAAGTGAAAACAAGAAGAAAATCCGAAAACTTGAAATATCGTTGGTGTTTGGATTCCAAATTTCGATATTAAAAATTGAAACTGAAGACAAAGGCCTAAACGATATCTGAGATAACTTGAAAGATTTGACGATAATGTTTTCCTTATTTTGGAAGTAGACCAAATTAAACAATTAAATACAAATATACATATCAATTACATTATCACACCGAAAATCGTAGAAATCGGATTTATAGAAAAAAATTATAGCCTTAAATATTCAAAATTTTGATACATCCCAAAATGTTGATACATTCCAAACTCATATGGATCGCAATTTTCAATATAATTTTCTAAAATTGATCACATGCATATATTTTGGCATAAAAATAAACCACAAAAAGTTGGATTATGCTGTGACCATTATTTCACCTTGCTCTCATACAGATGCCTTCCCTGAATATGCTCTTAAAAGTCTTAAATATGCAATAATTCTATTAAGGTTTTTAGATCTTCAAAGTGGAGATATTGTTTAAAACCAACCTTCAATAAAAATAATAAAAACATCCGACCCATAAACCCCTTAACAGGAGCTGTGAATATCCTTAATGTTAATAATTTAAAAATTTATGTATTCGTGTAATTTGTTGCATGCATGTACTTAACCAGACTTTATATGCATTACAAACGTACAAATTAGCGCACACATACATATGAATGTACAATGTACATAAATGTTGACAAAGAACTATTAAAATGTAATTTTATATCGATGTAGGTGATTTTAATATGTTTTCTCTATTTTAGTTATTCATTCGAATTCACTTATAGACATTTTATGAATTTGTGTATGTACTTGTGTGCATACATAACAAGCAATACTTATGCGTGAGCTTTCAATATGAGTACATAATGATATGTTAGTAGTTGTGGTATGTTGACAAAAGGAAAAACGCCTTCATTTCATTCAATACTCATCTAGTCAGTCTGTCTGTCTGTCTGTCTGTCATTCAGTCATTGCATGCGTGTGCAATTCATTCATTTAATGGCAACATAAACAAACACAGATTGTTATTGTTATAAATAATTATATTTTAAATCAGACAATAGATACATGTTTACATATACATGTGTATGTATGTATGTATGTATGTATGTATGTATGTATGTATGTATGTATGTATGTATGTATGTATCTATGCATCTATCTATAATATCTTTTTAACTTATTTAAAAAACTTTTACCAGACCTTAATAGTTTTTAATTCATTTATAATACAAAGTGAAAAGTGCAAATTAAAAAAAAAAACATGTAAAAAGTTATGGTCGGTCAATCCCGACTATTTAATACCAAATACCATATTGTTGGTTATAAGTAGTACCTACCAAAAAAGTAGTGAACCTTTGTATAAAGGTATTTTACAGTACATTAGTGGGATTTGTGCGTTCTAAAACTATTTTTTCTGTGGGTTACATGGAAGCTAGAAGAGATCATGGACCGACCCTCATAAAATTTTGCACATCGTTTTTGGCTTAAATTTGTCTTGATTTGATCATTTCTTATTACAATACCAATGTATCAGTATCAGTGAGATTTAAGCTTTTCAAAATGATATTTTATGGGATCTATGAGAAATAATGGACCGATCCACGTATAGTTTGACACATGATATTCTATCATTAAATTAATTTGTGCCAAATTGCATTAAAATCACTTTACATTTAGGACTACTGTGAGCTTAAATCCTCGTTACGGGAAGAGCATTTTGTATGGAGTCTAAGTGAAATAATGGGCCCATCAACACCAATTTCAAAAGGCATAATTTCATTAAGATATCTTTAAAATTGTGTCCTGTATTTTGTTCGCAAGGTGTTCATGGAAATCCAGTCAGCCAGCCGGCGAGACAGGGCATCATTGAATTGACTCAAAAAGTGGTTCTAACTTTAATGGTACATTTAAATATGGTGTAACATAATTATTTTTGCACAAACGCATAATACCCCAACGTTGGTGAACGGTTAAATAACAGTTAGTTAAATTAGATGCAGGTAGAAATTAAATTTTCTTTCTTTTATTAAATTGTTTCTCATGCTGCCATGAATTTCAATACTGATTTATAAAATAGAAATACTTAACCTCAAACTTGTAGCTAAAATATGGAATATAATGTTTCGCATGCCTCTTTTTTAACAGATTTCATTAAAATTAATTTACTTTTTCCTTCAATCTCTACTTTTTTGGAAATCTCTTTAATTCCAGTATCCTTTTTCTCGTGATTGATTTTAATTTATTTTATGTTTCTTGTAAATTTTATCCTTTTTTCATTAAATAAATTAAGTTTCATTCTGTTACATTTTCATTGTTTAATCTTTTTAAATTATTGTTATTTTTTGAACGTTCTTGAACGTCTTTCAAATTTCTAAACTCTTTCTTTGATTCCAGGAAATAATTTCTTTTTAATTTCTACCAAAATAATTATTTTTTAGTATAAGAATATATTTTTTGTGCTTCTAATTCCAGTGACCAATAAAAGATTTAAGATAGAAAAAGAACATCCAACAAATGTTAAATACTTGATTTTCAATAATCTGTATATATAAAAATTTATCTGTGTTTATTTTTTGACCGATTTGCTGAAATTTTCACCGAATGATCCCCATAGACCCGAAAGTAATAAGGCTATAAAAATTTTTGATAGGACCAGAGGGAGAGGTATCACCTATACGAAGCAAATACTGATTATCGAATATCTAAAGAAATAAAACAACGAGAATTTTCAGAATTTGTTGCAGTCCCTTCTTCAAGGAATTGTGTTACTTGACAAAATATAGGACGTATGGGATCAGGGGGAGAGTTAACACCCATACAAAGAGAATATTGATCATCAAATTTCTAAAGAACCACCGTATCGAGAATTTAAATTTGGTCCAACAACTTTCTCAAGGAAAATGAAGAACGGATAGTATCAGGGGAGAGGTAGTCCTCATACGAAGCAAATTTTAATTTTATAATTATCGAATATCTAAAGAACTACAACAACGAAAATTTTCAGATTTGGTCCCAACCATTTAATAAGGAACTGTTTTACAAGACAAAAAGAAGGACGAAAAGGATCAGGGGGAGAAGTAGCCTCCATACAAGAAAAGGTGATAATTGAATATCTAAAGAAGCACGTCATTGAGACTTTTCAAATTTGGTCCCAATAACTTTTTCAAATAACTGTTTTACTGGAATGAAGGGAGAATATGAGCATGGGAAGAGGTGTTCCCCATACATCGAATATCTAAAGAACTATAACAGCAAAAGTTCTCAATTTCAACCCCAAACACTTTCTTAAAATATTGTTTTACTGGTTAAGATATAGAACGGGCAGGATCAAAAGGAAAGTTACTCTCATACAAAGCAATTATAAATTAACGAATATATAAAGCACTGTAAAAGCTGGAGTCTTCAAGTTGGTTCCAATTTCTTTCCCAAGGATATTGTTTACCGGCAAAAATGTAGGACGGATAGAACCAGAGGTAGGGGGTGGTAGATCCCCCATACAAAGAAAATAATGATTATCAAATATCTAAAGAACTATAACAGCGATAGTCCTTAAATTTGGGTCCCAATCACTTTCACAAGTAACTATTTTAGTGAGTAAAATGTAGAGCCGATAGGACCAGGAGTTCTAAAATTAGGCTCCAAACAGTTTTACTGGACAAAATGTAGGACGTTTAGGGTCAAGGGAAGAGGTAGCTTCCATGCAAATCAAATATTAAATAAACTTATAGAACGGACAGGACCATGGACATGTGGCAAAATGCCCATTGTATAAAATTTTGGATTTGTGAAATTACTTTCGAGATCTTGGACTATGTAGAATATTTGTGCAGCAAAGCGCAACGGGTGAAATCTAGTTACATGCATAGAAGATTGTATATAATTTTCTGTGTTTATTGTTCAAGATCAAAATCTTGATGTATTGAGATCATCGTATTGATAGAAAAATAATTATTGAATTACAAATAAATTCCAGCATAAAATATAAATGAAATTATAGTTGTTGTTGTTGTTCTTTTTTATTCATATGACTAATGATGACTGGTTCTTGGTTGAAGTTATATCAAATATTTAACGTGGGTCTTTTGAAAAATAAATTAAATTGAAAATTAAGCCGAAAATTTTAGTTCGAATTTGAGAAACTCTGGTTCTTCCAACATTTAAGTTTTTGAAAATTGTTTACATTAAAAATTTGTATAAGAAATATTTTGTAATTCAAAAAAAAATCACTTTTTTAACAAAAAAGTTTAAATTTAAAAAGTGTAATTCCATGAAAATTTGTTGAAATTTTCCTTAAAAAATTGTAATGAGTTCTTTATAAAAAAATGAAAGATATATATATAGCAGATTTCAACCATAAATAATTCTTTAAAAGCGGTTTAGATATAAGATATTTGTATCACTTTAAAAATTATTATCACTTAAAGTGATAATATTTTTTGGTACCCTGTGGATCGGCACCGATATATTCACAAGATCCAAACTAAAAACTTACTTATATATCTGCCATTATTGGAAGTTATAGATTTATCACTGTGGAATCGAATATTTTATTCCTCGAAACTTAAAATGATTTGAATTAGTTGAAATGTAAAAGGGAACTTAATTTTGAAGTTAATCATTTTGTAATGGTTCCCCAATAACGCACGAAAGCATTCTAAACGAAGAAGAATCGAATGATTTTTTTCTAAATGTCTCTCAAGCGAATAAAAATTTTCTTTAAAATGGTTCCATAGGGGAGCTGCTAAAAAATCCCAATTCACTACTTCTTCGAGCAAACATTTGTGTGAAAAATATATTGTTAAGTATATAATAAATGTTACCATAATATACTTTGCGAGATCAAAATCTAATTATAAGCAAATATTTGTTTGGAAGCCACAAGAAATATTTGTCCGATAAATATCAATTTAAATAGTCTTTGACATTACTCCAAATTGCCCTTATTTTCATCGAGATATATCTAATCTTGCGACCTGTAGAGTATTCTCATCGTTACATGAACAGACAGTCAAACGGCTAAAAGTGCGGACATTATTGAATCGACTAAGCGAGTGATTCTGTTTTTAACGTTATATTTTGCCCCTAATTTTCTTAATTTTTAAATATATACACACAGAATAAAATCAATGTAAAAATTAGATGAACAAATTATTCAATATTAAATCAACTATGTTCAAAGTTGACTTTGATTTTCTCTGTGTGTATTGTATTTGAATACTAAATCATTAAGATAAAGGCTACAATTTTGTCGGTTGATTTACCGACTATTATTAACATTCTTGTTCGGTATCAAATGGAAACACTTACTTTAACGTTGGATTCAATTATAGTAAGATCGATGTCGTTCGTAGCTATACTTCAGAATCATATAAACGTTCTCTGTTTATATCGACCCTTCTTTAGTTACGGAAATCTTGGTGTTGGAATGACAATAATAGAAAATATTATTGATGACTTGTTTTTGAATATATTGTGCTTGTGTAAAAGTTTCGGATGCACTAGATTTATAAACTTGTAATATTTTTAAACTTTAAAATATGTCGCATGATTAAAACTATATTACCAGTACATGATATTCTAATTCACAATTCCATAGTTGTTCTAATAAATCCCTAAGAAAAATGGCTAAAACTCTGGTCAATTGAAAGGTGTTGAGACTTGTTCTAGAATAAAAGAAGGATCCTTCTTAATAAAATGCATACACTTGATAATATATTTGATATTAATATGTTTTCTAGAATTTTATTTCCATTAAATATCACAAATGTTAATATGACTTATAAAACCATCTTCGTATTATTGTGATCATTTCTATATTATTTAATTTCCTCTCAAACATCAACTTAACTGGCAGCTACTAAAAAATTCTAAAACAGTAATTACAAAATGACTAGTTATTAATATGTGTACGCTACACCTGATTCAAATGTATATAAGATTGAAGATTTAACATTATAAAAATTTCTAATAAAATGTTAACTGAAATTTATTTAAGTTTTTTTAAATAAAATTCTTTTTATAAATTTCAGATTTCCTAATTATTTGATAATATTCTTTAATCAGACTTAAGCATTTGCCTTAAATCAATATTGAGGTCAATGGATGAATTTAGGGTATTCAAATGTCGTTACTCACTTAACGGATTAATTTTTTTTTGCTATTTATTTTTCAGCTTAACAAATTGAACACTTGCATTTTAAATATTTATAACTTTTTTAAATTAAAAAATATTTATTACTATTTTTTATATTTATAAAACATACAACAGAACAACAACAACAATTGGCATGTATTTCCTTTGTTTTTTCTTTATTAATAATTTTTTTCAACTGCTAATAATTTTTGCATAAATTTTGCGCGAAAAAAATATTTTTTTTTTGTCTAAAATGTAGAAATGAAATTTTTAAAAATTGCGTGGGGTTTTTATACGAATTTCTTTGTTGTTTTTAGCATATTTTACCAATAATTCTTTTATTACGTGTTCCATAAATATGGATTTGGGACAATTATAGTATAAATAAAAAACCTTAATATATTTATGACAAACTGCTACAAAAATATTCATGAATCAAAATTATTTAATTTTAATTATTGTGGGATATTTTAATCAAAAAATAAGAATAATAAAAAATTAATCTTTTAACGATTTTTAGATAACCTTAAATTAACTATACTTGGTTTTGGAACGAGTCTGAAGACAAGGACTTCTTTTAATGGGAGCTCCAAGAAATGAAGGACGACACTCGTTTAATTATGAACATCCATTTTTACTTTTATTTATCTTAATTTGACTAATAATTTTTGCGAGTGATATTTGGAAGGAGACTTGTATGGGACCTATGAAAAGCAATGGAACCACCCTCGCGTAATATTGCACATGGTTTAAGAATATTACGAATAATATAATATAAAATCGCTTTATATTTAGGTATTTTATTAGCTTAAAACCTCAATCTGGGACAATTTCAAAGGGTTTCGTCTTTCTTCCAAATTTCATCAAAATATTTTAAAAATTACATGGGCAGGTAGTTCACAGACAGACGGACATCTTTAAATTGATTATGAAAGTGATTTTGAGTTGAACGTTATACTTAAAAGTGGGCGTAACTCCATTTTTTTTGGTACGTTACAAATGTCAGCACAAACTCAAATATATAAAAATTTGCTGAATTATACTGAAATGTTTCAATACTAAAAAATTTAATCAACTTTAAACTCTATTCCGGAACTGTGGATTTAAGTTCTTGATATTCAACACAAATATTCACGAAAAGTTGACAATTTTTATTGCCGAAGTTTATAGAAATACTCTAATATTTATCAGCTTAAAATACTAATCCGGGAAAGGTATATTTTTTGGAAGCTTAATGTGGACCGTTATGCGTCGTAAATCTAATGGGTTCTATTCGGGAAGTGGATTCTTTCTATTAAGGGAAGTGGATTATACGGTAGCTATAACTATATATGGACAGATATTCCTCAGACATATATTACAGTTTATTTTGGAAATGATTTCAAATAAAAATTGGTTGATATTAATAGATTTATATACTAATAATCTATTCCGGGAAGAGATTTTATATGGAAGGTAGCTTAACTAATGGAACCAGCACAAAAAAATCTGTATGCAATCTTGTATCAAAATAAGTGTATGTGTATTAATGACTGCGGCCCATATAAAAACTTAATTTTAAATTTATACAAACTGATTTTGATAATGATGTATTATATATAGACGAAGGGTTGGTCGTTTTACATACATTTATTGTGCCAGTAACTGCCTAGAATTAAAAATTAATTTGTATATCCAATTTAAGTCCGATCAAAATAAGTTATATATTTTAGTTTATGGTCTGTTAATGAATTAATTTTGTTACTATGTAACTCTTCAATCATAAAAGGATTCAAAATTTATCAGAAGACGAAATGAATAACAACAATATTTAACTCGTCCAGATCGGACTTCAAATGGAGGAGTAACATTACATATTTTAAGGCTATAAGATGATAGAATTTGTTTAAATTGTAAGAGAAACAAGAAGTTGTGAAACGGTGAAAGAAAATGTAAAGATGAAAATGTTTGTAACAGGCATATGAAAATAATTTTACCATAAATTCTAAGTATGTCGTTGGATCCAGAAATATTTTCTAAGTTTACCTAACGATAGAAAGACAAATGACAGACTGTCTGTCCATGTAACATTGCAAACACTCTGCAGGTTGTAATTTCAGAGAAATCCGAATGTAGTTTAATACAGATGATTTTTGGGTCAAAATTTCAGGTATCTCTAGATGTTGTTCTCGGCTCATAAAACTCACATAATATTTATAATATTTTTGCAATTATAAAAAGTCTTTAAAGCAACTTGTTTGCTTGGCAACACAACACATCTTCGCACAAACCACATTTCCCAAATACAATCTTTTAGTTTAAGTCCCGAGTATATTGAAAATTCTAAAGACAAAAAAGAGAAATTTTCTTTCAAAATTAGTTTGAAAGTTTGGCCAACAAAAAAATGGACGAATCTAATACAGAAAAAGAGTACAAAAAATTATTTATAATTAAAATATTATAAACAAAAACAAGAATATGTTGATTAAAAATTTCACCCCAACAACACCCACTTCCACAACAAAGAAAAAGTTAACATTTTTTTCTTTTCTAAAAAATGTTTCCCAAAATGAAACCCAAAAAGCATTAAGAAGATTTTTGGCTTTTGTGGTTTTCTACTCATTTGATTGGTGGAAATGGATGTTAGTGAAGGAAATTTCCAACAAAATATTAAAAATAATATAAAATCTTTATTAAGCAGGGAGGAGGGGGTAATGAGTGAAATCTTTAAATGGTTTTTTTATTAAAGTCAGAAAAGAAACACTATAAGTGGAAAAAAGCTTTAATTGTTGTAAAGTGTTATGTGTAAAATATTCATTATTTAAAATTTGGTTTTAAAGTTCTTTTTCTAACAGATTTTTTTAATAATTTTAATATTTATAAACCGTCCATAATTGCGGACGGAAAAAGCTTTTTATCATAAAAAAATCTTCAAAATTTTCAAAATAAAGATATTAAAGTCTAAGTCTAAATATTAAAGAATTTTAATAGATGATTTTAAATTTAATAATTTTTATTTAAAAGGAATTTGAATTTTAAAATTTCAAATTTAATTTCATTTTTGCACTTGTTTGTCTAAGATTTTGAAATACATTCCTTTCTCTTCTGTATTGAATAAATTAAGACTTTAATTAAATAAAAATGAATTCAAGTGAAAGTAAACAATATCAATTAAAAATGTATCCTCTTTTCATAAGGATATGGATAGAAATATGTATCAATAATTTCATTTAAAAATTTAAAATCTCAAATTTTGATACTTTTTATAAATAAATTTTATATCGAATATTTTTATTATATTGCTTATATGCTGCAAAAAGGTCATAATTCAATAATTCTAAAATTTCAGAAAACTTAATTTTAGATTTTTGACATAAACCAAAATCTAGGAATTCATGAATGAAAAATATGAATTTGATAAATTTTTCTCATTCTTAAAAAATGTGAAATCCATTCCGAATAAATAAATAACATAACTGATTTTATATTTGCCGAAATCCTGTCTAATGTATAAATGTTCAGTTATCAAAAATGTGTCGATTAATAAAACACCATATTTACTTTCAACTACTGACAGCTTGCAGATTTGGAGTTATGACGTTCTTGCAGTAAATGAGCGATATGCATGTTTGCCATTATACAAAATTTATTTCAAATAAAAATATTTCAAAATTTTTATTTACAAATAAACGAAACTCTGAACACTTTTTATGAATTTTCGAGAAATAAAAAAATGTTTTAATTGCGATAAAATATTCTTCTGAAATTTTAAGGAAACGTGGTCATTCTGATTTTAAATAAAATTATTTTAAAAAAATATGGATTTAGTAATTAAATGAATTTCATTGTTTTGTCAAAAAATATGTGAAAAATTCCAAAAATGTCTATTTTGGTTTTTTTGGTTATAGACTGGTGCGCATTTTAATAACTGCACATTATTTTTTTAATATTTTTATTAAATCAACTAAGACTTCATTTAAAATATTATTAACTGAAAACTTCATTAACTTAATATATCTGTAACTCTTTTTCCTTTTTAATTTATTTTTAGAGTTTATCTGCCATTTTTAGTTGTATTTTCCTATAAACGCATTTTAGTTTATCAGTCTTTACCGCGATATTAATAATGGATGGATGATCCTTTGCTATGGATTACCTCAGAACTAAATTTTCTCCCAAACCCACAAGTTTTCCAAGACCTCCAGTCCAACAGGGGTTAAACCATGCAATCTATATCCATTTTTTCATCCATAAAAGAAAATTCTGCTATTCATAGTTGCCGAAATTGCATTTTGACGTCGGAACATCGTTTGATCTTCAATCATGTTAATTTCATTAGTATTAGTCAATACCGTTTAAACTAAATTTTGTTTTCGTCAGAGAAAATTATTATTTTCCACTTCTCTGCTTATTTTAAGTATTTTTTTGAGCATTAGCTCTTTCATTTTATGTTTTCATCTCTTCATAGAAAGTGAGAAACGTGTTCTATAAAGAAATTAAGCACCACCTTTTAGAATTATTAATTATAAGACCCATTTCACTATTGAAACATTCTTGGTCATTTAAAAATTTAATTTGGATATTTTCTTGATCGGACAGAAAAATTCCCTTGGGCATCTTTAAACGTAATTAAATTCATCTATTAAATAGGAAACTTCTAATGTCAACTTGAGATATTATCATCAAAAACATACCTTTGTTTATAAGAAACAAAAATTTATAATATCTCAAGTTTGGTCTTTATTTAAAAGCATTTTCTTTGTAAGCATTTATAGATATATTCCACACACAAAAAGACTAAAAAATATCGTTTACTTTAAAAAAGTTCCGTTAAGTTGTTTCTTATTAAAAAACTTCAACTTTTAGATAAGAAATAATGAAAACAATTTAATGCATTTATAGGAATATGCATGAGTGTAAAAGAGTAACTAATATAATTTTGTCCCTTAGACTATGTTGATTATAAATAAATTTCAAAAATAATAAAATAGAAACTTATATCCAATATCTGCAAAGTAAAAAACTATATTTTATATCAAAATTTTATATAAATTCTTTTAAAATCTGTATATTCCTTTTAGACCCCCTTCAACTCTTCCTCTATTGTTTATAGTTTTATGTATTACACATTATATATAACACACATATATAAATTTAAGTATATTTATATTGTTGCACTCCTTATTTGTTGTTCAGAAATATTTTTTATATACTTTGAATTATAAGTAGATTTTCCAAAGAGTTGATTTTCTAATGGTTATAATCAGGGTAACAGAAAACTCATTTTATTTATAATTTTCTGTTTATATACATTTCCCTGTTTGGAGTACGTTTCCGATTCCCCTGTTTATTAAAGTAACTATATACATTTGTATGAGTGTGTATTGATCAGTTGTTTACTTTAAGGTAAAAATAGTGTTAAAGTTGTTTGCATATATTTTTTTTTTGAAGTGCACAAGAAAAAGAAAATAGTGTTATAGTCATATCTATCTGAAAGAAGAAATGATTACACAGGGGATGGCCAACTTAATTATTAGTAAAGTATGTGCTAAGATTTATAATAATAAGGAGTAAGAAAACAAATTCAACAAATAATAATGTTACCTTACACAACATTATTCGACTATTTGGTTGATATTGATTTGGTTCAGAAATGTTTGTATTTAAAAGGGCCTGGGACTATCATTCATCACTTGAGATGATGCAGTTAATGGTGGCAATTGCTCTTGATTTTAAAAATTGTCTCTCAAGATCTTTCTAAAATTGGAACTCACACCTCCATTCAGGAAATAAGAGATCAATTAATCAAAAGTGACAAGTATCTCTACATATGCAGCTCTAAAACTTTGCATAAGAATTGCTTGTGGTTAAGAGGTTTGAGATATCTATGCACTTTGAGATGATTTTTGGAATTTGAGGTATCGAAAATTTAGTTTTCGTTATTTTCTGGTCGTTAAATTTTACAATACAAAATATTATCAGAATTCAAACAATTTAAGTGATTTTCGGAAGTGGATCTATTGGGGTGCTACGCCCTTTGCAGACTGGTCTTCGTAAAATTTTGAATGTGGATTTAAACTGATAAAAAATAATAATTAAGGTGGGTGTTACACCTAATTTTCTGTATGCTACAAACATCAGCACGAATGTATAATTGTTGTATTATCAGCTTTGGTAGTGTAGGGTATAAATATTTAGATGGAATCTGACAAATATAATGAGAAGTAAAACTTTGTAAGTTAATTACATTCATTGAGAGACCAAATTTTGATTATAATCTGAATCGATTGATGAAAATATGACTTTTCTAAAATGTCACGTTTGTAAGCGTATAATTATCATAAGGGTACAGCTGACTTCACTAACAATAACTATGCTACTCTGTCTGGACGGCTGTATATCAATATTAACAAAGTTTTGAAGATTTCATTAAGAAATTTGACACGATATATTGTCAAAGAAACCTTATCACTGAACCAGATACTGATCAGGAGTAAATATTTAAGCAAAATTTTTTTTAATTATAATTCCAAAAAAGACTGAATTCCTGAATCAAACTGAATTCGCTGGCTGTTCACCTTGTGGTTGGCACACTTACGTTCCACCTAATTGTCAAAGCTTTATGAAATTTGTTTCGATCATTTAATTGCCAGAAGTTTCCCATTAAAAAAACAGCAGAATCTGTTCAGCTGATAAACAGTTATGGAACGAAATTTTTCATAAATTTTACATATTCTCCGCAGCAAAGACCTGTATTGAAAGTAGAAATCAAAGAAAAAATAACCGAAAAAAATCAAATATCTAATGAGACGTTTAAAAACAATACTCTCCGAGTTCCTAAGTACTTATTAGAACAATAATAGAATTACACAATAGTTACAAGGATTTTTAGGGTCCTCCCTGTATACAAAAAAACAATTTCCTCAACATCATAAATATATAACACATGCAATGGAAAAGAAGAAGAAGAAGAAAAAGTAAATAAGCATAACATATTTCTATCCAAAGATACTATTTTTATATGATATATAACGTGGTCTAAAAGTAAATCCATTTATTTATCCATGAGTGAGTATTGGGTTTATATGGAAGACCTCAGAAACTAGGAACGAGTAACAAACCCTAAAACTTAACTACTACAACTATAACAATTTCTTTTTTAAACTGTATGTAAATGATGCATCTTAAATGTTTGAGATGAATTGGTTCATATACATTAAAGTGGATGCATTTAAGTATGGATGGATGAATTTTAGCACAACAACAACAAGAAAAAATAATCATACTCAAACCAATCTTCATATGAGATTGTAAAAAAAAAAACAACATAACAGTTGTAATTTAACACATATGTATGTGAGTATGTAAATAAGAGAAGACTTGGTTATTAGTTGTTGCTGATGCTACTTTAGCTGTTAGAAACTGTTGCAGTTGGTTAAGTCGTCTGGTTATTTTTGATTTTAGTTTTAAAATTGTGATTGTAACAAATCCAAAAACTAGATTAAATAGACTTACTATTACACTAAATAGAAAGTATATCGATCCATATACATGTGTACATATAATACGGATGGTTAATTTATATTTGTAATAGTATGCATAACAAAACAAGATGACCGGTTGACAGGTATTTGGACTTGAATATACACAGGATGTATTTAAATACTTTGGATGTGTATTATTTCCATTTTGTAGGATAAATATAAATATTATTTTCTACTGGCTCCTATAATACCCTCCATAGAAAAAGCTTGTCATTTTGAATGTAACAGCAAAGAAAAATTATTCAAGTTTACATGAAAGTAGTCAGAGGAAGTTAAGTTTCATCACTGCCGTTTGTAGCATTTTAGCTTGTTTATTTCTATCTTTTTCAAATTTTTTTTCCATCAAGTTTCATGCAAAATTAATGTTGATTACTAATGATGAGTTGGTAATTTTGAGATTTAAGATAAAATGGGGGAAAAGAAAAAACTAAACGACATATTATTGATATTATTAATTATTATTTTAACCCTACTTGATTTTCTTTGTTTCCTTTTCCCTCTTTTTTAGTTTTTTGTGAAATAAAATCATTTTTCTATATTTATAATTAATGAAGCGTTAGCTGCAAAAAGATGTGAATGAAAGATAATTCATTAACAAACCATTTTAATTTTGTTCTAAAAGAAAAATAGTAAAAATATTTCATAATACTTGAGATGGAGTGAGAAATATGATTAGAAATCAGTGTTGCCAAATATACTTTCAATTGGTTGAAAAATTCCTTTTTTTTCTTTTTCCTAAAAGATTTTTATTAAAAAAATACAGTTACAAACAAAACAAGTTAGAATGATACACCAAACATTTAGAAACCTTCACTACGACCGATTTAGAAATAAATGGATATTCGAATAATAGTGTACCACTAACCCGAGCCCATCTTAGCGCCAATTTTTATTAAAATTTTATAAGATTTGTGATATTGAAAGTTTTGTGGATGTAAGTATAACAATAGGAAAGCGGATAGATTGATATAGCTAAATCGTCTCTAATTTTGATTTGATGTGTCTTAGATGAGTCTTTCCCTCTATGAAAATTTTGTTAAAAAAATCTCTGATATGATCACAGTATTAAAGTTCTGCCAATCTTTTTAATGATCTTATATATTAAGTTTTGAAGCGGATCAGTTATTTTCTTCACATAATCCCACTTCGCAAATTGCTGTTTGTTTCTTGAAATTTTCTTTTAAATTTTCTCTTAAAAAAAATTAAATATAATTTTCTGCAATTATTGTCAATTCATTAAATATTGTAAATATTTTCAAGTATTTGTCGTTGTTTTTGTTAAAATTATTTTACTTTCTAAAAGTTTTTGCATTAATTTAAATTATTTTACAAGTGACTTTGATGTTTTGAAAGTGCGTCGATTTGCAGCCATTTAGTTTGTGTATTTTTTTCAAAAGTTTGCAACAAAACGCGTTAATTTGTGAAATATTTTTATATTTAGATAATTTAGCTGGGGAAGTAATTCCAAGTAGCAAAAATGCATACAAATAATTTGAATTTTTTTCATTTTCTAAGGTTTATTGTCAATTGACTTGGCTATAGTTTAGTCCATTGACTTGACCACATTTTAGTCTACCATGCATTTTTTGTTGTCTATTTTGAATTAGTTCTCAGAGAGTATAAAAACCATCATTATTTACTTTTCAACATAAACTGGTGCTAAGAATTAAACTCTTGCCTCTTTTATTGTCTCTTTGCTATACACAATAGGAACACTTATGTGCACTTTGTATCACCTTACCATACAACTGCAAGCGATCAAGTGGTGCTTCTTACTATATATAAATTTCTATTGTCATTTCAGGGTCCTTTGCTCATAATATTGACCTGATAACATGTTAGGGTTTTGGCTGGACAGTTTAGCATATTGACTAGACTACATTTAAGTTTATTGACAAGACTACAGTTTAAGCCGTTGACTAGACCATAATTCAGTCCAGTGAATAAACTACAGATTATTCTATTGTCTAGAATATGGTTTAGTGTACCAATAGATTATAGGTTTTCTTCCTAATTCTTCCTTTCTAGACTTTCTAAGTCTATTGACTACACGATAGTTAAGTACATTGACCAAGTTATAATTTATTCTCTTTGCCGAATTATAGATGAGCCTATTGACTTAACTGTACAGTTTATAATATTTAATATACTGAGTCCATTCACCACTGTCTTACAATTAAATAACACTCCGATGAAAAATTTTAGTTTATTGAGCGAACTATAGTTTAGTTTTTTACGTAGTCTATAGTTTCGTTCATTCACTACATATTACTTTAGTCTATTGACTATATTTTAATTTGGTTTATAGACTACGTTCAAACTAAGTCTATTGACTATAGTATTGTTTACAATATTGACCATACTATAGTTTAGTAAATTTACTGAAAAATAATATAATCTCTTCAGATTAGGTGGTGAAGAAGCATTTACTTCACATGTATTAGTGGTGAAGGGTATTGAAGATTTAGAACAACCAAACTGGGAACTCAAGTTTTTCTTGACGAGAAATATAGTCAAGGGCCGCTATTAGTTATTTATTCTGAGAGTTTTCTGAGTTATAATTTTTACATCTACGAAATATTCAAAATCCTTTAAACTCAAAATGAATTTCCTTAAGGCATTTCCACTCTCAAATATTTATTTTTCAAAAATAATCATAAACAAAAAATTAAATTTCTTATGGAGGAAACAATAATTTTCCATTATTTCCCATGAATAAAAGTTTATTACAAAAACAAGGAAAAAATATCTAAAAACATGTAAAAATGCTATATTCGGCTATGCCGAATCTTCGATATCCTCCACCACAAATGCATGTAAATTAAATACGTTATGTTCGTATATACACACTCAAACATATACTCACAAACGTATACATAATATAAACGTTTTTCTTAAATACAACAGGGGAACACTGAATGAGTCATAAAATTAGTTATATTTTTAGCTATAAAGTTTTATCTGCTCAACCGATTTTGATCAGTTTTGAAATAGTAATGAAGTTTTTATAATTTAAATGATATAAACTTCATTATTATAATGATTGACAATTTTACGAAAGATTTTTGCTTGAACTAAGAAGTTGTCTCAGATATCGGTCTGCACCTCTTAATACTCTGAACAGTTTTGGCTGGTTTTAAATAGGAATATTTTATGGACAGCAACTTGTACTTAGACCAAATTTCATTCAACTCTGTCAATTTTTGTGGATGTGAACAGACATAGTTAAATCGACTCAGATTTTGATTTGATGCAAGAATATACATTACAGGGTCTGAGATGATTCATTTTTAGCGTCACATACGGAATAACATAGTTAATATACTCTCGTAATTACTTGTGATGGTTGAGGGTATAAAAACAGAAATATTCCCATAAAATATGCAACAAACTTGTAAAGTTATAAACTTTTGTGAGATGTCTTGCCTTTTTTTAAGCCAAAAAACAATCATCATAAACCATCCTTAGAAATTGTTTATACATATTTTTCATTTTTTTAAAATTTTCAAAAAACATGGAGAAAATATTATTACAATCACTTTTTCTAAATACAAATAAATAAACATAAAAGTTTTTTTTTTTTTTTTGTATTTTTGTGTTAAAGTTTGCAATTTACAACGAAAAAGTTGCTGTTTTTCGTCATTAATGTTTAAAGAAATTTATTTTTGTTGAAATTTATTTGTTTGTCAAATGTGTTTGTTTGTATCTTCTTCATCTAAATTGTCTATTTTTATTTATTTCACTCAATATTGATGTTTTGTGTATAAAATTGATGTAATAATAACAAAATCATGTTTCTATCAAATAATTTACTTAACAGTTCAAACTGTCATCTTGTTTTATAGCTTTAATAAGAAAAGTTTCCGAAAAAAAGGCATAACCACTGTAATCTATCTCCTCTATAGTCTTTTTAGCAATAAATACAATATTTATTTAATAAAACGAACAAAATAAATTTCATTGAAATTTCATCGAAATAGAAATATTTTTCTTTTCATTTTATTATAAGAAAACAACAGGTGTTGATGACGGCAAATAAAATCAAAGACGAAGTCTAATAAAGAGAGAGAGAGAGGAAAAAAATCATATAAAAAACTCTGCGTGTTTTGTTTTATTAATCGATCACTTTCATTTAAACAAACATTTATTGATTATTATAGATTTGTGTTTGTATGTGTATGTGTGTGTGTAGACAACCTATAGATACTTAATTATATTCAGTAGTTTATCTAAACATTATCATTGTTATCACTCTAATCAGCGTCACAAACTGTGAATTTATTTAATTTTCAAAATTAATTAAGATTTCTATACGAAAACTGGAAAATTGATGGAACTGTGAATTAATTAAATAGAAAATTTGTTAGAAATTTAATTAATTATTAAACGTAAACATGTAGATAATTTGCATTAACTGTAACCAATAGTTAGTTATGGGGAATATATTATTCCAGGAAATGTATTTAATTTAATTTATTCATTTATTTGAGGACCTTTTTAGAGAAGCCCACAGTATTTAAGTTGAATTGCGATAGAGAATGGCCTTCCAAAGTTGGCCATTTCGGGTAAGTTGATTTGTGGGAAGTTCGTTAAAAATTAATTTGCGATACACATTGTTTCTCAATCGACTTTTAGAATATAATTATATAAACTTTTGAAGCCATAGAAATATCTTCATAAAGTTTCACATGGCTAAAGTGAGTTAATTTGGAGTTGATCTGTAGGAGTTCAATCACCTATGCTCAGCGGTGTAGTTTGTCACCTTCAACATTTGTTCAACTCGGGTAAGTTAATTTTTTTTAATTCATTTTTGAATATTAATTACAGAAATTATGTTTATAGATTGTTTTTTAAATCTCTATAAAAATGCGTTTATAGTTTCTCTTTCTCTTATAGTTTCAGAGACATTTAAGCCGAAAACATCGTTACTTTTGTCTTGTTTATAATGTTAAAAAGGAATCATCTAAAACCCCATAATGTGTATATATTCTTGCATAACATATGTCCGTCCATCTGTCTGTTGTTAGCATGCTCACATCCACAATAATTGACAGAGCTCAATGAAATTGGGCCTGCATATTTGTTATTGTCCTGAAAATGTTTCTATTTAAAACCAGCAAAATCGGTTCAGTGTATTTAAAGATATAGATATATATCTGAGGCAACCCTTAAGTTTAAGCGAAGCTCTTACGAAAAATTTGTCAATTATAAATTCAGTTAATAATTAAAATTGTCATAATATTTAGTTATATGGCAGCGGGGTATTACCATTCTAAAAATTATCAGAATCGCTTAAGTAGAAAAGATGTTATAGCCAAAAATGTAACTAATCTTATGACTCATTAGCGTTCCAGTACTGTATACTTTTCTGAGTGTATATGTGAGCGAAATGTATTTGTAATAATATTTTCATCTCACACGCATTTGTAGTGGAAGGAATTTAACACTCAGAATAGCCGAATGTAGCATTTTAATTTGTTTTTTTTTTCTAAACATTATAATTTTTTATAGAGAAATCTTAATAGAAACGTATGTTAAATGAATTTTGATGAACTTGGCGCTAGGAATCATCCCACAAGCCCTATCCAAGGTAAGTCAACTTTAGCAATTTTGTTTTTTTCGTTTAGTTCTCATATCGCAAAACTGAAATCAGATATAAAGATAAAGATTTTTGGAAGAAGGCATGGAAGAATGGATATATTTTAGTTCACTTATTTAAGCACAAGTTTATGCAAAAAATTTCGAATAAAGAACGTTAATTTTTAATTTATTTTAGTCGAAATATTTACTTTATTTTTCTTTACAAATTATGAATCGTCATGGTCTACGGTTTTATTAGATACCAAATACTTGTGTAAAATAATGTATATTTTTGACTGCACAATCCAACAGATTGTAATTCTTCTTAATAATGTGCATCACTTAGTTTTCTAAAAATCTGAACAAAAGAGATGGGCAATTTTGTAAGGCCATTGAGTACTCCAGTACTGACTAGCTGAGGGCTGTTAACCTCCACCATTATTGGTGATTAAATCAATAACAATAACAAAAAAATTAATTATTTTAAAATAGTTATTAAAAATTTAAAAATAATAGTAAAGACTGAAAAAAGGAGATTTTGCGGACCTATAAAATTATTAATTTCTTTTTATTATTTTTACCATAATAAAAATAAAACAATTTTTCGATTGTTGTGCAGATTATTGTACCCTTTTTACAAAAGAACCAATATTATTGTTGTAAAACAATAATGCGTTCAATAAATTTCAATTAAAATTATTTCAATATTTCATTTGATATTTAACATATAAATCATTATCATGACACGTTTTGTTATACTGAATTAATTATTATTTAATTATACAAATATTTATTATTTTTTTAATATTTAAAAAAATATATTTGAAATTATAATGTTTTTTACAAAAGGAAATTTTTTTACAGAAGAAATTTAATATGTTTAACATTTATGGGAAAAAGGACACATTTTACATGTGAAATTTAAAAAATTTAATAGAATTCATCAACAAATTATTATAATTCCTAGAATTTATCTTGTGATGTTACGAATAAATATAAGTACTTACAGTTTAATTTCATTGAGCTCTGTCAATATTGTGAATGTGAGCCAATAACATACAGACAGATTTGAGGCAGGAATATATATATATATATATATATATATATATATATATATATATATATATATATATATATATATATATATATATATATATATATATATATATATATATATATATATATATATATATATATATATATATATATATATATATATATATATTATGGGATCCGAGATGCACCCTTCTTAGCGACACACACACGGAATGACAAAGGTATTATACTTTCATTACCATTTCTGGTGGTGGAGGGTATAAAAAGAGCAACAAAAGTATATTTTTAATGTTTTGATAAAAGAATTATAAGAACAGTCCACAGTAGTGCTAAAACTCTTTTAAAATAGTTCTGTAACTTTGGAACTACTGAATACTTTTAATTCTTATTTTTTTTATTAATAAGATCGTTGGTCACCCAAGGTGATCAACTTTGATGGTCCATCTCCTCTGTACCCATTAAAAACATATGCTTCCACAAATCAATTGCAAAACAACTATAAACAAATATCCATTAGTAAGTAACAGAATTATTTCCAAACAAGAAGCGTTTTGAGACCACTATGTAAAGCATTGCAGTGGTTTATAAGTTTAAACTGCAATTTTAACGTTATAAAAATTTTACATACAGTTTTTGAAACTTATGAATTTTAAAAATAGGAGAATCGTGTGTATACTTAAGTAAATTTGTGTACTTGTGATTCAACCAAAATTTACTTTTAAGTTTCTTTGTTCAGTGTATATTTCCCGGAGAGATGCATGAGCAGTAAAGGAAGAAGAGCGTATTAACTTTGTCACCACGAAATCAAAACCTCAATCGTCAAATCATAAACTCAATTTCATAAAGTTTGTCCCCTTTTGGAAACATTTTCATGTCCACAATAATGAACTGATTCTAACAAAATGCTTGCTGTAGTCCTCTACAGTTTGCTATTTAAAACGAGTAATTACGATTTTTCAGCAGAAAAATTTTTGACATAATATACCAAGAAATAGATTGTGCTTGGTCCATTCTTTGAATTAGCATCCATATATGGTTTAATGTTTATAAAATTCTTAAATATGGACCAATTAAAATAAAAAAAATAAGAGGGCACTGGGGATCGTTTCATTTAGGCATCTCGACAATTTTAAGTCTTGTCTTTTTAAATATCTAAATCAACTCGAAAACTCCTCAGTTGTAATAATGTGTATGTATGTCTCCAAAGGTACAAAATTTTTAAATTTGTATCCAAAAAATGTTTTGGAAGCACTGGCTATAAGAATACAGCGAGAGGAATTATGTTAATAATGATTTTTCCTCTTTTCACAAAACACGTCACTATAATTTTAGAACTAATTTCGTTAAATTATCTCACCAAAACCACTTAATGATCGGAAGTGGGTTAAACTAATATTTTAATTCAATTTAGAATTGTTCATTTACTGTATAAATAATTTAAATAAAAAATCATATTTATTAATCAATAAATTAATATTAATTTTGTTTATATAATAAAAAACTAAATAAATAAAATATTCTTTATTTTATGATTTTAAATTAAATAATATTTTTGTTAGTTCGTTTGATTTGCGTGTTTGATAAATTCACTAATTGTTTTGTGTTGATTTACTGAACTTGAATTAATTGGTCATATCCTGTGGTGCATTCATCACCACCTGTGCATCACCACCAATTTATTTATTTCTATATTTTTGAATCAAAAATAAGAAAAAAATATTTAATGAAATTTATTTCACAGAATTTTATTTTGTTCAATTCAATTAAAATATGTCACACAAAGAGAGTGAGAAAGAGACAGAGAGAGAGTGAGAAAGAGACAGAGGAATATAACACAATATTTCTGTATTTGTAACCAAGTAACAAGATATGTATGTAGATAGATATATACATATGAATACATATAGATACACACATATGTATGTAGATACATATACATATAGAGATTTGTAAGTTATGTAAAATATTGTAATGTTTTCAAAAAAAGTGTTTATATGAAAAAAGGGGGAAATTTAATATCAATTTAAAAAATGTATTTGATTTAAATTCTAGTTTATGATTGAATTTCAATTTCTAAAAAAGAACTTAAAAACTTTTAAATGGATCGATAATCCTGATTTCGGCAGTGGGGAATTTTAAAAATCCTTTACACGATATTTATTTATTTTAAATTTCAGTTTTTTTATAAAAAAACAAACATTGAACCAGTGAAATAATAAAATTCGTATGTTTCCTCAAGGTAATACTGTCGTTATAAGGACCTTCTGGCTCCGTGAGTTTAATCAAAAAGAAATCACTTCAAAGTACATAAAGTCTATAAACTCGTGTATTAAATTAAATATTAGAGCGATTTAGCTGTGCCCACCTGTTGAAAACAGAAATATCTGTAGGTCCCATATAAGGACCACAATAACCTGTAAGATATTAATTGGCATTAACTTTCTTAACACTTTAAAACTATTAATGTGTTTGCAAAAACACATTAATCATTCCTCCCGACCTTCTTACAATTTAATTCTAATCACCCATTGTTTTATTTTGTATCTCCATTAAATGTGATTCGACCTTAATTCTATGATTTTGTTTCATGCTGATTTTAATGAAAGATTTCATTAAAATAAAATTACAATTGTAATTAACTTGAAATATGACTAATTTGTTCCCAAGATTGAATAGTTTATGTTTATATTGGAGACCGATTAGAATACAAAGTTTCAAAAATGGGTCAAAATAAACTTTAAAGTTTGTAAACTTGATCATTAAACGGTTTTAAATGAGTTCAGTAATGATCTCATTTTCATAAATAAGTTTAAACAAATAAAATTAGATTTTCACAATAAAAATTATAGGGGTCTTATATGTACCTATGGACCAAATTTTATAAATTTCAGTACCCTGATTTATAACTTAATAATTTCTCCATTCAAATTTTTAACCTGCACCCGGAAAAAACAAGAAGCAAACTCAACATTGAACATAGTTGATTTAAGATTGAATATTTTTTTCCATCTTATTTAAATTAAACGTTTTTACGTTTGTGGTGAAATAAAATCTTTCGATATTAATAATATAAAGCTAAACAACGATAAAATTTTAAAATTACTTTAAAGTAGTAAAAATTCAAGAATTTTCTCAAGAAGTTGTATTTATTCTAAAACAATGTTAAATTAACATTTTTTACCTATGAAGCAAAATCATAACTGAAAAAAGTTAAATTTATTTATTTTTAATAACTTTACATTGATTTTTTCTGTGTGTATTTAAGTATTTTCAACGAAACCCAAGTTGGTTCTACAGAAAGTTGGCCAAGCTTTCGAAGAATTTGGAAGAATTTGAACGTTGATAGAAAACCTGGTTTAGGTAGAAGAAATGGTCCACATGATATTTCTCAAGCCAAAAAATAGAAAGCATTTTCAAAAAAACTCCCAGCACATATGTCATGAAAGCGGCCCGGTAAGCTCCATGCTCGGACTATTTGTTACGAAAAAGTGAACCTCGTACAGGTTTGAAAATATATAAGTTTCTGACAGAAATGCTGCTTAAAATTTAGACGACAAGAACAGAGCCCGAATTGTAACAAAAAAGGCTGCTGGCACTAGGTAATAAGGCCCTGGAATGGTACAAACAATAATTAGTATTTGTAACAGAAGAGTAAATCCTCCAAACTACTCCAGCTAGGTCAGGAAGGACTGGAAGAGGATTGAGAGACCGAGTGAAAGTGTGGAGTATTAAAAGGATGGAAAGCAAGTGATAAAGCCTAATGATTAATAGAATGTTCCGAGAAGAGTTCAATACACTACGATTAAAATTATAAAATATTTTTGATCAATTGTAACAATAATTTCAATCGAATAAAAAATAAAACTATAAATTTAATTACTCCTTAGTTCCACTATAATGACAGCAATTTGTCTTTAAATCGCAGAAAACTAACAACAAAAATCATAAAATCAACTGAAAAAGTGAGTCCTTTCTTTTATTCAAAATATTTAACAATCAAATGTGGACGGCTGGTCGCACATAACAAATCTACAATCCGATACACATCGCTACCTTTTCTCTCTCCCTTAATTAAGCATTATTTGTCTACCTCCTGTGGATATTTAAACTTAATTTCCATTAGGTACTTGAACATTATGCCAACCAAAAAATTCATAAAACAAAAGGAAATAAACTTTGTTGGAGGAAAAACTTTTCAATTATCGTGAAAAAATGATTAAGCCCACAAAATATGGAGAAAAAATAAGAAAAAAAACACATTTTAACCGCAAAATAATTTCATATGAAATAATAAGAAAATCAACAGCAACAACAACGAACCATAATTTTATTGGATAAGAAAAACAAGTAAAAATCTCATCGTCAGTCAAGCTCGACTATGTAATACACTACAACTGCTACAAAAAATTTATGAACGATCCTCGTATAATTTATTTTCCTTATTTATACTTATTATGATATTAACATTTATGTGTAATTTAGCGTTTTTAGAGGAATATTTTCTGAAGGGTTATATGGGAATTAAAAAAAAATTATGGACCGACTCTCGTTTAATTTGAAACAGCAGTTTTGTTTTATTTTTATCTTAATTTGATTAAATATTTTTACAATACCCACGTATATGAGTTTGAAAGTGTTATTTGCAGGGGCAGTTTTATGGGACTTATGAGAAATAATGGACCGATCCTCGTTTAATTTGACACACAGTTTAAGAATTGTTCTGAAAATTTGGTTATAATTGTAAAATATTCACCCATTCCAGGGGGACATTTGTGTGGGTCTTATATGAAATAATGACCGATCATAACCAGTTCCAACAGACATCGTCTGAGAGCCAAACTAATAGTACGTGCCAATTTCATTAAGAGATCTTTAAAATTTCGACCTGTACTTTGTGAACAAGCTTTACATCGAATGGTAATAATGGTATAAAGTGGAAATAGGACAATTACAAACATCTGTACAAACGGATAATACCACCACCACCTATGGTGGTGTAGGGCATAAAATGCAACAGTCAAGTTACTATGAGGCCCATAACTAATTACATAAATCAATGAGAAAAAGTTCCCTTTGAAACGGAAATTATGACCAAAAATCCAACAACAACAATAACTAACGATCGTGTAAGAAGAATGTGTGAAATATTGTTTAACTCTCAAAATAACGAAAAACATCTGTAATTGCGACTGCAATTTTAACATGCAAAAAAGCATTAAATGCAATTACAGACATTTAACAACAATCGAAGAACACAAAGTTGCTTTGCAGTCAGAATGGAGTAATTTCAACTAATTAAAAGTTATTGATTGATGATTAAAGTGATTTAAGTTTAATAAAAGTGTTTAATAAATTTCATTAATGTTATTAAGTAGAATTTTTATAAAATGCAAAAAACAAAACTTAATTAATAAATTTGTAATTATTAATAATTTTTATTTAGTCATCTAAATTTAAAAAAAATATTTGCCCTCATATTTTTGCAAAAATGTTTTACAATTTAAGGTCGTAACAATATTTTACCTTGATTTTCTTTCAATATTTTGCTATTTTTAAACGGCGTAAATAATTCGAAAATTTTTAAAATTTAATACAAAAATTAATCAAAAAAATTAATTGCTGAAGTATCAAATGAAATATATCCAAGAGTAAAATTTCAGTTATTTACATCCAAACTAATTGTCGAAGTTCATTGAAAATTTGCTCTGTGAATTTGTTATTGTGCAAAGAAGTTTCTTATTTAAAATTCGCAAACCGGTTTAGTATAAAAGTTATAGAATGATATCTTAGGAAACCTTTAATAGCAAATGGCCAGGTCCACAATAAAAACAAAATTTTAATAAGAAGTGAGATTGAAAAGTTCTTTATATACAAGAATGTTAATAATACGAATCACTAAACTTGCAGTTTTATTTTTTATTTGATTGGAATTATTATAACAATTTTCAAAAACAATATTTTTTATAATTTTAATCACTGAAATTTCGAACCACTTTCGGAAACCCTTCATTAACATTATTATAGTGTTTCCTCTAACTTTGCCCGAACAGGTAGACCATCTCCGTTTAAAATCTATAACTCTTTTGAACACCTATTTGTGCTCTTCAACTTTCTGTTCTAAAAGGTCCAATATCTCTCCACTGGCCTTAGCTTCAGGCAGTTTGGAGGATTTGCTAATATTTTTTTAGAAAAGTTGGGAGCATTCCTCTTAGGAACTTTTTGAGCTAACCGGGCCATTTCTCTATCGAATGTGTTGGGAGCTCTTTTGAAAATGCCTTCTATTATTTGACTTTACAAACATCATGCGGAGCATTCCTTTTACCTGAACTAGTTTTTCTATCAACAGTTAAATTCTCTCGGTGCTGTTTAATTACATTGGAAAAAGCTTGACGGCAGACTTTGAATGATTGGCCATCTTTTTATAGGATCATGTTAATCTGATTAAAATCAGTCATCTTTTTCTGGTCAAATGTAATTCGATCAAAAATGTCAAATCACACGTGGGTTAAAAGTTTTAATTGAAAACGTTTGTAAAGCATTTTTCCTTTTTTGTGCCATAAGGCAGTAGTTCTTAACGTCTTCTTCTTTTTGGAATAATAATTAAAAATTACACGTGTTCAAGAAATATGAACAAATATCCAGTTAGTTCCGTAACATTTCGCGTCAACGTCGAATCAAATTTTCTATAAACTACTAAACGTTTCACTAGCACAAGTGATGCTTATTAATTGTCGAATAATTTGATAATAGAAATTATTCGAAAAAGGTTGGTTTTTTGTAATGCAAAAAAAATCGGCTAACCGGTTTCCGGTTTCGGTTTTTGATTACATTCTCTTTAACATTTCATTAAGAAATCATTGTGATCTCTAATTTGTTCCCAAAATTTATAAATAAAGCTATAAAGTCCTATAGAATAAGAAGAGAGAACACATAAAAGGGAGTTACAAATTAAAGCACATACACGCAAACCCTAATTATATATTTTTGACTAGATTATAAATACCAGAGAGAGAGGGAGAAAATTAAATGGTTCATAAAATATTTTATAGTTACATTCTCTATTATCCCCCCTTTTTAACGATTTTATTTTACCTCGATTTTTATCTCAATTAAAATGTCAAAAATAATTCTCTTTTTCATTCAAATCTCTGATGAAGGTTTGACAACAGAATGTTTTGCCCCTTTATGGTTTGTTTTCAATACAACAACTGACCAACCCCAACAGCTGTAAAATATGTCAAGAATTGAAGGTCATAAATGCCATATATATACTCTTTTTTAATTCTCTTTCTTAGTTATGACCATTATTTCTTATCGAAAATTTTATGTTCATAGCCAAACGTATTGCTCTGGTTAACCTCGCTATTTACGGGCAAAATATGAAATAAAAAAAATATTCTCTACAGATTCAGATACACTCACATTGCATTTAACGTAGTTAGTCTGTTTTTAAGTGTCAGCCATATGCAAACTACTAACAAATGAAGTTGAATATGTCAACAACCCACGATGAAAAAAAGTATTCATATGAACAATTAAGTAGCGTTTTTGAATGGCAAAAACTATACACGGCTTTTCGTACTCACATAACTTTTATGGTCACTCGCATGCATGTGAATATGTAAGTTTGTGTGATTACGTTGTCATAAAGAGAAAAAGAAAAAATAAATATTTCCATTAAAGATTAGCAGGCGAACAACGAACCAACCAATTTCCATGGAATCATGTTTACTACCGCATTTAAGTTGCAGAAAGCAAAAAAAGAAGAAGAAGAGTCCCATTAAAAAGTAAAAAAAGTTTTAAGCACCGATCATTATAATGACAATGCTAATTGGCCAAGAATTAATGGGCAATGTGAGCACTATTAATGAGATACCTCTTATAAATGGCCATGTCCTAATATGCATATATATAATCGTTAATTTGTTTTGCGTCCCTTTGTAAACGCATTGAAAATTTGGAAAATCTTTTAAAGTTAAACATACTCAGTTTTCAAACATATTTAAATATCGAGAATATAAGACAATCCGAACAGAAAAATTTTCTTTTAAATGAAATAGAAATGTATCTATAAATTCCTAAGTGTAGTTCTGATTAAAACGGTATATTTATAGCTGAGTTTAAGTCTTAATCTTTATATAAATGTTTTTCGCAATAAAATAAAAGATATTTATAAGATGTTGAGAAAATTTCGAACCCCTTAAAACTTCGCCATTAAAAATTTTAACTTTTGAAAGTAAATATCTCTTAAACTTTACGACATGGGTTCCTAGTAGGATCCATTCATATAAAAATTTGCAGAAGCGGTTATGAATAACAATTTTGGATTTTTTCAGTTTATTGATCCAAAGAGTCCGACTTTAGCACGCTTTGATAATTTTGCAAATTGAACTAACAACTCTTCTTGTATAACAATATATCGAAAATAAAGTTTTTGCCAATAATCGGTCCAATGGTAAGATTTATATAATTACAAAATAAAAATCTAAATTTTAAATCTAAATAAAGATGCATCTCGATCATATGTTCTATAAGCAGATATCAAAGAAAATCGATTCAATGGTTCTTGCATGTCTTTCTAAATTTCCGATATTGTGTAGTCTATTAGATCGTAGTATTTGACGGACAATTGCTCCCTTAGTTATACCATTTTTGATACAATTGGTCATAGCCTGATATTTTTTTGATCCACAGGTAATCCATTTGAAAATATATTTGGAAATTCGATCTAAAATCGATTTCATATAATTTGTGAAATCAAATCCATTTCATTTAGAAATTTTAATTTTTATAACTTCAATCTCTCCCAGTGAGTACAAAAATTTATAAGAGTCAAAATCTCTCTCCATTTTCTTCCTTCTCTGAATCAACTTTTGGAGAATTACAACTATTTTAGCTTTTTCATTGTTGTTGTTGTTGTTGTTTTTCTTTCAACCAACTGCATGCGTGTCTCAGAAAACCAGTTTTAAAGAAATGGAGAAAAGGTGCAGGTATTTTTAAAGAAGGAAAACTAAATAAAAAAATCCCCAACAACTTCGACACTAACAAAACAACAACAACAACAAAATCGTTAATATTCATATCGACACTGACGTGAGTAACTGAGTAAGTGAATGAGGGAATTGTACACACATACAGTAAACATACTTCAAGTATGTGAACTTCTGAAAATAAAATGTTACTTCTTATTTACTTAAGACTACGGACTAAAGAATAATAAATAATTTAACTTAAATTTAAACAAAAACAACTTAATACAAAAATATTATTTTCTTTGTTCTTCTTCTTCGTGTACATCTGATCAGATGGTAAAGAAACTATTCATATATTCATCATGCACATAAAATGGAAATTGTCTCATAAAATGCAATGAGTCTGATTTCTTGAATTTCTTAAAATCAAGTTGTTGTTGTTGTTGTTAGAAGTCAGTATTTCTTTAAAATGTATCTGTAGACATACAAATATTTCTACATATTTGTATGTCTACAGATAGTTTTTTCTTTCTATTGTTGTAGAATTATGGTTATGGAAGTTTTTGCACTCGATTTGATTTTTATATGATTTTGATGAGATGAGCAGAAGTTTAAATTAATGGAATCTTCAATTTTTTTTTAATTTGATATACAAATTCACAAGATACGTTTTGACTTTCGGAGGTTATAAACAGAAGAACAAACTGATTTCAATAGGAAAATTATCAGAAAAATTGAATCGTTGATAGTAAACCTAACACGGTAAGAAAAAACAGGTCACTTGAAAAAGAAATCAAAAGAATATTGAAAACGATCCTAAAGTCATTGGTTGGAAATGCAGTTCAGTTTGCAGTGAAAGCTTGAAAGAGGCCAACAAGTTTCAGATAGAAATTTAAATTAAAAGTCAATATACTAATGTTGTGTAAAATTTAAGAAAATAATGGGAGTCAAAATAGGGTACCAAGAACACTAAAACGTTAAATCGCGTACCGTATTTTTTAATAATCAAAATTTATTCAATTTTTCCTAGATATGAATTTAAAATTAACTTTTAAATAGTTCAGAATATTTGTGATTGAAGAATCTTTAAAGAATTTCGCAGAAGTTAAAAATATCAATATTCTCAAATATAATAAAAATTCAAGCGGTTATTGGATTTTATCTAAGAGTCCACTTTAGACATAAAATTTGTAGAGGACCTTATTAAAATTCTTCAACAGTTTTAAAATCGAGTTTTGGTCTTCAGATTTTGAATGATGATAATATAAAATTGTATAAATGGTTCTACGAAATTATTAAACGTCTCGTAAATGTGATTTTCTGTCTTATGGCATAATTGTGAACTTTGAAGTAATGTAGAACTCTATGATATTCTGTCACGTACTGATGTATATGGACAGAATACTAAAGTTGAATCATCATACGTTTGCCAGACAGGACGTTAAATCGCCTGAATCATTGTCACTATAAGTTGTCTCTACTTCGCCACATGAATTTCATTAATTTCTCTTGCACCTGACCACTAAATTATATTGAACTTCAAAAATTTAACAGAAAATCAACCAAATAAAGTGATATGAAACTTCTATTCATTCTAATGAAGTATATTATCAAATAAGACATTCAAAGATTTTAATCTATAAATCTAAATACAAAATAATATTAAAATATTGAATGAGAAATATTTGCTGTGTTTACTGGGAAAAATATATTAATCATTAATTACGTCTACTTGATTGATGTTATTTTTCAAATAAATGTAAAACTGAAATGACTAATTTTTGAAAGAATTTTTCCAATTACATTTACTAATAATTTAGGGGTTCACTTTTTCAATGGATAATTACTTCCTGTCCTCCACAAAAGCTTATTTTCATTAAAATTCTCTTTTGTAGCTAATGAAGACGTTTCTATTCCTTTAATATCTGCCTTAATGTGAATATTTATGAGTAAATACAGAATGTAATTTGAGGTCTATTAAAGTCAATGTGATATGACATAAGTATATTTTTCTTATTTTTTATATTTTTTATTTCAGTTAATTTTGAGCCAATTTTTATACGTCTTTTTCTCTAGATTTGAATTTTATTTTATTCATTTTCCTTGCAGTTTATAGTCTTATAAAGCTTTAAGTTGGTAATTGTGTGTTTTATACCCTCCACCAACACAAGTAGTGAAGGAGGCATAATAACTTTGCCATTCCATGTGTTAAGCTAAGAAGAATTCATCTCAGACCCTATAATGTTTACATATTATTGCATTAAATCAAAATCTAAGTCAATTTAGCTATGATGTCTGGCAGTCTGTTGTTGGCACGCTGACATCCACAAAAATTTACAGATCTCAATCAATTTTTGCCTAAAAATTTTTTACCGTCCTTAAAAGTTTCTTATTTAAAACCAGCAAAATCGGTTTAGTATATTAAAAGATATAGACCGATATCTGAGATAACCTCTTAATTTAAACAAGAACTATAGTTATTTTTCATTAACATTCCAAAAACTTTCATAACGTTTCAGTTTCAAAAAGTTGTAGATAAAAGTATAACTAGTTTTTAAGTTTCCCTGAGTTGTATTTAAGTAAAATGTGTATAAAGTGTACTAGATAAGACCCGGTGAGCTTTGCCATCCTTATAAAGTGGTTGGTACCCCTTCCCATGGTCCTAACCGTCCTACATTTTGGCTAATAAAAAATATCCTTGGGAAAGTAATTAAAATCAATTTGAATACTCCCGCTTTGACAATTCTTTAGATATTCGAGTACTTTTCCCCTTGATCCTATCCGTCCTATATTTCGATCAGTAAAACAAATTCTTGAGAAACTGAGAACTATCGCTAATATAGTTCTTTAGATATTCGACAATAAACATTTTCTTTATAAAGGGGACACTTCTCCCCATGATCTTAAAACATGCTATAATAATTTCGGGTATCATTCTGTGAAAATTTGAGCAAAATCGGTCCAGTAGTTTACCTGTCTATAAGTCCCAAACAAACAAATAAAGAAACAAACAGACAAATGTTTGTGATTGTATGTGTGAGTGTGTATGTACAAAACATAACGTATTTACTTTACACGAATTTGTAGTGGAGGGTATTGAAGATTCAGCATAACCGAATATGGAAATCTTACTTATTTCTCTTATTTTTATTATCAAAGAATTGCTTGTCTCTGTTTCTTCATTTCATCGCTTATGTTCAACTTTATTTTTAAGCCAATTTTTATTAAATTTTTTTTTATGATTTTGTTGTTTTTGTGTTGAAAGTATTTAAGGTCGATTTTATTATTTTTTTCTTGAGATTTTTTATTTCGGTTTATTTGCTGTGAATCACTTTGATGTTTATTTGTAGTAGAATTTGTGTTTAATACAAACAAATAACTATAAATACAATGACTGCATTTGTTTTAGTCCGTATTGTTCTGTTATGAGAATTTTGTTGATTTTGTTGCCAGATTTTGTAAATTTGTGTGTACCCTCCATGAACGAACAAGGTGAATGAGGGCGTATTATGTAGGTAATTTAGTGTGTAACATGAAGAAGAGACAATTGAAGATGTCGCATTTTCGCCAGTGCAGATATTGTGTGAAATAACCCTCCCCCGAGATCATAAAATATGAAGTAGGGTGATCACAAACAATGCATTGAACCATTTCACAAGACATTAGTGCGTGCAAGTGTCCCTATTATAGAAGAGAGAATATGTTACCTCCTAGGGCGAGTCAATGTTTAAATGGCTTGTTGGAAGCTTAGTTAAGTCGAATGTCAGGTTCGGGGCAGTCAGCCAAAACTGTTGGATTAATTAAAACATACATACAACCATTTCTGAACTGTTAATGAAGCAGGGTATTTTAAATTCTTTACTGCTGAATACATTTTTTGTCACTAATATTATTTGAAAAAAATTTTGTTGTCTTAGCAAATTTTTAAATTTGTCAACAACAGATTGTATAAATTGCCTGACAAATAAAAAATGGTTTTAAAAGCATTTAAATTATTTTTTTCGAAAGAAAAAATTATACTTAGAAATTCAGGTAGAAAAATTATAAAATAAAAAATAATTCACCAGAACAAATCAATTGCAAAATTTACTGGAAACAATTTTTAATTAAAATTTTAATTAATTTTTAAAAAATAATTCCCAAAAATTTAAATATTTATCGTGGGTGTTTAAATAACCAAAATTGGTCTTATCTTCCTCTCACTTCACTTTGAAATCACAATAAATTCCATTAAATGCTGAAAAAGCCTTCAATGCAGTTTTTGCCCTTATTTAAATATGCGTGCAATGTATTTTTTAATCAAGATTTTGACCTTAATTAAAATTTGCTTAAATAATTTGTTGATTTAACAAAAATATACAAATAAGTCTTAACTAAAGTAAAAAGACCATGAAAATTGGAAAGCTTTTGCGAAATATGCGCTTTGCTTAATTCAAAACAAACATTTCAAAGACATCGCTTTAATAGATATTTTGATTACTTTTTAAATTGGATTAGTTCAAATAGGATTAAATGGCATTTAAAGTTTAATACAGGAGGGAAAGTTATTTGAAATAGAATTCAAAATTAAAAAAAAAACTATATTTGAAAAATGTTATTTCAATTCACAGACCAGACCAGCTTTCATTAACATTGTATTAAATGTCGTTATACAATGTTTTACTAGTGTTTTGCTTATATTCACAAAAAAATGAAGAAAATTTCCAAAAACGCTATTGTTTGTATATATGGTCTGTAGGGTACTAATTTATTGAAAAAATGCAAACAATCATAAGCTTCTAGCCCGTCTTGGAGCCGGGCTAGTTCTTGCGAAGTTTGAAGAAGTTTGTACTTCCCCGGATAGAAGAGAATCTAGATATTTATGCTCTTCCAAAACTCTCGAAAAATATTATAGAAAACTTTGTAAAATGTTAGTAAAATATATTTAACGCTGAAAAAGTTACGCTTAATAATGCAGATTAAGGAGTGAGATCGAAAAATAATAAAAACTAAACAAAATTATGGTCTCAATAACAAGTGATAAAAAGTTAATTCATTTTCGGTAGACCTTCCGAAAATTTAAGAAAACTTGACTTCAACTTCCGTACTCAGCGCTTGGCCTTTAATAATGAGCAGCGTTCCTGTTAGGAACTTTTTGAAACTTGTAAGATTTTATAGCTTCATTAACTTCAACTTTTTGTGCCAAATAGTCAGAGCACTGATCAAACCGGTCCGATGTGTTGGAAAGTCTATTGAAAATGAAAAATCTGTTGCTGAATCAGGTTTTCTATCAACGGACAAGTTCTCCCGGTACTGTGTTATAACACTGGAAACAGTTTGAGGGCAAACCTTTGAATGCTTACTTTTGGTAGGACCAAATTGGATTTTGTTGAAAATATTTAATAATTTTAAAAGGAACTTTTTTCTGGTCACTCAATTTCCCACATATGAAACGATATTTTATGTAGAGAGTTATAAGTCCATATGAGTGTTATTTTCTTCAAACAAATCATTGATAAAATTTTATCGATTTTTTTAATATGGAATTTAGAACCACCTGAGGTAACCAAGTTTGGGGTTTACCCCCAATAGGAAAATGTTAACATATTTTTGTTGATAATTATAAGGTTTAGATTTAAAATCAAATTTTAGAGATTTAAAAAATTTCGTAGCCGAGGTGGTCAACTTTAGAGGTCTATACCCGATAGCAGGACACACTAGAAACATTTTTTTAAATGAATTGGAAAATACCTTTAAAATGTTCTGGTGAAATTTCTTTAAAATTGTTAATAAGTTTTTCTCCAACCAAATATACGTATCCGAGGTGATCAAATTTGAAGGTTCACTCGACGACTCCGGGATGTACTAGGAACATATTCCTTTTCAAATCAACTGGAAAACTTTCCCAAAAATGTTCATGTGAAATTTCTTAAAAAAATATTCAAAAGTTACAAAATTATTTCCAGAAAAGCACATTCTAGTGAAATCCTTCTATTCTTAAGGCAAAAATCAATTATCGAACTTAATTATGAAAATTTTCATAAAAATCAAGTCCATAAAATAAAATCTATTAACATGAATATAAGCTTTGTTACTTGTGTCCCACTTATTTTCATTCCATGCTAAAGTCTACAAATTAAGATTTCTCTTAACAGCTTTTTTAGATTTTCCATTTTTTTTCTTCACAAATTTTCAAAAAATATTTCTACGATTTCCATACAAATTAAAAGTGATTACTTAAATGGCATTTAGTGGCAAATAATTCATGCATATTACCAAAATCAAAAACAATTCTATTTGTCGGCAAAATTCTTTATTTATTTAATTTTATCACAAATTTTAATGCTCTAAATTTTTACATTTTTTTCTGAAATTTTTTTTTTATATTTTCGAATTTATTTATCTGACAGATTTAACATCTAAATAACAAATAATTAACAAATTATATACAATATAGTTTTTTTTATATAAATTGCTGTTTATTTTATTCCAAAAATGACTACAAAAAGAAACTATTGCATACCCAACAATTATATTCAATTTGGTAGTTGAAAATTAAACGAGTCTGATTGATCGGAGTATGAATTTGGAATTTTGAATTAAGTGGAGATCAACAAATAAAAAGTGACACTTTAATGGCGTTTTGTTTTGAAATCGATGAAAAAAAAATAATTTAAAAATATTTGAAAAATGTTAAAGAGTTGTTAATTTTAAGTGCATTTTAACATTAAGCCTTAAATATGTGTAACTTATTCCTTATTCGAATTTTAATGGAAACAGTGTTGTCAAACGTTCTTAAAGTTAATATTTTATTCATTTTTTATATTTTCAGAGGAAACTTGTAACTCGTATTATAAAGGGAATCTTAATATAGAAAAATACCTGTTGAAAGGGAATAACAAAAAGGGAGGCACACATTTATGCATTATTTCTTATTATAGAAAACTTATACACATACGTTTCTCTTGATCTAAATTCAAGGTCTTTAACTAATTGTAAGTTGTAAAGTTTATAACTTTTTGCAGAGATTCCCAAATAATGTGAAAATTTAAATAATAAGAGTATCGATTGTAGAAGAATGTTAAAAGGTTTGAACCGATCTCAAACGATACAAATTCTTTAACAGTTGCTAGGAAGTGGTTCCTATAACAGATGTAAGATAAATTTATAAAATATGGAAATCATAATTTAAAAGGTCTTCTTCAAAGTTAATTATGTTAATCATGTATATCTACATTGGACTGATCCATTGTGTATTCTGTATCTTTTGAATCGTTGAAGATGTCTAAATGAATCTCCACATAATTAGATTCAAGTTTTCCAAAAAAATGTGTTTGCATAATGGATGACGAAATGTATGCAACTTTGTGGTCAAAAATTTCATGTTGTTGATGCTCGAGTGAATCTTAAAGAAAAAATTTCACCCAAAAACAGTCAAAACCTCCCAAAAAGTACTTGCTAGAAACCAATTATTTATTACAACGGGGCTCTATAAACAAGGAACTTTTCCAAAAAATGCTGCTTTCATTCATGTATTTTGATTCGGTCACTATGGCGAACGAGCCCTTGAATTGTACAAGAACAATAATGTGATATTTGTACCAAGGGAGGCAAATCTTCTAAAATGCCAGCAGAGAGATATTGGCCTCTTTTCAAAAGAGATCTGAAGAGCACAAGAAATGTGCCCAAAAGTGTGGTAGATTTTAAACACAGGTAGTCCATCTCTTAAAACAAAGTGACACAAAGAACAATAAAATGTTAATAGAAGGGTTTCCAAAAGTGATTAAAATTATAAAAAAAGTTTTTTAATTATAAAAAATGTCAATCAAATAAAAATTAAAACTGTAAGTTTAGTGATTTCGTTGTTCCTGGGGACCGAAGTTGTTCGTTTACTTACACAGACACAAAACGAACGTCTGCAAAATTCTTAGGTTTGTAACCAATTTCTTCATAAACAGATCATATCATAGCATTACTGGTAACTGCTCGCCTTAACAAATTCCCGTTCCGGAGGGACACTTTTAGTATTCATTGAAATACTATTGATTTAATCTTAAGACATACAATTTTTAATATTGAACTCAAATTTGTGAATCTCTGTTTTACATTATAAATGCACACACGAATGTTAATACAAAAGTATTTTTGTCCTTTTTCTCTTTAGCTCAGATACCTTTCAGAAACTGTCTTTAAAATATTTATTCCATATAAAACTTTGCGTGTAATAAAGCTGTTGTTTTTGTTGTAAAAGCAATGGATATTCATGTTGTTGTTTTTGTATTTAAAGCTGATCTTTTTCTGTTCTCATAAATACAATAAACGACGACTTCGTTGTTTATCGAAATTTTATAAACTTGTTTCGAAAAAAAGAACGCATAATGCACCAAAGAATTTATAACACAGTAACGAGGGTTAGCGGGAAAACGAGAAAAGATGAAAATGCTTAATAGAAAGCACGATTTTTGTTATAAAACTTAAACTAACGGCAAATGGCAGAAAATATTAAACGGCAGAATTGGCTTTTCCAATTGTAAGCCTATTTTTCTGTAAATGTCTAATCAAGCCTCGTATAAACCATTACCGTTGCCTTTACAGGTATTTATTCAGCAAATGCAAAAAGGGAAAATAAACAAGAAACTAGTAAAAGTAACCTGTAATAAGGAATATTAAAAAATATAACCAAAAAAAAAAAAAATAAATACAGTGAAACACATAAATATAAGAATTCCAGTTGTTTTGTTCAAGAAAATATTATTTTCAAGTTTTACGGTTACAGTATTTCGACCAACTTTGTGATGCTCAAAATAAAAGGTCATGGTGAAAGGAGCTAAATGATTCTGAAATATCTAAATAGCATAACATCTATAGCGATTACATTATGTCAGACATAACTCAAATCAAGCTTTGTCTGTACCCCTTACAAATAAAGATTTTTTTAAAGAGATCTAGATATCTATAATTGCATTTAATTGTCAATTATATCGGATACCACAACCAATTAGTTGAAAAAATTTTAGCATTCGTAAGTTTTCGCTCTCAACAATGAAGATTGGCGAACCCATACTAATCGTTGAAAAGTATTTAAATCATCTAAAATAAAATTTTTGCAATTATCGGCAAGTTATAAAATTGGATTCAATGTTTACGACTACGTAGAGTTCACTTGCTTTCCAATATAAAATTTAACCGATTTTTTGAAGCTTAATGGGGGCAATTTATACAGCAGATTCAAAACTGTGCGTATTAAAGCAGCTTCGCAGATGCGAATTATATAAAGTAATCTGGGGAACATTATTTCCTAATATGTAGGATCGGGAAACAATTGATGAACGATGAAAAATCGGTGGTGGAATATGTACTTTGCCAAGATAAATAAACAAAAATCGAGGAAGCCTTTAAACTAAACAGATTTTTTAAAATCAGCAGAGGACCGTCAATTACTGCAATCAACCTACCTCCTGGAAAAGTTGATGGAATAAAAGGTTAGCAAAGTTCTACCATTATAACAGAACACTTAAAGGGCGTTGTTCTGGGTAAAACATAGCTATAGCAGACCAATAATATACTAAGCTGATATAAAAATCGCAAAAATAATTAGAGAAAGTGAAATAACAACATCGTGCTTTGTTGAGGCTTTATGCTCTTTGCAAGGACTGCGAAAAAACATTAGGATCAAACTATGAGAAAAATAGCATTTTTATAATTATACATTTATATAAAATTATTATATAAGAAACGGGAGTTTAAGTCTGAAAATGCGAAATGGCTTTTTGTAAGTGATAAAAGCGCTACATTAGCTACATTTTAGACTAATTAAATAACCTAATTAAATTTCTTCCTAAATTTTATTCTATTCAAAATTAAAATATTCATTATTCTAAAATTATGAGTAATAAAACCTAAATTACCATTAAGTACAGTTCTCGGTATGGGCGATGTATCTATAGTATAGATACATCTCTACCCCATTAGTGTCGTCTTCCTACTCCTTTTTTATTCAACTTATTGGCAACAGTTAGTTGTTGTCATTGTTGTTGTCATTTATTATTTAGTTTCATTGTCTCTCTTTTTTTTAGTTCTTCTTTATTAAATTTATTAAGGATTAAAAAGAAAACTGGTACAAGGAACACAACTTATAGCTGTTGGTAACAGGTCTTTAGTATTAAATTTTAGTTTTATATCTTTCTGGTTGTTTTTGTTGCTTTTGATTGTATTTTTTGTGAAACTTTTCTTACAAATTCATCAGAAGCGAAAGTTTTCAACATTTTTGTTAACGAAAGCGAATATTCATATGTTTCTTCTTCTTTTTTTGTTAAATATTTTGAAAATTAATATGCAAAATCCTTAAGCTTTAAAGTCAATGAAATAAAACAAAAAATTTTAATGAAAATTCATCATTAATTGAAATGATGAAATTTATAGTGATGAAAATTGTAGCAAAAATTCATTTATTATGAAAACCTGTTTCCATCTTGATTCGGATGAAAAAAGTTTAAATTGAAATTAAAAGTTTGTTTTTAATCGATTTCTAAGAAATTAGAGAACTTTTTAAATTAGAAAAAAGAAACTATTTTGAAATTGGCTCTCAGGTAGCTGACATTTTAACTGTAACTTTTAATTTAATTTGGAGAAATTTTTTCTAATCCAACTCTTGAAAAATTTGCTAGAAAAATAAGCAGTAAACGTAATAATATTCTATAGGACTAAGTCGAATCTTGAATCCCCTTCATTAAACAGCAAAAGCTTTTTATAAATTATTATGAAGGCATCATATATTAAGTAATGTATTTCAAATAATTTTATATATAGAAATTTCATGAAGTTAAAGCCATTTCTTAAAAAGGAGTTCGATATTTATATACAATATGGACCGATCTTTAAAAGAATTGGGCATACGCATTTTTCATAAGAACAAATTATTTTTTTCCAAATTTCTTTAATATAGTGGATTTACAGTAGTGGATTTACTGTAATTTTTTCAAGAATTGAACTTTAAATATGACTAATATTTCTCTGATTCGATTTTGACGATATTAATCAAAATAATATTAATATTCCGATAAAAATATATTTAAATTAACTTTTTATGAACACAATTTATAACGATATTCGAATATCATTAAATAACTATTTTTTTACTCAAATAGAGACCTAAAGAATATTTTTAATAATCTGGTAAATTATTGCAGACTACTGCTTCGATATAAGAGATCTATTTTCTTAATCGACAAACACATTTACACATCTCATTTAAGTAAATAAATTATAGAACCATATCTGTTCACAAATAAGTATAAAAGTAATGGTAGTCGGTCCACCTATATAATTTAGATCACTTGGTCAAATAAGATTCCTTGGCCAATAATGAATCTACTATAGAGAAACTACAAAATATCATTTGTTGGAAAATTATAACAGACATAATGACATCATTAAGTCAAAATAAAACTTAATAATAGTTCTTTCACTTATTAGCGTTGTCCAAAAGTGGGACAAATGAGTAAGCAATAAGAATTTATGGTTCGAACATCTTGAATTTTTGACCTTAAAGGCATAGGGTTATTACTGTTCAGCTTTACCTCTTTCTTTAATACTGTTTTCAACTCTACGAAAAAGATTTTTTGAAGGATGTAACTAAGATCTAGGATAATGGATTTTTGTATTTATCATTACCTAGAACAACGCCTCCTATGTGTGATGAAATGATGGGAAACTTTGCTAGAATTTCATTCCTATAATTGCCTAGAAGTCGGAGTGGCAGTGCTTATTGATCACCCTCTAGTGTACTCGTTCAAAGTTGGGTTTATCAAGATATTTCTAAATTTTTTTATTTTTGAGGGAGATGAATCATGTCTTATTTTTAATATTCGAAGAACCAAACCAGAAACGTTTGAAATTTTTATGTTAAGGAATGAATATTATTAATATTTCCTAAGAAGTTATTCTAAGTCCATAAATATATCTCAAATCATAACTACTTCTCAAGAACATACTTTGCTGAAAGCTAACATGGTTCGTTTATTTCTACAGCAGAGATAACCACCATATAGATGGAAATATTTTTAGATTCTAAGACTTTAGATTCGCTATATTCATCCATTATCATTTCTATGGTATTTAGCCTAAAAAGTTTCAGAACTGGCTCAGTACATAAAAAGTTAAAGAGTCAATATTGGTGGAGAACCCCAATATTCAAAGAAAGATTATTTCTCATGATCTTTGTAAAAATGTTAATGTTAATATAAAGATTAAACCTGTTATATTTAAGACATAAATTGTATTTTCTTGCAGTCTTCGAGGTAGTCATAGATACTGACAATCTCTGCTGGATGGTAAGATGGCACACCTTAATGCCTTTAATCACTTCATCGTAATCAGGTGTCTCGTAGGAAGACAGTAAGGAACTTGTATGAGTCCACAACAACAAAATAGATGGAAAATTGTTAAGGTATAATGCATTCAACCACTTCAATTAAGGCGAGTTGCATTGTGGGGTGATAGTAAGTGCGCACAACTGTCGCTATTGTGTATCGTGAAGAGACTATTATAAATACATAGGCTACCACCTAGAACAAAAGTGAATAGTGGAGAGACTATGGGATGAATAATTCAATACACTATGTATAACAGTTTAGGTGAGTTAGCATTTTTTTGTGTCTGGTGGCATCGGTCGATTGGCAAACTCCAACAGTTTGTCCTATTCTGAAAGACACCCTATTTTACTACCCTATAAAAGTACGTTTGCTAAATTACTCACCCAACACGTCCACTTGGTAACCCTGCATGGTGGAAATCAACTTATGTTGAAAATAATCCGATCTGGATATTGGATTCCAAAACTAAAGAATCTAATTAGCAACATTATTAATATATGTACAGCGTGCATAAAATATAGGAATAGGCAAACAACCCAGTTTATGGCGGCATTGCCACCAGAAAGAACCCAACTAACGAGGGCCTTTATGAATGTTGGTGTTGATTTTGCAGGGCCATTTGACATTAAAGCATATAGTGGCAGAACATGTAAAATAACAAAAGGTTACGTTTGTATTTTTGTTTGCTTTGCAACAAAAGCAATCCACTTGGAGCCAACATCTGATTTGTCTACCCTAGCCTTTATGGCAGCCTTTGCTCGATTTTTTTCGAGGCGGGGATGTCCTGTCGCCATTTACTCGGACAATGGAACTAATTTCATAGGAGCTAGTAAACTATTGAAGAAGGAGCGACAGGAATTTATGAAACAGTTAAAAGGATCTGTTATTTTCCACTGACAGTTTTCAGAATTTGACGTGGCATTTCATACCCCCAGGAGCACCACACATGGGTGGTTTATGGGAAGCAGGAGTAAAGAGCTTTAAGGCTCATATGAAAAAACTGAATACCCTCAAATACACATTTGAAGAACTGGCTACACTCCTTGCTAGAATTGAAGGATGTTTAAATTCGAGGGTTGAGATCTTGAAAACCCTCAAGATCTCAACCCTTTAACCCCCGGACACTTTTTAATTGGCTCACCCATTCTTACCCCTGCAGAACCCGACACAAGTCATGATAATATAACCCTGGCAAACAGATGGCAAAAGTTAAAGGTTCAACATCAACATCTTTAGAAGGTGGAAAGATGAGTATCTAAAAGAGCTCCATAAAAGATACAAGTGGAAAAACCCTACCCGAGAAGTTAAAATTGATGATATTGTAATAATTAGACAAGATAACCTATCACCAAATGAATGGTTACTTGGTCGTATTATCAGAACTTACCCAAGTTCTGACGGAAGAAGTAGAGTTGTTGACTTACAGACTTCAACTGGGACTCTAACTCGACCAATTACAAAGATAGTAGTATTACCCACTAACTAATCTAATTTTAACTCATACCCTAACCTATTATTCAATATCATTCATTATTTTAACTAACCACCCTACACTAACACAATTTTGTTAATAACCCCAATTCACCCTAATACACTAACTCATAAATAACATTTCATGTTTATCCACATATATTTTATTTCATTTACACAGAATGGCTCCTAACAAGCAAGCTTCAGGTTTAAAAGGTTTTGGCCGCTGTAATGAACGTCCAAACAATAAGAACGGTTCCCGTTTCAAAGGAAGTCGTAGACAACAATACCGTACTCAAAACATTTTGGTTGTGGCATCTGTCGAGCAGACCATAGACTAGTCACTTGTCACAAATTTGAAAAAATGAATTTGGCAGAAAAATACAAAACTGCAATCACCCTACATTACTGCGTAAATTGCCTAGCTAGAAACCATCTAATTGGAAGCTGTACCAGTAAGGCCCGATGCCAACAATGCAACGGCAAACATCACACTACTCTACATGGTCCCCAACGTATTATAAAAAATTTAACCCAAGAACCGTCACCTACTCCAGCTCCAATATCAGCACCCACACCAGCTCCACGAAGATCATTGGAAATCGCAAAGGTTGCAAACCCTATCACCACATTAATGACAAAAACTTTTGTTCCGACTGTGGTAGTACATGTTGCCAATCGGATTGCAAGGGCAATTTTGAACCCTACTCTCACGAAGTCCCGAATTACGTCCGTCTTTGTAAGTGAGAGCACCCTGATTCCTTTCAAAGTGGAAAATGAGAATTTTGTAAAGGTCTTAATTACCCCCAATCACACTTCAAACTATCGTTATGAAGTTTGTATGGAAGTTGTAAAGGATTTGCCGAGGACTCCATACCCGAACGCCATCGATGAATCAATAAAAGAAAAAATTATGCGCATTTCTCTGGCAGATCCGGAATTTTACTCCAATAGACCCGTTTCTATGGAAATTGGTGGATACTTATACACAAGCATCATACAACCCAACATAATACACATTGATGGAGGGTCTTTAATTGCTCAGGACTCTACCCTTGGCTGGCTGGTGATGGGATCTTTTACCCAATAACCCTCAACAACAAGTTGTCTGGCCCGGGAGAATGTTCATATCAATGAACCTATTTATTTGCCATCCCTGGGTTCTAAACACAATCCACCCCCAACTTCACAAGCTTTTGAGTTTTTAACGAAAAGTTAACAATAAGAGAGAGATCGTTTTTGAAAATCTAAAGGTTCGCTCGTCTTCCTTATCATCAAAATTTAAATTTTCGTGAAATTACAAATAAATAAAACTTATTATTTAAATAAAATAAAAATAGAATACCTTAAATACATTTTAAAATTAAACAAGTGAAAAGAAAACAGTTACCCTACAAACTATAATAAAACATTTGTGAAAATAAAATAATAATAATAAAAATAATATATGAATAAAATAAATACTTAAAATTAAAATAATTTATTAACCCTAAAATATAATTAAAATAAATATTATAAACTAATATAAAACAAATTAAAATTTAACCTAAAATACTTACCCTAAATTATTATAACCCATAACCTAAAAATAATATTATATACATACATTTTGTACATATATACTTATACTTTTATTTATATATTCAATAAACTTGAATTTATAACGTTTCTAAAAAATATAAGAAAATCTTCTCCTCTTTTTATTTATCCCTATTACCCTTCCCCGCGTAAGTACCCTATCTACCCATCTCCCTTTAACCCCCAAATAAACATTGGTCCTTCGAGCCGGATGTTTTGTTCATATCGATTAAAAAATTGGCGGCTATAATTTTTTTTAAAGAATAAAAGGGCATTTACAGTTTCATAAAATATGTCGCAGAGAAATATAAGATCTTATTTTAAACCAAAAGAACCAAAGGAGGAATCACCAAATCTTAATGATGTTCCAAAGAAGCCAATTAAAAAAGAGTTAGACGCAAATCCGAATGTGGCTACATTAAAAAGAAACGCGGAAGAAGTGTTAAATAACAATTCAAAGTTATTTAAAATAGAACAAAACAAAGTTACTAACAATAAACAATTTGGAAAAACAGAAAAAAGATCTCCAGGCAAAATATTGAGCTTAAATGTAAATAACAATGATACTGCAGCAATGGATTTCAATCCTAGTAAATTGAACTACGATCCTCTAAAAGATGTATTTTGGACAAAAAATCAAAGTACTCCATATTTGGCTCTGGCAAGAACATTCCAGTTAATCGAAGAAACAAAAGGGCGGTTAAAAATGGTTGAAATTTTAGGAAACTTTTTTTGTTCAGTAATATTGCAGAATCCAGAAGATTTGTTACCAAGCATTTATCTGTCAATAAATCAGTTGGCTCCTGCTTATGAAGGATTAGAACTCGGAGTGGCTGAGTATACTCTTATGAAAATAATTTGTGATTCCACTGGCCGTAAAATTGATTTCATAAAATCTCAGACACATTTAACTGGAGATTTAGGTATTGTAGCAGAACAATCAAAAATGGCTCAAAGAATGATGTTTAAACCCGCCCCGTTAACTATTATGGGTGTTTATAAAAAGTTAAAGGATATTGCTAAAGCGCCTGGAAAAAACAAAGTAGTTCTAATAAAAGATGTATTTGTAGCTTGTCGGGGACCAGAGGCTAGATTTTTTATAAGATCTCCAATAGGCAAGCTTCGTATAGGTATTGCTGAACAAAGTTTGCTTAACGCATTATCCACCGGAATTGTAAAGGCCAACAATGTAGATTGTATTAAAAAACTTCATGAAACTACATTAAAAGAAAAAATTGAAGCCAATTCGTTGATATTAAAAACCACTTACTGTCAATGTCCTAATTACGACAAAATAATACCAACGTTGCTAGAATTCGGAATAGACGAAGTTCAAAATCGTTGCCCCATGATACCGGGTATTCCTATTAAACCTATGCTTGCACAACCAACTAAAGGTGTTTCAGAAATATTGGAACGCTTTAATGGCATTGCTATAACATGTGAGTGGAAATACGATGGGGAAAGAGCACAAATACATTGCAATGAAAATGGAGTCATTTCTATTTTTTCCCGAAACCAGGAAAATAATACATTAAAATATCCTGACGTTACAAGCCGAATTGAAAGATTTCCTAAATCAAATGTGAAATCTTTCATAATAGATAGTGAGATCGTAGCTTGGGATATTGAACAGAAAATAATATTACCGTTTCAAATATTATCTACTCGAAGAAGAAATAATGTAGATGTCAATGAAATAAAAGTACAAGTCTGTGTTTATGCCTTCGATTTATTATATCTCAATGGAGAACCATTAGTTTTAAAAACATTTGCAGAAAGAAGACAAATGATGAAAGAATATTTTGTGGAAATAGAAGGTTGTTGGCAATTTGCCACTGCAATGGATACCAGTGATGTGGATGAAGTACAACAATTTCTCGAAGAATCTATCAAAGGCAATTGTGAAGGTTTAATGGTTAAAACTTTAGACAAAGAAGCAACATACGAAATTGCAAAGCGATCAAGAAATTGGTTGAAGCTTAAAAAAGATTATTTATCTGGATGTGGAGATTCGTTAGATTTAGTTGTTATTGGTGGCTACAGGGGAAAAGGAAAACGAACGGGCAGCTATGGCGGTTTCCTGCTAGCTTGTTACAATAACGAAAATGAAGAATATCAAAGTATATGCAAAATTGGAACCGGTTTTACCGACGAAGATTTACAGGCCCATGCCAAATTCTTTAAAAATCATATCGTGCCCATGAGAAAATCATACATATGCTGCGATAACACTTTAGAACCGGATGATTGGTTTGAGCCTGTTCAAGTCTGGGAAGTTAAATGTGCAGATTTATCAATAAGTCCAATTCATAAAGCCGCAATTGGTATTGTTGATCCAGAGAAAGGAATTTCACTAAGGTTTCCTAGCTTCATTAGAATACGAGATGATAAAACTCCAGAAATGGCAACGTCTGTCCGTGAGGTTGTTTAACTCACAAAATCAAATAAAAAATCAAGAGAGCAAATCAATTGCTATTGAAGATGAATTCTACTAATAAAAAAAAAGTCCTGTCGCGATTTACTCGGACAATGGAACTAATTTCATAGGAGCTAGTAAACTATTGAAGAAGGAGCGACAGGAATTTATGAAACAGTTAAAAGGATCTGTTGTTTCCACTGACAGTTTTCAGAATTTGACGTGGCATTTCATACCCCCAGGAGCACCACACATGTGTGGTTTATGGGAAGCAGGAGTAAAGAGCTTTAAGGCTCATATGAAAAAACTGAATACCCTCAAATACACATTTGAAGAACTGGCTACACTCCTTGCTAGAATTGAAGGATGTTTAAACTCGAGACCCTTAAGCCCGTCAAGTGAAAACCCTCAAGATCTCAACCCTTTAACCCCCGGACACTTTTTAATTGGCTCACCCATTCTTACCCCTGCAGAACCCGACACAAGCCATGATAATATAACCCTGGCAAACAGATGGCAAAAGTTAAAGATTCAACATCATAACTTTTGTAGAAGGTGGAAAGATGAGTATCTAAAGGAGCTCCATAAAAGATTCAAGTGGAAAAACCCTACCCGAGAAGTTAAAGTTGATGATATTGTAATAATTAGACAAGATAACCTATCACCAAATGAATGGTTACTTGGTCGTATTATCAGAACTTACCCAGGTTCTGACGGAAGAAGTAGAGTTGTTGACTTACAGACTTCAACTGGGACTCTAACTCGACCAATTACAAAGATAGTAGTGTTACCCACTAACTAATCTAATTTTAACTCATACCCTAACCTATTATTCAATATCATTCATTATTTTAACTAACCACCCTACACTAACACAATTTTGTTAATAACCCCAATTCACCCTAATACACTAACTCATAAATAACATTTCATGTTTATCCACATATATTTTATTTCATTTACACAGAATGGCTCCTAACAAGCAAGCTTCAGGTTTAAAAGGTTTTGGCCGCTGTAATGAACGTCCAAACAATAAGAACGGTTCCCGTTTCAAAGGAAGTCGTAGACAACAATACCGTACTCAAACAGTAAGGCATCATTTTGGTTGTGGCATCTGTCGAGCATCGGTCTAATAACAGATAACAGATAACAGATTCAGCACAATCTCTGATAAATTTCAATTCTAAACCATTGTGCAGAATAAGACAAAGTTCAGAGTTTAAATACATTTAGTGATAATAATTTCAGAAAATATAAAACAGATGATACCGAATAAATTAAATTTAACTAGAGCAACAACAACAAAATGATAGAATTTTAATTATTAATTAATTATTTATGTTAAAAATTTTTTAAAAGTAAGTTTAAGAATTAAACTTATCGATATATTTGATGAAAAGATGAATGAATAATTTAAAAAATGAAAATGATACAATTTTTTATTTATTTATTTATTTATTTATTTATTTATTTATTTCAAATTATTCTTAAGAATTTAATAACTGAAAGTGAGTTCAAATTTTTAATGGATTTTCTTTTTTTTTTTTTATTCTGAAGAATAAATTATTATTTTATGATCTATTAACAAAACGCTTTCTAATAACAAAAAGAGGTCTTTTGTTAAAACGACTCAATAAATATTATGACAATATTAACAAAACTTTTATAGATATTTATAAAAGTAATAAAATTTGTATAACAAATAATTTAAATTTTTATTTTTATTTCAGTTTGCCAGCCCTTCCCCCTCTCGATTACAAACAGCTTTTAAGCGAACATCGCCCCCTACTTTCTTTAAGTTTGTTGAGAGAAATTACCCTTTAAAGATTTTGTTTAAGTAATTAATTTAATTTATGTTTCAATATTATAAATCTTGAACTTAATAACTTTTTAATGCAAAATTTTATTTACGGTCATAAAAAAATTGTTCAGAAGAATTAAATAAATTGTTAATAGAAAGAAAATAAAGTCGAAATAAACCCATTAAAAATTATATGAAGTGAAACAATCATTTGGAATTAATGTCCAAAAAATAGCAACATTTAACAACAACAACAATAATTTCAGTAACAATGACAACAACAAATAGAAAAATAAATACTAAACAAAAATATTAGATTTAAAATAAACTATTAAATGATGATGATGATGATGATGATAATGAAGAAAATAATAAAGAAGAAAACAATGATGGTGACGAGGATGATGATAATGACAATTACGTTTGAGATAATAAAGTAAATTGTTGTAGTTGTAGCTGATGAAGATGATGGCTTAAATTTATTTGATCAATTTGTATTTTGTGCTTGAAGAAACTCTGGGTAAATAAAAAAAAGATTTTTTTATTTCTGTTTAAAATTTAAAACATGTAAGAGTGCATGGATCAGCTAAGATCGACTATATAATGTCCTACATTATATAAAAAGTAAGCAAAGTTATGAGTCGATCCTCGTATAATTTAATACTAAGTTTGTGCGCTTATAGTAGGCTTGTGCAAAGTATAATCATGTTACTCTCACATATAAGAGATTTTTGCCGTCTGAGTTGTTTTATGGAAGTGGGAGCTATATGAGAGCTATAGGAATTATGGACCAACCATTGTAAAATTTCATACAGTTTTTTCTGGTTATATAAATCCTAAAGGGAATATTTTCATTCTTTTAATATTATTTGATATTTATACATTTTAAAACTACTTTAGAAAGGAATTGCCTTCATTTGTGTACCTACTTATGTTCTTCATAGGCTTCATCCTTAGCTCAATATTTCGAGATGTCTCTACAATTTCTATATTTTTGGGTTTAAAAAAAGAGGGAAAGCTTGACTATATTTCTTATATGGAAACTGGAAATTTAAGAAACGAAATCTGTTAAATTTATTTAGTTATTAGTGGTTCCAGAAAGTCATCCTTTGTAACAGCTGTAAAAAAGTATGTTTGCTTTCTGTAATTATTCACGTTCTGATTTAACTCAATGTCAAGAAATTATGTTAGCTCTATGGCATTAAACATTAGATCTTAAGGATATTAGGGATTCAGGATGGTGAGATTGCTTAGGTATTACAGCATATGTCATGTTTTAGAACGGTACGATCAATATATGATCATGAAATAAGTTGTGCTGGCACTACTCTTATGGACTTTATATTTTATTATAAATTCTATTCATACTTTGAGCTCTAATAGTTCAGTTCTTGTATTCCCTATTCGGACCTTCTTAAAAATTCTTAATGCTAAACTATTTAGCTTTTGTAAATCTAATTAATTGATCAAACCTGATCCGATCCTCTGTGTCATACAGTATTTCTAACTGATCGGCTGAATGAAGTTCTTAAAGTATCATAACATAATTCTATTGACTTTTATTGGACATTTTTTGCTATTCATTCAAAATTTTACATTTTCAAATTTTGAAGTTATCTGCGATATCGGTGAATAACTCTATAATTTTTGGACCGATATTTTTATTTCAAATAAAAAAAACTTATGAAAATTGTGTTATTAGTGTGTAGGGAGAGGTGTGTGCAAATCGATTCAAATATAAATAAAATCATTACTCAAAGTGTCGTAAAAAAGTTCTCTCGATTTGCACTTAAAATGACCAACCAACTTAATGTTCCCTCATTCTATTTAAATTGTAGTGGAGGGAGTAATAAACGACAAAGATGCTAAAGAAGATGTGAAAACAAAAACAAGTAAATAAGTTGTGAATGGATGAACGAGAAAGTCTTTGATATTAAAGAAAAAAGAAAAGAAAGAAAGATTGAAAGAAGTACGATAAAATGAAAACAAAGTTCAAATGTTTTATTTTTTCAAAACATATTTAATTTGTATTTTAAGTTGGCGCATGTTTTTATTGTTGATTATGATGTTAATGATGCCAATAATAATGAAGTAGATGGTGCAGATGATGGTCATTATAGTGAAGATGAAAACAAATTTAAAAAGAAATCGCTTAAATCGGTTTGTTTTGGTTTCTGACTTAAACAAAATTTATAGATAAACATATTTTTTAAAAAACAGCTAATTATTTTTTTATGAAAAAAACCTTAAGATCATAATCTGCATTTCTAATTAATGTTAGATTTATTTTTTTTAAGAACTCATTTATTTTTAAAGAAATTCGGTCAATTAATTTATTTAAAAAATGATATCTCCTTAAATTAAAAACTACTAACGAATTAATCATTAAATTAACACAACTTTAATTTTGGTTGCAATAAAGAAACATTAAGTTTATTTTATTATTTTCTCTTTAATTTGTTACAACTTTATCAGCTTTTTTTGTTCTTTAATTTTGTAGAAGAATATGGAAAAACTCGTAGCAAAATCTTTATTTTCAAATGATCTTAAGTTGTACTCTTCTTTGCGAAGCTTAAAAAATAAAACTTTTCTCCTATAAAAATTTTATATCTTTATTTTTTATGTTTCTCCGGGCAAAATCAGAAAAAGACTCATTTTTCAGTTAAGGGTACAATTCTGTTTTTAAAAGATTATAATTTTTAATTCGCTCTAAAAAAGCGAAATGATTGAAAAGAAAACAAAAAAATAAAAAATGTTTTTCTTCACACATAAGCACACATTCTCCACCACCATAAGTGCTGAAGAGGGTTTATTAACTTTGTCATAGCTAAATCTTAGTCGATTTAGCTATGTCCGCCTGTCTGTCTGTTGTTGGCACGCTTACATCGACAATAATTGATAGAGCTAAAACTAATTTTGCTTAAATATGTGTTATAGTCCTGAGAAGTTTCCTATTTAAAATCAGCAAAACCTCTAAGTACCTTTATGACTCATTAAGTTTTTTCTGTGAAAACGGTTGTATATTAAATATGTCTGTATGTGTGAGTGTGTTTGTTTGAAACATAACATATTTACTTAGACGAATTTGTAGTGGAGGGTATTGAAGATTCGTTATAGCCGCAGTTAGCATTTTTCCTTGTTTAAAAATTAAAATTAAAGTCTTTGAAAGATCCAATCTAACGAAGAATAATAAAAAGAGTTGAAAACCGTACCTTTTGGTAGCTTTAAATTTTATGGAAGAAATTTTGGTGAGAAGTTAAGGAAGAAGGTTTTTGTGATCTTTTTAAAAATAAAGTTTTAAAAAATTGAAATGAATTATTTCAAAGTTATTTAAATTTTATTTTAATTTACGATCAATCACATTGAATTTAAATTATAATTATTTATGTAAGAAATAACTTTAAATTAAATACTTGTGTATGTATTTGTAAGTTTAATGTCATTAGTCTTGGCAAGTCTGACTATTTAATACTTACATCACATAGTTGTTGGTTGGTAGCTACGAAAACTTTATGAACGTTCCTCGTCTATTCGGCTCAGGTTCACATGATCAAGAAACCAAGAGAGACAAATCCTTTGGAGCAGAAACCTCAAAATGTTAAGCGTTCGTATATGTATGTACGTATATATGTATGTGTGTATGTGTGCATGTATGTATGTATGTATGTATGTATGTATGTATGTATGTATGTATGTATGTATGTACGTATATATGTATGTGTGTATGTAACGTATGTATGTTTGTATGTATGTATGTATGTATGTATGTATATATGTATGTATGTATGTATGTATGTATGTATGTATGTATGTATGTATGTATGTATGTATGTATATATGTATGTATATATGTATGTATGTATGTATGTATGTATGTATGTATGTATGTATGTATGTATGTAACGTATAGACTCTAAAACGGCAGGACCAATATTAATGAAATTTTCACACAATGATTCCAATACACCCGAGATTATAAAAAAATTCCGATAGGACCAGCGGGAAAAGTACACTCCATACAAAGCATATATTCATTATCTAATATCTAAAAAACTATAACAGTGAGATTTCTAAAATTTGGCCCCGACAACTTTCCCAAAGACATTAAAGAAAATTTATGAAAATATCAACATTTTAAAATAAATAGAAAATTATACAATTTTACGTTTTATCTAAATTAGTTATTTATTTAAAAAAACGTCTGCTAAAATAAAGCTAAAAATAGTAGAAATAAACATTTTGCACTTTTTCAAAAATATTTCTTTATAAAATAAAAAAATTCTTACACTGACAAAAAAAGAGGAAAAACAATTTAACTTAAATTATTTGAAAATCATGACTTGTTGTTTTTCAAAGTCACGTTTATTTATTAAAAAATATTTTTTTCTTTTAGAGCAAAAATTATATATCTTTTTTTATAATAAAAATCATACATAAAAATATTTTTAAAATAACATTCAACGAATGCATGTTCCATAGTTATTTATTGCCTTAAGATGAATAATTACAATTGGGTCGACGGGCGTTAAAGTTTGATGATGGATAATAAGAAAAAATGAAAGAAAGTTTTTTTTTTTCAAAAAAATAACTTCCGAAAATAAAACACAAAAAAATGCCTTAAGCTTAATTTAATTAATAATAAAATATAATAAATCTACAAAGAGAAAAGAAATACCTGAATCTAAAGTCAAATAAATATCTTATGCAGTTGAAAGTAATTGACCCCTCGGCCAATCAAAAGCAACCGAAATTTAATAATAAATTTCCATTTTTTTTATAAAAAAAAAATATATCGAATTTGTGTTAAGTAAAGAAAATATATAAAATTAGTTTTAATTTTGAAATTTTGTTATTCTGGGAAATTTACTAAATTTTCTTTTCTGTGTAATGACTTCATTTAAGTGATGTCTCTGATGTTTTTTAAGAGAAATGTTTTGAATACCGATATCATATTTTTTTCTTAAAAGTATAAAAAATATTTGCTTAACATGATGTTTTTTATTTTTATCGTCTTCGTTTTTTATCAGTTTAATTAAATTTACACATAAATAAACAAATGAAAACCATAAAACATCAACAACAAGATAAATTTTTAAACAAGTAAGTATTTTATAGTCGGTAATGCCCGACTATGTAATACCCTACATCACAATTGTTGTATACAAATTAAAGTTAGGAAAAATTAATGAACCACCCTCGTAGAAATTGAGAGTGCAGTACATAATTATGACACATTTATGCATTTTAAAATTATTTTTTCTGAGCGGTTATATGTGAGTTAGAGGGAAATTATGGACCGACCCTCGTTCAATTCTGCATATCGATTTTTTTGTTTATATTAATCTTAATTTTTATTACAATAGCAACATATATGTCAGATTTATGTCATTTAAAGTGATATTTGGAAGGAAGTTTGTATGGGACCGAATCACTTTCGATTCTGAATCGAAAAGTATACTTAAAGGTGGATATATGTTACAAACATCAGCACAAACATCTGCATATAATAAGAACCAAGTAAGAAAGATAAAAACAACCTTAGAAAACCTTAGATTTTTAAATACATTCGGAAGATGGACCGATTTTGTTTTGTACAACAAGTTAGAATATTTTATACGATTGCGACGAATATTAAATTCACTTCAGCATAGAAGCTTTATAAATCATGCAATAGTGTATCCAAATAAATTTTTTAAAAAGTATAAACCGTTTTAAAAGTTTGATTTACTTAATGATAGAATAAGCCGCTTCTGATTAAATTTCCATTAAACGTAATATGAATAAGCATAAAGGATGCAATAAAAACACTGATATCCTTCAGAACATTAAAATGAATTCCATGAATATGAAAAAAATGATTTCCAAAATATAATTTCCATGTAATAATCGTCCGATTTTAAGAACAGGGAGCATTTTCTATAAAGTTAACATTATATGTTAGTAACGCTTCTATCAAGATCACTAACTGGCAAACATATCGTGAGGATAGTTCTTAGGAAAGATTATTAAATACGATAAAGTTTATTTTTTTGCAACGATTTTTGAAGGAAATTCAAGTTGTCTATAAAAATTTGCAACAATCTCCATGTTATAAATTCTTGCTTAAATGTCTTAAACCTAATGTAGAGTGTCAAAAAAATCAACATAAAATCAAGCACAGATTAATGTGAATTTGAATACAGTTACAGCACTTTAATCTATAATAAACATGTAGTATTAAAATAAAACAATTATGATTCAACATTGCATTAATTTTGTTTCTTTATTGGAAAATGTTAATTCAATATTGTTTTTCAATAGATGAAAACATTTTGCAATGTTAAAATAATATAAAATCAAGTTGTATTAACATTTGTGTTAAAATTACTGTTGATACATAATAAATTTCTCATTTTTCTAAATCCGGCCATAAATTTTATTGTACTCTTTCCCTTGGTCCTTAATATTTTATATAATTATTTTTTACAACAATTTAACGTAATTCTTTCCTCAATTCAACTAAAATTTCGTAAATTTAACATAAATATGGTATTTAAATTGAATAATATTCATCAATATAAATAATTTATTTTTATCAATTTGAATAATTTATTATTCAAACCGAATAATATTTATTCAAATTAACCGCATTTTTATTAACGAATTAAAAAGTCATATTGACAATTTTTCGTTAATTTAAAGAATTTGCGAAAAATTTACGAAAATTTTCGTTATGATAAATAAAGGTTTCGTTGGCTGATATATATCCTAATTTTCTTCAATTTTACACACTTTTCCGTTATATTTACTACTATTTTTGGTTCAGTGTAGTGATATTAAGTATCAGCATTTTTATTTTTGAGAATTTTGTTGTCATTTTACAAATCAAGTTGAACTTATACCCGTGAGAACTATAGAAGTGATTCGGTCTGTATCCGTATAAAAATAATTCTAGAAATATCAAAATACTTTACCTTTCTAAAATTGGGTGACATTCAGAATTAAATCTGTAATTATATTCCTTGTAAAATGATTTCAATATTTTTTTACTGAAATCTTATTTGTTTCTCTTGCTTTTATTTGTATCTTCTATCAGTTTTCAGTTTTGAAGATATTTTGTTTTTTTATGATTTTTCTTACTCTTTTTCTTAATCGTTTAGCACTAAAAAGGTGTCAATACACAAAATAATGAATTTCTTTTTCTTTTGACTTTTTTCTATTCTTTATTTTATCTTTTCTCGTTTTTCTTGTGCGTTAAAAACCATATAATTTTGTTGTTGTTGTTGTTTAAAATGATTTGATTTGATTTATTAACATTATTTCGATTATTCGCTAAATATTCGTTTACAAAAAATGACAACGTTTGTTTTAGTGATTTATTTGAAAAATAATATTATTTTTTTTTTAATTCAATGACTTTTATTTATTTAAAACTTTTTTTCGTCAAAAGTCTGAAAACTTAATATTTCACAGTTTTTCTTTCTTTTTTGTAAAAAAAATTTCTTTTTACAAAAATAATTAATTTTTATTTAAATAATTCGTAGAATGATTTTTTCTCTCTTTCTTTTTCTTGTTATAAAATTTCGTTTAAACTTTTTTATATCTCTTTTATTTAAAAAATATATCGATTTTTCCTTTCTTATTGATTTTCTTTAATTTCTATATTCCTTAATAAATAATAAATGAATGCCTATTAATGAATGCCCTTTCCAATAAAGTATTAATAAATCCCGGCTTAAACTAAAACACGTTTACCGTGCCTACGTTGTAAACACTTTAAATACCGATCGTTAACTGGTCTCAAATAACTTCTTAACGTTTTATCTGCAGTCAGTTTAAAGGTATAAAGAAATTAATATTTTGTAGACTTTTATTTTGTTTACGTGATTTAAATGTGTAGACTTTACTCTTGTTTGAAACGTAAACGTAAACAAATAAAACGTAAGTTAAAGAAAAAACTCTCTTTGTGTTTGTTTACTCTCTAAACATAATAAATAGTTTATATCTTAAAGATACCTGTTGATATCTTTAAATACATACAAACATATACACACCTTTAAAGATACTCACTCTCATTTGGGCAGGGAGTCACAAATTTTTAAAGAGAAACCATAGATTTTAATAGAATTTTCGTATGTATTTTAATAGAAAGTAGAAATAAATTATTCAATAATTGAAACTGCATAAAATTAGCAAACAATTAAAATTAGATGGTGCAACTAAAATACATGTTGCTAATTAAGGGTCACACCTTAATTGCAACTTAATTCAACATTTGAATTTTCTCATGGTTTAATAGAACTTTAACTTTATTAAAGCTCTTTAGGCATATAAAACCCAGAATGGTATTCAAAAATTGTAATGAAATAGTAAAAAAAATTTACGATGATACTTGTAATTGTGGGCGTGGCAGAGGGTTAATTTTGTTCTTTTTAATTAGATCGGACGTAAATGATATTTACTTGGAATCTATAAATGATAATTGGTCACTTTTTTTAGATATGTTGGTTGAACTATGGTCTTTTAAATAGGGATTAAGGAAACATTGGTACCAGAAAACTATCATAAGTATACACTTTCACTCAATATTTACTTTAGACCTGTTTGCCTCAATCTGTTGAGCACTTTTTCTCTTCGAATAAAAAATCAAATAATATTTTTCGATCTTTCTGTTCGCCACAATTTTCTAGGTATTTCGAAAATATCAAGGACGAAATCTACTAAAGTTGTTGATCGGTCTACCAACTTTATTCAGTGTAAACACATGCAACGGTATGGAGATGTTAGAGAAACTTAGAAATGCTGTAATTAAATGTTTACAAATAAATCATGTATTATTTTAAATGACAAATGAGCAAGGTCGCTCCACCCTATCACATATACTCGAAGCTCTAATAATAATTCAGTGCAAAAAAGTTAATAAAAATCGCATAAATATCACTATGTTGTTAATGTTATGCGAACATAGACTAGAGAACCGAATTCTATGTAGATCGGCTCACATTTGTTTATACCTGCTGTAAAAAGGTATGGAAAATTGCTAAATTTTACTAGAGGGGACCTCGCGTAGGTTCGATTTTCTGCCAAAATATATGTCTTACGTATTTATTTGATACCTAAAAAACGTTTATACTTAGGGATTCACAATTTTTAAAGGAAAGATGAGTGGAATGCCATCTGATATGAAACCCAAAATTTTCGAATTTATGCCATTAAAAAAAACAACATTTAAACTTTAATAAAAATAAATAAAATGTTTATATGAAATGTCAATATAATGTATTTTAATTTGCCATGAATAAGGAAATACAAAAAATTCCCAATTTTTTCACAGAAATACCAAAATCTCAAAAAAAAAAAAAAAAATAAAAAAAAATGTTGATAAAATTTAACAACTTTTGAAACAGCGCATTCAAATTTAGATTTTTTTGTAAAAAAACTTAACCATTTTTTCAATGTTTCAACTATGAAATAACTTTTTTAACGGAATGATATAGTGATACGCCCTTGGTCACATGTGCACTTGAACTCCTTTAGATCAACTTTAAAATATCTCGCCTATTTTGAATGGTTCATACGTTACAAACTCATTTCCAAAAAATCCCGATTATAAGATTATTAGTACGTTGCATTGATTGCACCATAATTATTTGAAAAAGTAGATAAAATCTCAACGATTTTTAAAAATTTCTAAAAGATTTTAATGGAGAAAAAATCGAGAGTTTATGCCATTCCAAACTTCTAGTGCTGGATAAACAGTCTTATTATTGAATTAAAATTGTAAAAGGATCTGTTTGAAATTTTATGATTTGTATTGACAAAGAAGGTCAATTTTAAAATTTCGATTTTTTTTTGAATCTACTCCTTGATAGATTTATATGACATATAAAATATTTTCCATGCGAAAAATAAATGTTACCAGTCACCCCCAGAATAAAAGAGCAGTTGATATTTTTTCCAAAAATGGAAAATTAAAAAAAAATCAATGATTCGAATTATCAGAAGTGAATACTGAAAATCAATGTCGGATATTTATCAAATATGACTTGATAGGAAAGATTCGAAGTACCGTAATCGAATACATTTTGTTTGTTTTCCAAAAATTTCTGGTCCTTTTCCATTTTCAGAAATCACAAAAACGAGTTTTTCTCTCTAGCGGGTGATTTGATGGTTTTTTTATTTTTATAGTTATTTTTTATCAATTTTTCTCACTGTTTGAGAACTTCTGCTCATTAGAGAAATCTCTCTCTCTTTATTTACAACTCTCACAGTTTTCTTTAATTTACTCTCTCGATCATTCATAAAATGTTTGTTTCTCCCATCGTGTGAATGAATTTTTTATAAGATTTGTCATTAAATTTTACAACAATAGAATTTCAAAACTTAGTGCAATGCAAACAAACAATAAATACAAACAATAGAAAACAATAAAATTACCTGTCTAACTGACAGGCTGACGCCCGCTTAATAATTTATGGATGACTCTTGAACTCATTTCAAATCTTAAAACATTGAACTTAAATCATTTTCATATAAGAAAAAATAAATCAAGTGAAACAGAAAGCAAAACGATTTTTCTAAGAATTTTCAAATTATGATTTTACTCTCAAAATCTTTCACTCTCATTCTTGCTCTCTTTCTCATTTTTTGTAAAATTTGTTTTATAAACAAAAACACAAATTTCAAATCAGGTATTAATCTTTTTTTTACCGATTTGTCTTATATGAATGCAAACGAATCATCCTTTAAACCGGTATTTGTATATGTGTGCGTTAATGTGTATATGTATGGAATTCATTGTTTTTGTATTTGTAAAAATTTCCCCAAAGAAACCAGTTTTAAAATTTAAATTTAAAAATAAACTTTTTTTCATTTGAATTATTAATTTGTCATTTCAATTTCTTTTTATACCCTCCACCACCACAAATGGTGAAGAGGGTATATTAACTTTATTACACCGTGTGTAATGCTAAGATGGAATAACCTCAGATCGCATAATGTATATATATATTTGAGTCGATTTAGCTATGATCGTCTGTCTGTCTATCTGTCTGATTTTGACACGCTCACATGAGTTATATTTAAGAGAAACTTTTATAAAATGTTTCCGTCTATGAGTGCATGTGAGTGTGTACATAAGATAATTAACGTATTTTCTTTACTCGCATTGTGGGGTATTGAATATTCGTCATAGCCGAATAAAGCATTCTTACTTATTTCTACTTCTTATGTTACAAAATTCTCTTGTTGTTATTGTCATTATTGTGGTATTTTGGTTTAAACCTTTAATTCGTTTAACTGCAGTAAAATTCAGTTTGTGAGATCACATTATATTCATTTTATATTTTTTGCCATTGTTATTCATGAATTTATTTCAAAAGAACTGTTTTTTTACAAATTAAATTAATTAATAAACTTTTTAATGCTGCGGAAATAAATGAAAAATATTAATCAAATGAATTTAACTGTAAACGATTTTTAAAGAAAAATCGGTACAGAAAAAAATTTGACATATACAAAGGTTCCGATTACAAATTGTGCAACAAAAGTGTCAAATTAAGTTAATGTAAGCGTTACGTCGGTTCTTATAAATCTGTGAAAGCTCTCAAAATATTATAGATGAGTTTTCAAATGATATAATGAAACAGATCTAAACTTCAATAAATTTAATGAATTTAAAAACGAGGTTTCATCGAGGTGTCTTTCATTTGAAAAACGTCTGACAAGAGTTATCTTTTGTTGGTATTTGCTTATTCCTGAGTGGTAATTCTGGCACTAAAGTGATCGATACTTTGACCTTTTTTAGATACCGTTTTTCGGTTTGTTTGAAAAATTGTGATTAAAAATAAATCGGTTTCAGTAACGAGGTTTTAATAAAGTATTATAACGCCTAGAAATAATAAGGAAAAAGTTTTATTTATCAGAAAAACAGTTCATAAACGTATATTCTAATAACAGTGGTGATAGGAGATATATTAATATTGTCATTCCGTGTGATGCTCAAGGAAGGACTCATCTAAGAAAATCTAAATCGATTTAGCCATAATCTTCTGTCTGTCTGTTGAAAACGTTCTTACGGTCACAATAATATTCCGAATTCAAAAGATTTTGGCCAAATTTTTTGTTATTGTTTTAAGCAGTCCAGTAACAAAATACTTTTAGACCGATATCTGAGACTACCTCAAATTTAAGACAAACAACTTCTGTCAATTTTGCAAAAACTATTTATCAGATTGTAATTAAATTTCAGTATCATGTAAAGCTAAATACATCCCATTACTATTCCAAGACTCATCATTTCTGGATCGATCCAAAAATAATATTTGTTTCAAATAGAAATTATGGTTTTTGAATATATTCAGAATCGTCACATCTTTTGATTCAGATCTAGATCTTTCATATCAATTTTGGTTGAATAATTAGTGAATGTATCATCCACCCAGAAAAGCTTTTAGTACTGAAGGTGTTTAAAACTAAAAAAGAAAATATTTTCTTCTTTTACATTTTTATAATACAATTCGAGAAAAAATACCCGGTTTCTTGTGGCTTGGATAAAGCCATATTTTTAATCCTCATAGCTTCAAGCGCTTAAACTGATCCAATTTTTAATTCAGATAAAATGCATCCATCACTGATATATATTATTTTAACTAAACATTATCCAACATTAATTACCAAATAACAAAAACACTTAACAAACCTTCAGAAAAAATGCAGACAATTTAAACAATTTATAAAAATCAATTGAATTTCTTATATTTCTTTTTTGATCAAATTCTTTTATATATATATTTTAAATATACACCCACACTTACATCTATAACTAAGAAAACTTTTATTTCTTATGTAAACAAAATGTCATATTCAAAAGTTACGTCCCTTTTAACTCAAATTTCGATGTCATTTATCTGCAATACAAATCCATACACTTCAACACATTCAACTAAATGTTTACACAAGGACATTGTAAGGAAGAGAGTGAATGAATATTTAAAAGAACGTTTGTGTGTGTGTTAAAATAGAAACACAAAATAAAATTAGAATGAGTGTTTGTGGAAAACTTATGAAGACATATGATCAACCATTAATGATTAAAAACCACTCGGACAACAAAATATTAATGCAAAAAAAAAGTAAAAATGCTTATATTCGGCTATGACGAATCTCAAGTACCCTCAACCATGAATATTATGCAAAAAAGACTTTTTCATTCATCAGCTTAAATGTCGATTGCAGAAAAGATCCACCATAAAGCTATAATGAAATACGGCAACATATTCTTGAAATTATCTACAAATATAGATTTTAATGGCCCATTTCATTAGAGAAAAAATGTTAAGGAAAAGCAATTAGATACGTATATGAGAGCTATAGCAAAATATGGACCGATATTTGTCAAATTAATAAAAAATATTGAAAAGCAATATCAAAATATGGACCGATTTTGAACAAATTAAAAATATATTTTAAGGAAAGTTAAAAAATCATTGTGCCGAATTTCAGTGGAATTGGTCTTTATTTAAACGTTTTATATGTTCAAATACGTCTTCCGGGAAGGGGCGTTATACGGGACTTATATCAAAAAATAGTTCGATGTTGTTCAAATTAATAACGTATATTCGGAAGAGCTAGAAAATTAATTGTGCCGAATTTCAATATAATTTCCTCTTATTTAATAGTTTTATAAGCTCAAACTCAAAAAAGGGAGCTATAGCAAAATTTGGACCGATATTAATGAAATTCACAGCATATCTTTAAGACGATGAGAAAATTAATTGTGAATATATATATGGCTTATTTCAGAAAATTATTTCAAAAATACAGCACACAGGTTTTAGGGAGTATCAAAATTTTGCACATTTTAGCTTATAACTTACTTTCTATTGGTCCGATTTTAATGATAATATAACTGTATATTAGAGTTAAAATTTCGTTTATTTTCTTTTCTTGAAAAAATTAAAAAAGATATTTTGCAAAATTTTAGGTTGTCTCAGATATCGGACTTAAACTTTTTTGCTAATTAACCGATATAGTTGGTAACCAATAGGAATAGGACAATATGAAATGCTGTGACGAAATTTCATTGAATTTATAGAATTCTTCCAACAGATTGACAAATGGACAAACTGATATACCTAAAACGACTCAGATTTTCATATGATGCGATTATATATATACTTTATAGGGTCTGATTCCTTGACGGAATGACCAACTTAATATTACCCCCATCACCATTTGTGGTGCTGGAGGGTATAATAAAATTCGTTAAAGTAAAATAAGAAATATTCTTCTCATTCACTCAGTGAGTTAGTCAGTCAGTCACTCAACCAACTAAAAAGATAAATATTTCATACGAACACATAAATGGAAGAAAACGAATCAATTAAAACGCATAAATATTAAGAGTTCTGTTATAAACATTAAAAATTATATATATATATATATTAGAAAGGGAAAACGATATATGTACTATATGACATTCATACATAAAAAAATGAAACGGACGTACAAACATTTAATAGAGGATAAAGGTTTTCCTCAAATTCCCAAAAGAATCCAAATGAAACCTGTCTACTGTGGATCTGCTTTTTTTGAAATTCTTAATTAATTTGGATTTAAATAACAGTTGGGCGTTAATTGGAACAATCATTATTTTTTCTAGTTATTTTAATCAGATTCTAATAGTTGTTTATTTCTAGGGAGAGCTAATTTCCAGGAGAGCTTTTTAAGTTTATTTTCTTTAATCATTTCACATTATCTTAAAACAGCTCAAAGCAATTCCTACTCATATTATTCCGGAACTACATTATCTTATCTTATGAAAGTTCTTAGCTGCATACACACATACCTCATCATCGAAATCGGATTGAAAAATATTCAAAATTTTGATGCACCCTTAAATATATGTGGCAACTTTGAATATAATTTTCTGAAATTTTCCACGCATATTTATTTTGATACCATTACTTGACTTAGCTGCCATATAAAGTTCCTTCCGAAATAGGATTTTAAGCTTCTAAAATTTTTAAATGTAAATAAATGATGCTAAAATTTGACACAGTCCTTCTATATCTCTCCAGAAAATATACTTTTAATTTGTTTAACATCGGTCCATGTTTTGTCATAGCTCCCATATAAGGCCCCTTCCTGGAAAACAGCACTCAGCTTATAAAACTATTATATATTAACCAATGTTCCTGAAAATCCTTAGAATTAAATTTTTAACAGTAATTAATGGTTAAAACTAATTTGATAAATATCGGTACAGATTTGGATATAGATTCCATTTGAGTTCTCTTCCCAGAAATGGGTTTTTTTCAGACTTTTAACTACGGATTTTATTCGGTTTTAACTCTCTCAGAATACGGTTTTATGCTTAACAGATTGTTAAATACGGACTAATTCTATTGAAGATATGGACCAATATCTTCACTTTTGTTTATGAAGTCTTTTTCAACTCACAAAAATGGAATAATGTAAGAGTGGTTGAAGGTATTTTAAATTCGGCACAGCCGAACACAGCACATCACAGCATTCTTACTTATTTAATTTAATGCCTTCAATTTACCATATATTTTCAATTCATAAGTGGTGAAAGGTACACTAGAGCCCTGACTTGCATCGCTAGTGGAGACCAGAGAAAAGCCACGCAAGTCGAATCAAATCTTTCTATGTAAATGCACTGAAATTAATTGTAAAAAATATTTAAAACAAAATTTTGTATTTTTGATAAAAAAAACATGTTAGTCCGTTGTAGGCGTCAAAATTAGCATTATTTTAATTACATCTTTTTCAGTGGTATTCTCCGCTTATTTTGATCATGTATTCAAATTGAAAGAAGGAATTCCATCTTTACCAATAAGTGAGAGAATCTTGTTTAGATTGAAGGAGTGTGACAATTTCAGCTTATCACTTACTATTGTAGGTGCTAGTCTAAAAGCTCTACCTATATGAACAGCCTTTTCTCCAGATTTAAAACGTTTATTTTGTTTGTTTTACTTTCTTTTCACTTTGACTCAGTTTTTACGTTCTTAATGTATATTGGCGAATCACACACTATATTCTTACCATAACCTGGTACTTGTTCTTAGCTTAACATTTATATAACAATGAAAAGGGAATCTCCCTTATTTCACGAAATCTGAAAGCTTAACGTACAGATGACGATAAGTGTTATCAGTGATACTGAAAATGGTAATCAACAATGCTGCACAATGCGGAATTTTTTAATTCTTAAAAGCGAGAAAAATTGGGACGACGCAAATCGGGGCTCTGGTGTATTTAAGGCGTTCTATTTTGTTTCCATATAAAATTATTGCATCCATAAAAAGTGGTGGATACTGCTAAGCTGCGTTATCCAGTCATAAATTTATAATGACAAAATTGTATTAAAACATTATTGAGAGAACGTCAAGTAAACAATTTTTTCCTCATTTTTATCTAAAATCAATATCATAATCATAATGTCTTTGAATTATGATTTAATCAAGTTTTAATGACTTTAATGTAATAACAATGAAGATGTCTAAATTGAATTTATTTATGCTGGATAGAGAGTTTACACTTGATGCAATCTAATTATTATTATCGGATTTTTATATGGTTGATCCAGAAGGAGTTTTTTTTATAGAAATATTGGGTCGAGCTTTAATAATAATTTAAAAAAAGTTTCCTTTAAAATCAATCGAATGCCAGAGAAAATTTTTAATTAAAACCTGCTTTGGTTTGATCACAAAAGACCATACATTTTTCATTAAATGAAATAATTAATACTCAATTTCTCACAAATTTAATTATCTCTGTATGTATTTAGGCGTTCGTTTAATGTATAGAAGAATATTAAACAAAAAAATTGCATATAAAACTCTCTCACAGGAAACGGATATTGAAAATCACCATTGGAAACAAAATTTAAATTGATACGGAAATCTGTTATAACATTAAAATTCTACACAGTTTGATGAAATTTACTCTGGAGGGCAGAAAGAGATAAGTTTTGTATTTGTTAAATGTGGACAATTAGGTAGATGTGTGTGTTTATGTGAAAGTTTAATCAGGGACGGTCAATTTATCAAAGTACATTGGTCTGTGGAAGAGTTAAAAATGGAGTTGATTTCACGGAAAGGTAAAATCTATTATCTTTTTGATATACAAAAAATAAAAAAAAAAAAAAACAAGTGAAAATTCTGTAATCGGCTATGCCGAATCTTAAATACTCTTCATCAATTACATTTCTGAAAAATGTTCTCGAATTGCAGATTTTACACTATAAAAATAATTTTATGTGTTTTCAGTTTTAAACCTTATTCGGGCAACGACCTTACATGAAATCTACAGACAAAGGTGGTCTGATATTCTTGAAATTCATTCCAAATGTTGTCATTAGTGCCAGATTTTCTAAAAATAATTAAATATTGAAGAAAGGTATGAGCTTAGGAATACTTTGTGTTGGGAAGAAGTCATATTTTTGAAGCAACTGCCAAATATAGACCGATTATTTTAATTATCGTTAAACTTTTTAATGGAAAGCAAATTTAATATAATGCCAAATTCAATGAAGGTATAGTAACATTTAAGTGTTTTTTGCGAACATTGCGGACAGTAAATGTGGGCATGTCTAAAGTGGAAGCGTAACAGTGGTCTAAAGGAGGTAAAGTATCAAGACTGATATTCATAAAATTATTTATAAAATTAAAAATTTTACCTGATTTAATTGAGATATTTCTATCGATCACAATGTTATATGGACAAACATTCAGCCAGATGAATAGACATCATTAAATCACATAAGAAAGTGATTCTGAATTGAAAGTTTTACTTTAAATTTATCATAGCACTTTATCTTATAATACTATATTGTGATGTAGAGTGGAACTAGTAAAAATATAGAATCACTTTTCAATACCCTACACCCTAACAAAGACATGAAATATTATACACCGACACTCGTAGAATTTAATTGCAATAATTGTGGATTTTATACTTATATTGTCCTGATATTCATATTAATATGAGATGCATGACATAGGAGGTGGTTTAAGGAAAAGGCGGTGAACCATTTGTCGTAAAATTGATGGGAAATAAGCAAAATACTAATATTTTTTAAGGTTTAAAGAGATTTTCGGATGCGGGCCGAGCTTTCTGAAATTTAAATAATTAGAAAATTTATATGTTTGAAATTTGATGGAATATTTGTTATATTTCAGAGCTTTAAACCTTGTAACGGGAGTAAATCTTTATGAGTTATAGCGATTTTTGGAGATGTGCATTATATTTTATTCCTAAAACTTGTAAACCATTGAAACGATTTAGAAAAGGGACTTTAAGTAATAGAAAGAATTTTATAAAACATTTTGACAAACCCCAAAATCTGTGTCTGATATGGGTCGCAATTTTTAAGATAATTTACTAAAATTTGCCATGATTGTGCAGGGGTCATTATTTGACTGCCATATAACGCTCTCCCGGAATATGCTTTATGGCTCTTAAAACTCTAAAATATGAACTAATCTTATTGAAATTTGGTCTTTAATATGTGTTTTTTATCAGACCAATATTGGTCCATATATTGGTATAGTTACCACGTAATGTCCCTTCCCGAAAAAAACTGATTTGAGCTTACAAAACTATTATATAAATAAACATTTTTTAAAATGTCTTTAATATATGAAATCATTTTTACAATCATCTGCCAAATGTTGTTATTACTTCCGGATTAAAATTCCAATTCCATAGTAATTTAGACAACTAGATTACTGTCTCCAATATAATAGTGAAGGGTATTTAAGAGTCGGCACAGCCAAATGTAGCAGTTTTACTTGTTTAAATATGAAATATGATAAAATAATGTGAGAAATCCTATAAAAAAGTGGGAAATTTTCAGTTTTAAGTGTTTTTGCTGTTTTTTATTTTTAAACTTTTGATGGACAAGCGAAAAGTGCTAACAATAATGTTTTGTTAGTTTTCTTTTTTCACTTCCAACAAATCATCGTGGGTGGTCATTACTTACAACATCATAGACATCACACACACGCATAAAATCTTTTCACATCAAACTTTCCGACACACACACACACTCATACATGCACACACTTTGCTAAACATATATCATTGTTATTATTTTAGGATTCTATTTTAAGTTTCTTTTTTTAACTTTTTGTTTTTTTTTTAATTTTTATCCTGTTGGTCCCCTCTGCTGGTTCCTTTTGTCGAAGTTTGAAAAAGTATTCAATTTATAGATTTTTTCTTGTTTATAACACAAAAAAACTTTTCAACATTGTTAAATTACTATAAAAAAATTAAAATAAAATATACACTGAATTGTTTTTGTTGTTTTTGTAAAAAATCACTAAAAACAAAAACAAAAAACATTGTTTTACACTTTTCTTTAAAATTTTTCAACAATTTATTTTTAGCACCAGAAAAACTTTTCGACAAGAAGAAAAAAAAATTGAAAATATCAAAAGTTAAAGAGAAGCGAAGAAGAAAAACAAAATCGAAAGAAAGTTTGTTTTTCTTTTTAACTAGAATTTTAGTAACGAAAAAAGTAGCGAAAAATAACCACGAAATATGAGTTTTACATATTTTTTTGATTCCCAAGAATTTTAGGTGGGAAATAATAAACAGATGGACGAATTGTCGAACCACCCATACAGAAGTACAAAACAATAAAAGACATTTTAAAATTTTGTAAAGAATGTGAAGAATAATTTATCGTCTTTCCATTTGTAAATTGTGAGGTTTGAAGAAAAAATTGTTATCTGATTCTCTAACCCATATAGATCCACAAAGACCTATTTTGGAAATTCTGATGAGTTTTACTTATTTTTTGATTCCCGAGGATTTTTCGGAGGGGAATCATAAAATTTGGATGTATTGGTCAATGGGCAGATGGTATGAATTGATTCGATTAAACAACTGGCAATGGTGTAACCGGTTTTTTATGTCACAGATATCATCACAAGTGTATAAAAAGTACCGAAGAGGTTCTTAAAGTACTTTTCTTCAGTAAGTTGGTAAATGTACCAATATAAATAAGTGCGAAACAAATTAAAGATAATTTTCGACTTTCTGATGAATATTTGAACCCCACGCTTTTCGATTGAAGCTGAAACATTTTGTCCTCATACCCCTAATAGAAAGAATTATTTTTGGGAATCTGAAATTTTAGGATAAATCATAAATTTTTATATCTACACGAGGTTTTAGAGGAACTTTCGACAAAGATCTTTCAATTTGGCCAAATTCCTTTTTAATGACTTTTTATAAGGAGTGAGATCGAGAAGACCTGTTACATATTTATTTGTTATTAGTAATTCCAATAATTTTGGACACGTTTTTAGTGATCTTTAAATCTCTTTTAACTAAAGCCTTGTAGCTCCCTACAAGAACAAGTTTTGGGCAGTTTGAAGGATTTGCCTCTCTTAGTACAAATACCAAATTATTGTTCTTGTACCACTTAAGGACATTGTTTCCCATCGTGACAGAATGCCAAGTCAGGCCAAATATAAGTGGACACATTATGAAGTCTTTTTTGTAAACATACCTTGATGTAAACTTCGGTGTTAACGGAGTTGTTGCAAACAAATATTGCTTGTCATACCAGTAACTTTTTGGAATTTTTTTATTATTTTTGGGCTCTAAACTTGTCTTCAAGATTCCCCTGAGTATCAGTAATATAAAATAATGTCAAATCTCGGAATGGGCTTTAAACTTATAAATATCAATATGGACAAAATCTATTGAAATTCAGAATAAGTACTTTTCTTGTTTCCCTTCAAGTTTAATTTTAATTCGTGAAAATGTTTCTAAAATATAAGTGATGGAGATTCGGTACAGACGAATCAATCATTCTTAATTGATTTTATCTTAACTACAGACTGAGACTTTGGTATGTCAATAAATAAATATAAGTTTTCACAAAAATGTCCATTTAACACAAAAATGTCTATTCTGCCCCACTGTACAATCGTACAAGATTTTAGAATTTATCTAATTAAAACTTTTGAAATATTTCATTTTATTTGTAACTTTATTTCTCAATATTCTCAACATTTAAAATTTAAGTTACAATAATTCCAAGAAAAGAATATTTTTTTTTAATTCTCTTCCATTATCTTCCCAAAAAAAAACACCAAAAAAGAAAAAAGGAGGAAAACGAAAACTTTGTATTTTTCTCTTTTTTCCCACAATGCAATTAGCCGTTGAAGACATTAAAGCAAAATTGCTTTTTTTTTAAACGACTCACGCGAAAAATGTTTTTCTTTTGGCACATCGGGAAACTATTGATTGAATTTTCTTTTTTCTCTGCTTTTCTCTCTTGGTTTTACTTTATTACTCTTTCACTTAATTTCTATTTTGTAGTTTCATTGATGTGAAAGGTTTCAAGTTCAAGTTTTTCATTTAAAACTTTAGGTTTTCAATAGACAGTGGGAAGAAGTTTTTCCTTAATGGATTGATTTTAAGAACAGTTTAGAGGGGATTTTAAGAACTCTCAGAAAGAATGGTTCAGGTTTTTAGTATTTTCTTTGTTATTCGATCTTCAAACTTTAAGAAATTATCCAAAATTTAATTTTTAATTGTTTTATCCATTTAGTATTATTGCAATAAATTAGTTTTATTTTCTATTTCATCTACTGTTCCATAGGTATTCGTACTGTGTTTTTCTCTATTTAATTAGAGGATTTTCCTAGTGTCCTTTTTGTATTGTATTACAGGACAGGACACAGTGCAATATTTGTTCAAAAGTAAGTATTTCAAATTGGAATTTTATTTATAGTTTGTGGTAAATTGATTCTTGATTCACTTCTTTCAGTTCCATTAAATTTTAAATAAAAAAATATATATTAAAAAATAGTTTACAAATTTATTTACACCATCGGATGTACAAGTTAAGAATGTGACGGTGGAGGTCAATATGTTTAAACCAAAAAAAGATAAGAAATTTTGAGCATTGTTGGAGGAAAAAGAGTTTAGCAAGAAGATATAAGAAATAGGACAGATAAACAACTGGCGATGTTATAGGTTCTCTAAATAGAGAAACAGAAGATTTATCATCTTCAAAGGAAATTACCACTTTAGATGGACTTGCCATAAACATAATGCTGTGGTGAAGATTTCATATAAACTTTATCGTTCCACTGTAACACCCAGAAGGAATAATTTAATACACCATGAAGTATATATTTATTTTTGCATGACATCAAACTCTGTCTATCTGCTGTTGACATGCTCATATTTTTAATAATGGTGATAAATCAATAGATTTTTTTATATGGACCTATTCTAATGAAGAACATTTTTAATTAAAAGCAATTTGATTTAAATTAAATAACATCATTATTCCAAAAATTATTTAAATCGGATCAGTAAATGAAAGTTATAGTCATAAATATAACACATTTAATGACCATAAACATAAGTAGAAGTATAAATTTATACTGTATTTATTACCACACACATATGGTGAAGGGTATTGAAGATTCATCACAGCCAAATATAGCAATATTACTTGTTTATATGATTAGACTCATGTCGAAATTTGAACTCACACCTCAAAAGTTTTGTTGTTTTGTATAAATTAAAGCAGAAACGTTGTGATCTCAAAATCTCAAACAGAGTGAAATTTTTAACTATGACTTCTAATCATATTTCTGGTATCCTTAGACAAATATTGCAAAGCATTCAAAAACATGGTATTTGAGTCACTTTCGTTTTGAGTCCAAGGAACATTAAAAGACACTTTCACATGTTTGAAATAATACTTCAACTCTACTAAAATTCATATGTACAGATTGGCTAATCCACCATCACAAGTGGTGAAGGGGGAACATTAACTTTGTCATTCCGTGCGTAGTACCAAACTCTAGGATGATTTATATATGTCCGTCTGTCTATTGGTCTGTTTATGATTGACATGTTCACTTCTCTACTTTTGTTTAAGATCAATAAAATTTGTCACAGATATTTATTATTGTCATATAATGATCTGTACTTCAAATCAACAAAATCGGTTCAGTATAAAACAAGTTCTAGACTGATATCTAAGACAACCTCAAAATTCCAACATGGATCATATTAATATTTCTAAACGGAATAAAAAATTTTCATTTTTTTCACTCTGCGAAAAAAATTGATGATATTGAAGATTTTTATTTTTATGAGTTTAAACCCCCAATTCTGTGACACATTTGTATGGGGACTAATTGAAATAAAGGAACCATTATCACCAATTTCACCTTGGGACAAAATAAAGAAGCCAATTAGATCTTATAAAGATGTTTTTAAAGTTATAATCTTGATGTTATTCACAGAGTTAGTAAAATAGAATGATAAATCGACTCAGAAATTAATAACGGTATAATTAAAAATAGTGGTAGCCTTTTTTCTGCATCACAGACATCTGCAAAAACTCATAATAACTCAACCATCCAAGTTTAATTTTTTTTGGCATATTAAAAGATGTTTTAGTCATCCTCTAAGTTCAAACAAAAATGTTTCTTAACATTGTCAAAATCGGTTTGGTAGAAGAAAGTTAAAGCCAAAAATTTTATACTTATACTTATACTTATACTTATACTTATACTTATAATTATACTTTTACTTTTACTTATACTTATACTTATACTTATACTTATACTTATACTTATACTTATACTTATACTTATACTTATACTTATACTTATACTTATACTTATAATTATACTTATACTTATACTTATACTTATACTTATACTTATACTTATACTTATACTTATACTTATACTTATACTTATACTTATACTTATACTTATACTTATCTTATACTTATACTTATACTTATACTTATACTTATACTTATACTTATACTTTATACTTTTTACTTTTACTTATACTTATACTTATACTTACACTTATACTTATACTTATACTTATACTTATACTTATACTTATACTTATACTTATACTTATACTTATACTTATACTTATACTTATACTTTTACTTATACTTATACTTATACTTATACTTATACTTATACTTATACTTATACTTATACTTATACTTATATATAAATAACGTTTTGCTTCACACGCATTGTGGTGGAGGATAATGAAGAATCGGCATAGCCAAATATAGAGTTCTTACTTTAGTAATTTTAAATATTACATTTTTGTTCTCTTCGTTTATTATACGCTTCACCAATCGAAGTGGAGAAGAGAATTTAACTTTGTCATTTCGTGTGTAACGCTTAGAAGGAATCATTGCAGACTCCATAACGTATATATTTTTGCGCTATGTCCGCCTGTCTGTCTATCTACCCGTTGTTGGTCCGCTCATATAAACAATAATTGACAGAGATCTTATATAGATTTAATATATTAAAAGATATGTAGCGATATCTAAGACAGCTCCTAAATTAAACCGAAGAACTTTCGTTAAATTATCAATTATAAATCGACAAATTTAACGAAACAAATACAAAACATAATGTATTTATTTCTAAGGCTTTTGTAGTGAAGGGTACTGAAGATTCGGCATAGTCGAATAATGCATTCTAACTTGTTTTTTTTTTTTTTTTTTTTCATTTTAAGTATACAAGTTTATTTTTTAATTATCATCAATTATCATCACTTTTTTTGTACATTTTGCTTTGATTTTAGGAAAAAAAGTTAAAAATGAACAAAAAATCCAATAAACACTCTTCTCTTTATTTCAGTTATTTTCATTTTTTTAAAGTTTCATTTTCTTTTGTTAATTTTAGTTTTCTCTTAAAATTGTTTTTTGATTCTTTTTTGCATTAAATTTCAATTAATGAACAAAACATTATTCACAGTTTTTAATTTAAAGTTGCAAAAGTTTTACAAAACATTAAATTTCTAAATTGTAATTTTTGTAAAATACCATATATCACTTCTATAGCAATATTGTACATATAAAGATTTACAATTTTTTATCCATTGTTATAATAAAAATCTAATCAGATTTAAGAGTCCGAGCATGTGTCAACCACTACATTAATATTCTATTTGTAAATTTGGAGGGCATAAAAATATACCGCAGTTTAAAAGACATTTTCTTACAAATTTTATTTATTGTACACTGATGAACAAAAGTCACTGTCATTTGCCTTTATGTGAGTTTGATGGGCCTCTGCGTCATAAAACAAATTATATACAAAAATAGTTTAATTCTTATTCAAATCTGCTATGGAAAAAAATCACCGTCACTGCATCCAAATATTGAATAAACTTTAAGAATTTTCTGTCTAAATTCGTGTAAAATGGAAACATCAAGACGGATCTATGAATATTTAAAAACGGTACTTAATTAAAAAAGTTTATTAAAGCCAATGATTGGAAAAAAATGAGAAATATTGATGAAATTATGCAACCAACCAACCAACATTTGTGTGTCACCCTCTCCACCACCACAAGTGGTGACACCAAGAAAGAATCTCCTCAGACCTCATATCCGTCTGTCTGTCACATCCATTTTATTTGATCAATGTAATTTGGCCGGATGGTTTGTTATTGTCGTATACAGTTTTCTGTATATTGGCAAAAAGCTATAAACCGATATCTAAGACAACCACAAAATTCCAAAAAAAGAAGTTGTAAAAATAAAATTAATTATAAAATCAAATTATAAGTTCCTCATCATCGTACAAAAAATCATCAACCCATCCAACATCAAATATAAACCAATTTAATTTAAAATCGCCACGATTATTTTTAACAATCCTAAATATAGATCACTATTCTGGTACAGCTGCCATTTTAGTCTCGTTCCCGGAAAAAACTTTCAACTTATAAGACTTTTAAAATTTGGAATAAATCTATTGAAATTTGGCATAATTATTGTTTAGCTTTAAAAACATATGCTAGTAATTTAAGGTTCTTTCCCAGAAAAGGATTTTAAATTTGATCAATTTTTAAGCTGTCTTCAGTGTATGAATCTACTTTGACAGTTATTGGGCCATATTTGTTTATAACATTTTTTACTTTCAAGAACAGTGTTTTTGGCTTAAAAATTTGAAATTCAGAAAATTAAATAATTGTCTTTAATATTCGTATCTGATTTCTTGAATTTGCCTCTCATGTAGAAAAATTCATCTTCTAATATTAAGTTTTTTTTATTGAAATCGAATCTATAGCTCGGTACCAATATTTACCTTTGTGGACCTTTTTTATTTACAATTAATGGACCTTTTTCCGTAATTTGTATTTAAGCTGATGAGCGAATAAGTTTTTTGGTCCAATATCTTCATCTCATGCTAATATTTGTATAATATTAGTGATGGAGGGTATTTAAGGTTCGGCGCAGGTGAATGCAGCATTTCTAATTGTTTTTTCATTCAGTTTAAATTTAACGTTTTAAGGTTTGCGGTGAAAAAGAAAATTAAAAAAAAACTATACTTTTTGTGAAAAAATGTTGAATTAACTTTTTTAATCTATGAATGTTTATTTAACTTGTTTGCAGTTATGATTTTACTTCATAGATAAAAATGTTGATTTAACATTGATTCATATTAAATGCAGATTATTTTCATCTTTAAAATTTAACCACTAAAAATTAATTTTATTAAATTGCTGTAGTGTAAATTTATGAATAAATATCGATATATTAACAATATTATTTCAAGTCAAACTTAAAACGTTTAACTTTAACTGAATGAAAAATTAAATATATAATTCAATATAAATTAAATATTTGTAAAATATTTCTATATTTTAATTGTTTTCTGAAAATGGTCTGCCTTTAAACATTGCACATGATAGATGATGGTGACTTTTGTTCATGTGTGTACTTTTTCCAATTTATAGTGCACCATACAAAATTAGAAAAGAAACCTAGATTAGTGAGATAAACTGGCGCGAATATATTTTCTTCTCCTTTGCACCAAAAAAGTAAATTCAACCTTTCTGGTCCTAATGTGCAGCCAATCGAACTCATTTAGTATTAATGCCAACAATTATTTATTATGCCCCACTATGGAGTCTCGTGGACTGTAAAGGACTTTAAATTATTTCTAAATATAACAATTAAAGTATTTAACACATACTTAATTAAAGTCTGCTATAAAAATTTAATTCCACTTTTAAATTATACCCACAAAACATGTTGAATTTCCTTTTTCGAAATTTCCATTATGCTTTTCATATTAAATTTCGAAAACGTGTAAAATTAAACATAAAAGCTGGAGAAAATATTTGAAAAAGGAGAAAAGAACTATAAAAGAAAAATCCAAACAATATTTGAACACTTTTTTTCTTATAACTGTTGTTCATTCAATTACCCTTTCACTCAAAAGAGACACACACGCACACTCACGCACAGCTATTCTGAAATCTATGGATAATAAAGGTATTGACGAATACATTGACGTATATTGAAAGGACTTTGTTGTCAGGATGTTTTATTGAACAAACTACGAATGATTAATACCCTTCATTAGTAACCATCTTGTTTATAAAGTCGATAATGCCCTTAAGACCTATCAGATCTAAGGAATGAGTTCAAAAATTCTTGACAAATGTTTTTTTTTAATTTGATTGAAATTATTATTTCAGTTTACAAAAAAAAATATTTTTATAGTTTTAATCATTAGTGATTATATTGTTTTCGGAAATCCTTATTTTAACTTACCACAATTTTTAACGCTCCGGGCTCTTGGTATAAATACCAAATTATTGTTCCTGTACCACTCAAGGGCTTGTTTACCATATGCCAAGTGGACACATTTTGAAGCCTTCTGAATGGAAGCAGCCTTTTTTGTTAACATTCATTGAGATTTTTTGGTGTTTATAGCGTCCGTTATAAAAATGATTGGCTTCTTTTGAAGCAACAGAATATTGCTTCCATACCAAGAACTCTTTGGCTCTTTGGCCAGTTTGGGAAAATATGACTGTTTCTGGGTCCTAAACGTTTCTTCAACATTTCCTCGAGCATAAGCAACAAAAAAAATTCTAATTAGAAAGTTGCGAAAAATTACGTTTCGTCATGCATTATGAAGCGAAAATATTATCTTGACTTGAATTTCCCTGTTCTGCCATTTTTGAGCTTTAACTTTTCGTAAGAAATAGTTCGAGATTGCGTTAAATTAGCTCTTTTGAAAATGCTTTCTATTTTTTGTTTTTGACTTTAGCAAAATTAAGTAGACTAATTTTTCTACTTGGACCAGGTTTTCTATATCTGGTCATATATCGAGAAGAGGTGGTAACAGTTATTCACTGATGAAACCTTTTTTGTTCTGAACTTTTATTTTTTAATATTTTTTGTGTTATGAAAAAATTTCAACAGGAATGTATGTAAACTCAAATTGGATGCAAATTTGGGCCAAAGGCATTCTTCAAATTTGGCCAGTTAAAAAAAATCGTTAAGTTCTAATGTTGCTGCAATGTTGGAATTATCTTTAAACTAACCTTTGCATATAGTTACATATATAGGGAACCTTTTTAAATTATCTGGACATGGACAAGCTAATATACATCAAATTGAAATTTGAAATAAATTTCATCATTGATTTCATTTTTATAAAAGTTTCAATATTAATTTATTTTTGAAAAAAAAAACACAAAAATTCTAAATTTAAGTGTTTCATAAATTTTTGACATTAAGTGTCATTTCACTAAACTTTTCGTTAAAATTATTAGTCTCCAAATTTTAACGTTTTTATAGATACCAAACACTTGTATAAGAATTTCATATCTTGGCTGAAACTCTAACCCAAACTGGGTTTACTCTGGTACAATTTACCTATTTTCGATACATTTACTCCAAATCAACTCGAAAAGATATCACCTCTAACCATGTGAAATTCCATTAAGCTATATCTAACAGTTAAACAGTTTTCTAGGGTATGCCGTTACACACCAAGTGACTAACTTAATATACCCCCTTTTTAAACACTTCAACGGGTAAAGAGTATAAAAAAGCATCTTTTTTTCATAAATTGAAATAAAATTAAAGTGATGAAATTCCACGGGAAATTCAGTACTCAAAAATACTATAAATTCATGACACTAAGACTTTACAAGGAAGAAAACACACATACACATGTATACAGAAACGTATAAACATGAGTGTGAGTGTATAATAACAAATTGTAGGCCAACAATTCCACATAAAGGAAGACAAACAAAAATTCTGAAGAGTGTAAAATATATACCAATTGGTTTTATGATACTTTTACTCACACACATATTTACATTCATACATACACATACACATATATAAACATTTATATAATATACAAGCAATTTCCTCAAATATCAATTTAATATTAAGTCCTTTGTGGGCTTAAGCACAACGATGATAATGGTGGAGTCAAGAAATAGCATCAATTTATATGTTCAAGAAAAAATAAGTAACGTAATAAAACGTTAAAGAAATAAAAATAAAAAAGCAACAAAAAATCCATCGAAAGGATTTTAAACCGTGAACTGGTTTCTTAATAGAAGAATTATGGTTTGAACATCCAATGCATATGCGTGTGTGTTCATATGAACAGTTGTATAAGTAAGTGTGTGCTTATGAGAATAAAGTGTGAAGGATATAAAAAACATGTATTTTATTTTGGTATTTGTAATTAGAAAATTGAAAGCACTTATGTGTACAGTTTATCTAAAATAAATTTTGCAAAATCGTGTTGCTTTTAAGATATTCTTTGAATAAAATTCAAGGATTAGAAAGATACATTCGAAAATATTAAGTTAACAAGGATAATTTATAGAGGATTTTCGGGAAAATATTGCAGAAGGCAAAATTTCCTTATAATATTTATTATGTGACAAGCTTAATACCGAAGCATGTTGTTACGGCGAAAGTGGGCAGCGCTTTTGACAAATACCAAAATATACATCAATTATGTAAAAGCCGAAGATTCCGGATTTGAATCCTGATGTACACCAATATGTCAATAAATTTCTTAATGATGCTTTATCGAATTCTAGAATAAGCGGTTTTAGTCCATCCAAAAAAATCTATCCAAGAAACACGCTGACCAAACGGAAAGAAGAACAACATCATAGGACAGTTAGGAAGTGTCGCCGAAAAGCAAGATGATCGTTAAGATATCCCACACTACAACATTAACAAGATGAGCATAATTTCTAGGCAGCACCTTTATCTTACATCAAAACAAAGCAAAGATCATAAGATAGATTACACAGAAAAGTGTCAAACTCTCTTGTATACAAATAAATTTATTACAGGATTCCATATTATTGGAAATCTTTATAACTTCTGTTTTTAGAATCCCTGACATATAAAGCAAGTTAAAATAAAGTGGTGATATGAATCCCAAGTAAGTGCTATGTCCACCCTATAACCCTTATAGTACGGATTAGGCGTAATCCTTAATTATAGTCAGTTCGTATTAAAACACATCAAGAAATGAAGCAACAAGAAAAAGCTATAAACATTCATGGAAGAAGTGACAAACAAGGTAGAGAAAAAGGACAAGAAGAAAAATATGTCAACAGGAATCTTTCATAGGTGTATTTCCTTTCAAAAGACCATAAGATAGTGATGAATATATCATAACTTGGCGGACCAATAAGAATAAGTGAATGACAAGGATGATGGATGGGTGGATTTTAATAAACAAAAAAATTATTCCATGAAACGTGATAGTTGGCCTAGTTAATAGAGAATAAGCTCTGCAAGGGAATTTAGGAGAACATTTTGGCAGGTGATAGGAAGTGACTTTCTTTTTTTCTCTTGAAGGCTCAAAAAAAAACTATTTCAGAGCCAATGGTTGACTATTCAAACCGACTCTTTTGAGTGCCGGGAATCTAACGAAATGACGTACTTTGTTAGATTCCCGGCACTCAAATTAGGGAAATTTATAGAAGTCCCACCTTGCGCGGGCCAAAAGACACGTAAGTTTTTTCGACAGATTAGGGAAAGTCATAGAAGTCGTTAAGGAGTGAAAATATCTTTTTTGAAAAACGTCACTGACTGTGCGACAGATGCTACAGATTTGGATAATTTTAGAACCAGATGAACATTGATTATATCACTATACATGGTATCTGAACTCATCGAGGTTATTCTGACCTGCAAGAATATCGAATCTACAAAATTTTGAAAGTTTACTTGACTTTATAATTTAAACCTCTTTTGTTGGACTGCACTCTTTACAGATCTTAAAAAATCCATTTAAAACTTCGTTATCAAGTAAGTTTTATTAAGGATCCAATATGTTTCTGGTCCATATCAAAATCATTTATCTTTTGATTATGCACTCAAATTCTGTAGAAAATACATTCGCTTTATATGAGGGGAATAGTCGGATCTAAAGCAAATTAAGATTCCACAAAATGCAACGAAATGGAAAACTTCAGAACCCAATTTTATTCTCTCCTTAACTGCTTCCATAACAACACCTTATCTTATATCAACTGAATTATAAACTAAACGTAGACATCTTAGCTTTATCAGGGGTTGTCAACTAAGAATCGAAACAGAAACGGAAACAGATTTAAATATTTTTTATGTGAACAAAAGCATGAGCGATAACGTTTTTTTTTAATTCGAATTTAAAAATTCGATAAGACTGATGATATCAAAGCTCGTCAATTGATTCGATTCTAAATTCGATTCTGAACTCTTCTCTCAACTTGAATTTGGATTAAAATCTTAAATGGAATTTTGATTGTTAATAGAACTGTAATATAAACAAAAATCGAAACTAGAATCAAAAACTTAACCTCAATCTGCATGTTATTCTTGCATATTCAAAACATCTGCGAAAGGTTGAGAATCATAAAAAATGATCTTCTTATAGATTAAATAAACCCCGTATTCAAATAATTCTTTGCTAATGTTTATAAACAACACATTTTATCGACGTACTGTTTACCGTTGCTCGTGTTTTTTATTATTCTTTTTTAATATTTTTTTTTAAGTTTATGTTGGTGGCACCGTGGTATTTGAAACACGTGCCATTTGCTATAATACACACGTGTATTTGATTAATTAAACTTTATGGAGTATTTCAACAGGCGATATTAGGTATTCAAACGCACCATTAAACATCTGTCATTTTTTCACTTTTGCGGTAGATAAAGGTCTAGAGGAAAGTGCGATAGTTTGGAAGATAATAATCATAATTATTACTTCATTTGTAAAACAGTTTAGATTGAATTTGCTGAACGTGAAATGTGTTTTTTATATTTTAAATGAAATACTTTGTTGATGAATTTTAAATAACGAATGACGAATTGCTTCAGACTTCTCGCAAATATCAAATAATTATTTCAGAAATTATAAGAAGAATTTCTTAAATATACAGATATATTCTTTCAATGGAGTAATATTTTATAATGCAAATAAAATGAGAGGAAGTCACATGTATCCCATAACTGTAACTCAAGTTTACATATGTCTTTTCAAAAATATGTAATTTTACAGCAAGTTTCCATGAAAAAAGAGAATATATAAAGCTGTGAAGCATAATAATCGACGTATGATGGGCTTTAAGCCCAGGAACACGAATTAAATTTATAAGGCTGTCATGAAACTACTACATCCAACGAAAGTTAAACGGAAAAAACACGCAAAACTCAACGACAGATTGGGAATGCTAAAATATCCAGCTATTCGCAAGTACAGCGATAACAAATTATCTGATTCACCAGGTTTTGGTCATTTGGGTATATTTCGAATTGCACAGAAATCACATAGTTCACTGACTACTGAATCTTAAATTTTTTAGAAGAAAAATGGTTCGATCATTTTTTTTTTTGGAAGAAAAATAGTTCGATGTACAGATGTCATTTAAGTTACTGAATTAAAACCTCTTACGGGTATTTTTTACCAATGAATCATGATAATTATTTTGGAAATCTTTGTCTACAACACATTTGATCCACAAATGGAATATATAACAAAGAAACATTATTTTCAACCGACAACAGATTTGGATTTATATTTATATTAATAATGCGCAATTTTTGACACAAATTTGAACTTCCCCATTTCAATTGAAAAGAAAAAAATGAACATAAAAAATTAATCAATCATTATGATCAATTGTTATGAACGTTAATTTAAATCTAAACTGGAATCTTTAACAGAATACGAACAATATTTAGTACTTCCGATCTTGTATCGAAATTAAAACTAATTGTTAATCGCTATCTTAACTAGAGTCTGAACTAAATCTCAGACAAAAATTAACTTACTGAATTTGAATCTGAACTTAAATCTTAATTAGAATCTAGACTTAGTACAGTAATTCTAAAAGTGAATCGGAACTAGAATCTGAAAAATACTGAAGTTCTAATTATTTTTCACTACAACCAATCTGAACTTCTGAACTTAGTATTAACTAGAATCTGAACATGAATCATTAGTACAATCTGACAAATAATCTGAACTGCAATATTAACTGGAATCTAAAGCAGTATCTTTTTCGGGACTTAAATCGAAAGTAGAATCTGACAAATAATATGAACTTTAATCTTAACTGGAATATGAATCAGTAGTTAAGATTGTACTTCAATCTGAACTTCATCAATCTAAGTATTCTGAACTGCAATCTCAAGTAGATTATGAACTAAAATATGATCAATAACTTAAATCAAAGCCAGAAGTTCTGAACTTGAATCTGATAAAGAATTTAAGTTAGAAACTGAACCAGAATTAGAACAAAACATAGAACTTGATCTGAACTAAAATTAGAATAAGTATTTGAATTGGAAATGCATTAAGAAATTAAGTGCCATGAGTCTTTAACTGAAATGGATCACACAAGAATTTCTAATTTAAAGTCATTTTCTTTTTAATAACATAATTTCTTAAGCTGTTATATGTTTATTTAGGACCTTCATAATTGATCGAACGGTATATATTAGCAAGCTCGTAAAAAAGCTTTATACTGTCTCGAATTGAGAAAGTTTTCTTTCACTTCAAGTTATTCTATTACTCACTATGAGTTAAAGCTTTCTAAATTCGAGTCGAATTAGAAACTCCTTCATTCGGCATAGAGAAGTTTTTCTTCATTTTCTGAAATAAAAACTTAGATCTTCTTGCAATATATTTAAGCTTCCGTTAGCGTTTCAATTCTTGTAATATATCGACTCCTTCGAATAAAAATAAATTGGTAAATAGATTAGTCCCATTGATATTAAACCAATCGATATAAATATCTAACTTTTTAGTCACTGTACAATCTCTTTGATGATCTTGGGCACGCTATTGTGTCCGAATACGACTTTTTGGTCACTTGGCGTCCACTGTTACTTACAATATACAAAATAACAATAAGAAGTTGAACCCCATTAAAGTCATATCTAAATTTTATTACTTTATTAAAGGCATTCACCAACTTTACTAATCCACATAGATATTTAGTTCCTAAGCTTAATCGATTGATACTTAAATATGAATGGAAAAAAAGAGCAAAGGGAATTTAAATAAAGTGTTACTTACATAATACGTGTGGCATCACGTTGTCGCACATTTTCATCACGATTCAACACTTCAATTATCATTTTACGTTCATTCTCTGATAAACTTTCCAATACTTTTGATGTTGCCACCGCTAATTCCGGTCCCAGGGCATCAATTGTCTCACCCGGTATAACCTCTGTGCCAGCATCAGCTGTCTGTATAATGCCAGTTGTATTATCAGCCATGTCAGTTGTTGTCATCTGATGATGTTGATGTTGATGATGTTGAAATTGTTGCTGTTGTTGTTGTTGCTGTTGATGGAGATGATGACTCATATTTGTGGGTATACTCGTTGTGTTATTGTATTGATACATTAAATTATTACTGTTGGGTTCATGTAGGTTACCAACTGAGGTTCCAGTTGTCGCGGCTGTTGAGCTCTTGGCTACCCATTGTTGTTTATTATTGGGGGCATTGGGAGTGGGTGGTAGTCGTGCACTACGTCCACTTGACATAATCATAAAAAACAGACAGCAAGAAAAGAATATTCACGAGCTTCAACTCTTTTCTTCACCTCTTCCTTTTGCCACAATCTCAATATCACTTTTTGTTTTCACTCGTTTTGGTTTTAACTGACACTTTCGTTTAGCAGTAAATTAATGTTCACACTTCAGTTATTTAATATTCCTTTTTCAACTCGTTCCTCGTTCCTCGTTTCTTGTTTGTGTTTATTTTAACGTTCGAATGTTTTACTTTAAGACTCCTCTTCTTTGTCTGTGTAGTGGTGTTGGTGCGTAGTTATTGGTGGCAAATGTTTTGGGTGTTGTATTTCAATTATCTTTCGCGTGTCTTTTTTATAACTTTGTTTATTTCTGTGTAAAATTATGCCATTTCAATAAAAATATACATCATTATCCTTTTTTTATTCATCATTCGTTATTCGCCATGTTGTTGTTGTTATTTTTATTTTCAACGCATCTGCAATGAATTGAAAACTTAAATTTAATGAAAATAAAATAAAATAAATAAATATTTATTTCAAATGTTAAAAAATAAAAAAAACAAAAACATTTAAAATTTATTGAATTATTTAAACAGTTAATACAAATTGTAATTGTAATTAAAATGCATTAAAAATTGTAATAACGCAGAATATTAAATATTCATTTAAATGATGCGACTCGAAGGGTAAATTGACCCAAACTAATTTATCAACAATTAGGTAACAAATCGGATTAAATGAATTTTTTTATGTTTTTATTTCCTTTTTCGCTTTTTTATTTTAATTTCCGACTGGTGAATATAACGAGTTTTTAATTTGTTTTTATTAAAAGTTTTTTTCTGTTAAAATGTTGTTATTTGATTTTTTAATTAATATAAATATTTATAACGGATTTAAAAGGGGATTAAAGTAGTTAACAGTAGTAAAATGTATGTTCCATATGAAAGAAAACTAGTGTGGATATTATAGATGACTATTGGTCTTATGCTATAACATTTTGTTTGTTCTGTTATTGTACAGCAACGAAAACGTTATATCCGTCTGTCCGTCTGTCTGTCTTTTTTTAACATATATGATATGTATATCAAACAATTGGAAATGAATTCGGCAAAGTATTTTAAATAAGTATTATTCACTCTTTAAGGATGTTTTTTAATTTAGATCAATTCTATAGTAATTCAGACTATTTCAAAATTGTCTTTGATATATCGCTCATTTGCTGCAAGCTCGTCATAACTCAAAATTCGTCAGTTTCGACTTTACATCAGTAATGTGTAAAAGATAAGATTTTTTATTAAATGAAAAATATTGTAAACGAATCTCTTATATATCAGACGGGATTTTAATGAAAATATTTCATAACGATTTTACAATTTATTAATTATTCCTGGAAACGAATCGTTGTGTCCGTACATCGGTTATTGTGGGATTTACATGACACTATTTCTATAAACATGTGAAAAATCAACCAAAATTTAAGTTTTCGTTCATGAATTCCAAAAAATTTGTTTCTATGAAAAAATGTAAAAAAAAGTCTCCTGAAAAAATGATTTTTTGAGCAAATAATTTAATCTCAGATGAGATGGCTGCACTATCTGACCACAAAGTATCACTCCACAAGTTTTGTTCTCGATCATATTCGATCATTGTTTTGTAGACTTTAACTGCAACACTACACTGAACAAAAATAGGTAGTAAATATAACAAAAAACGTGTAGAATTGAAGAAAAATATGATTCATAATAACGAAAATTTAAATTCTTCAAATTGACGAAAAATCGTCAATACGACTATTTTAATTCATTAACAAATACATTATTCAATTTCACAAAAATTCGTCATATTGATGAATATTAATCAATTTAAGTTAAATTTACGAAATTTTAATTGAATTTAGGAAAGATTTACATTAAACTGATGTAATAAATTAATAAATAAATTATTAAGTACCAAAGGAAGGACTACACCACATACAAAACAAATATTGACTAAGAAGAATTCTTGAGGAGTAAAGCGCACCGGGTAAAAGCTAGTTTCAGATAATAATTAAAAAGTGTAGAAATCGTAATCGGCAATAAAAATAGTGTAATGTAAAGGGATGATAACGGACCGACCGGCTTGTATTTCTGATGAAAAGTTATTTACATGTTTGTTGAAGAGCTGATCTTCCATTTGCATTTTTATGAATTTATGCAAAATATTCCTTCAATTTCATTCATATTAATTAGAATGTTCTATAAAATATTTTTCTCCTTTATGTTTATCTTTATTCATTTTGCATTTTCTTTCTCATATTTAATTGAATATGACAACGAAAATACAAAAAAAATTTTGACGAAAAAAATTGTTAAATGAACAACAATTTGATTCAAATTAGCTTTATTTCAGTATGAAGAATTGAATAAATTTGTGTGATATTTTACTTACGTTGCCATTTAATATCCGTTGATACAACATATTTTAAAAAAAGTTTTTAACGAAATTTAATTCAATGCAACATATTTTATTAAACATTTTTTTGATTAATTTTTTTTCGTATACTTGAAGAAAATTCTTCAATTTGAAAAAAAATTCTGTAAATTAGAATATGAATCTGTTAATTTAACACCTTTTTTTAGTTAATATTACCTACGACATTTGCTTCAATGTATGTTTTTCAGTCACTCCTCTTGAAAGTAATTAAATAATTTTAAATTTTTCCATTAAAATGGTGTTTTAAGTTCGGTGCCAATTTTGTATGGCTTCCAGGAACATGTGTACTTAAAAGTCGTCACCTCCAATTTTTATCCAATGTTTTTTGTGTTAAATATATACATTTAAACCTTATCAATGAGGTCATAACTTTAATGTAGTTTTATTAGAAGTCAAACATTAACTTCTTTCTATTTAATTAATAAAACTATTTTTATTTTTAATTTCACACTAAACGACAGAAATTCAATATCTTTTATTAAATTCAAATGTCAATGACTTCAAATAAATTGTTCTACGCTCGTTTGGTCTTTTTTCGAAATGTATAGTTATGTGTGAAGTTGTGTAGAAAAATAAATTAATTATTTATTACTCATACAACATGTTGTCCATACACAGTGTGTCAAAACTGATTTTTTTGGCAATAATTCTGTAACTTTTGAATCGTTAAAGAGATCATAATGAAATTTCACATAGTCAGAGCTGAGGTGTTCTGAGTTGCATTGAAGGAACACAAGCCTCTATATATAGTCAGGGGCGTAATTAGTGATCCTCTCAAATTAACTACCTTGAGTATGTTGGTCGGGTTATCTCTTATAGTTTTGGAGATATTGTTGTTTATTTCAAGTCTTTTTAAAATAGCGGACTTACTGTAGATCCTAATATATATATTTAAATATGTGCCGGATTCCCTATTAAAAGTATTGGCGCAATAACTATATACATATATGCATATGTTCTGTGCTCTATGACTTTCTTTTGGAAACAAAAATTAAGTTTTCAAATCGCAAAGCTGAAATCATTTCTTAATCATCCTTTAAATAAAGCTGCATATATAAGGTAAACACACAAACATTATTTTCTGCCGGACGGCTCTTATAATGGCAATCAAATATTTTAACATGATTTATACCGATTGGAAAATCGTTAAATTTTACTAAAGAAGCCTTGTTAATTGTAGATTTTCAGCCATAGATGATAGAGACTTCTAACTTTAACACTTCAAATGTTACAAAATCTTTTCCAAAAAAATCGATTTGGACACACTGTGCCATAGTCAAAACAAAAAAAAAAGTATAAAACATATGAAAATGTTTAATTTCAATAAATTAAAAGATAAAAACTAAACAACTCATTTTGAAAATAAATACCAAAAACACAACAAATGCGACAACCAGAGAACTAAAAAAGGAGGCAAAAACAAAATTATATGTCTTTGGTATGAAAATGTATGTAGACCAACAACAGCTGTTTAAGTAATTAGTTAAAGAGACAAAGAGAACTAAGAATGAATAGAGAAAATATTTATTTATAATGACAGTTTAATCTGAAAAGCTTAAACTTAATAACAGTTATTATAACTTGGCGACCAAAGGCAAATGTATATAATAAACATTTCCTAAATGTATGTGAATGTGTATTAACCAGCAAACAATATAATTTTAATAAAAATAGTATTTGGATTTAAATCTAAAATAAATTAAAGGAGCTTTTTCGTTTAGATTAATTTTTGTACCCTCCACCACCACAAGTGGCAAGGGAGGTATATTCGTAAATATATTCTTACATCAAATCAAAAACTGAGTCTATTCAGCTATTTCCGTCTGTCCGTTGGGAATATTCTCATGCCTTAAAAAATTGAATTAAATAAAAATTGGCTACTTGCTTTTTGTTGCCCCAAACAGTTTGCTATTTAAAACCAACTATATCGTTTCTTTAGAAAGAAAGTTATAGACCGATATTTGAGACAATCTCAAAATTCCAGAGAAGAACTTTTTCAAAAAGAATTATTATAGTATTCAACTATGTATTTCATCACTGTATAAAAAACATGGAAATAGGAAGAAGGTTATGGGCTAATATATGCAAAATTTTGATACACCCCAAAATTAGTTTGTCATATAGGTCGCAATTTTAAATATAATTTTCTAAAATTTGCCTTCCAGGAAAATGGTTATAAGACTCTCAAATACAGATCAATTTAACTGAAATTTGGCATAATTCTATTTCTACAGTCTTTAATTAACTTAATTAATTTGATGAATTTTGATCCATATTTCGATACAGCTCCAATACAAGGCCCTTTCCCAGAATAGGGTTTACAACTTGTAAAACTCTTAAATATTGACCAATTCCATTGAACGCAGGCACAATTTTATTTGAAACTGAATTCAATTTATATTATTAATTTCTTATTCCGCATAGTTTTTATATAGTTCCCATATAAGACCTCTTCCCGGAAAACAATTTTAAGCTTATAAGACTCTTAAATACAGACCAATTTAATTAAAATTTGGCATAATTCTTCTTTTGACAGTCTTTAATATATGAATTCGGTTTATATTTCGATACAGTTCCAATAAAAGGCCCTTTCCCGGAATAGAGTTTACAGCTTATAAAATTCTTAGATATAGACTAATTCTATTGAAATTCGCCAGAATTTCCTAAGTGTTTAAAATATTCATTTTGATCTCATGAATTTTTTTTAATAAAAACATATTTTTCGTTCAGTATCCAGCCATAATTGTTTGCTGGGTTATGCTTAATAGAATTACTCCTTGTATATACATAAGTATTAACACGTATAAATGTATTTTCTACTTACTGGTATTAGAATTTAGTAATTATATACTTTTTATCAGAGATATTACCAGGGATGGATAAATGCGTTTGCATCAATAACAAAGAATATCACTGAAGCACTAAAACTTTCAAAAAGGTATAAACCTAAACTTGAGGAATGCACTTAAAGCTGTAACAGTCAGTTAATCCGACTATATAATACTCTGAAGGACAGAGTGGGACAGTATCGATCTTTTAGAAATAAATCTGTAACAGAAAGAGAGAAATGAAGCATTTTAAATTTTGAAGTTAGAACCTCGGGGCGAGTTATAGATGCAGAGTTGGTACCTCGCGTGTTTTTCGCAAATTCCTGTTCAAAAATGTTGCTGAAGCTCAAGGGAATGTTGAAGAAAACGACCCAAATTTAGTCAAAATTTTCCCAAAAGTTCTTGGTATGGGAAGCAATATGCAGTTGCGACAAAACAAGCCACTCATTTGCTACAATAAACTCTTTAAGTACTGAAATTTACATCGAGGAATGTTTACAAAAAAGGTGGTTTCATTTATAAGACTTTAAAATGTGTTCATTTATATTCGGGTTGACATGTCATTATTTCACTATTGTAAACACTTTAAAATGGTGATGGAAGAGATTCCGAATAAGGTTCAAAGTTTCAGTTAAACTTGTTAAAACAATGAACATATTTTTGTAAATTGTAGTAACATTTTGAATGAATTAAGTGGTTCCATTTTTATTAACTTAATGTTTGTTAAGAATTTTTCGATCACAAAAATGTGTTCATTTCTGATAGCAAATGAACACTTTTGTCATAAATAAAAAAATATTTTCTTGTGAATTTAAATAAATTTTGCACAATTTTCAATTCTCTAATGATTAAATTAAACAAATTTTCTTAAATCACTTTTATTCATAATTAAATTAACTTGAATTTGTATTCATTTACAAATATTTCATTTCATTCGTATAAAGAAAATTAAATTAAATTAAATTAAAATTAATTAGAACCAAATAAATTTATTCTATAAATTAAATTCAATAAATATTAAAATTTTTAAATGCATAAATTTCTTTAAATTTATTTGATTTATTATGCATTTGATGATTTTATCTACAATTATGTCATCATTAGTGAATTAAAAAAAACGACATTTTCAGAAAACCGGTTTTTAAACCATTCGAAAAATGGGCTTTTCTGTCTGTTGCTGGCACGTTCACATTCGTAATAACTGTCAGAGCTCAATGAAATTTGGGCTGAGTATTTGTTATTGTCAGAATCTTAAATACTCTCCATCACTAATGGTATACAAGTAAAAGTTAAAGTCGGTCAAGCCCGAATGTTTTACTTCGTTAAAATCGCTTTATATTCAGGACTTTTATGACCTTAAAACCCCATTCCGGGAGGAATATATAATGTATGAATGCATACATTACTTTGCTCGTGTAATTTATTCGAAACTGATCGGTTTTCTTAAATGCAAAAAACCGGTTAAATGATTTCCGGTTTCGGTTTTTGAATACACTAGTCAACACCATCATAATCATCATCATCATAATTACGAAAATAAAACGTTTAACTAAATTAAAACAAAATCTGTAATAAATTATTTTAATTTAAACAAAAAGTCCTTAAGGAAATTATGACTCAAATCAAAGATACAAGAAATAAATAACAGATGTTTCTTATTTTGCAACATAAATTCATCCATTTTGAAGTATGAAATCGAATAACAGATGTCAGTAGTCGATTTCTTTTTATTTTTCAGAAATTCCAATAAAATTCAAAATAAAAATAAATATAAATTCTTTACGAAATTTATGAATTTTACGCCAAATAAAAAATTGTTGATTTAATAAAATAAATGTTGATGACATTATTGTCATATTTAAGCATTTTAATGAAAAAATGTTCCTTTTTTTTCTTATCGCCGAGTTAAAATAAATTTTAATTCAGTTCATCTAACGAATAAGAAAAAAAAAACAATTTTAATACATACAAATTATTAACTATTTAAATCCTCTACCACTACAAGATGGTTCAAGAAGCACTTTGGATCCAAAACACTTTTCGGAATATAATTCAACTTTTGAACTACTGATTATTATCCCCTCCATCATCACAATTCTTATCACAATACTTGCGTATATATGAGATTTTAGTCCTTCATAGTGTTATTTTAAGGGGAGTTTTATGAGCCTATGAGAAATATTGGACCGATTCTCATATAATTTGGCCTTTACCTTTAAATATTTATACCAAGCTATAGATTTTAATGGCCCATTTTACTAAAAGAATTAATGTTAAAGGAGGAATTTTGCCACATGAGAGGCAGTATTCAAGAAATTAGATACGTAAATTAAAGAAATTTATCTAGTAGTCAGTATCTCTATGGAATTGATTCATATTAAGGGCCTTTTAACTATTTGGGGAAATGGGATTGTAAAGAAGTTGTAACCAAATATGGTTCGATAATTGCCAAACTAGTATCCTTCCAATTTTTTGGGAAGATACGTTATATGAGATCTAAAACAAAATATGATAAAACTATTTGGAACTAATTTTATAAGCTTAAAACTTTTTTCCAGGAAGGGGCTTAATATGGGAGCTATAATAAACTATGGACCGAGATTAATCAAATCAATAATATATATTATGAAAAGTTAGAAAAATATTTGTGTCGAATTAAAAAGGAATTGAGGTTTATTTAATCGTTTCATAAGCTCAAAACCATATTCAGGGAAGAGGCGTATAAAAAATATGTACCGATGTTAATCAAATTAATTATATATTTTAAAGATGACTAGAAAAATAATTGTTGCAAATCAAAACAGCTTTCCGTGTAGGGCCTTATATTGGAGCTATAACAAAATATGAGCTGAGGTTGACGTTACACCCGGAATGATAAATTAATATACTTTCAACACTAACACCAGGGTGTAAATAACAGTTAAGTATATTAAATGATATATACCGATATTTGTGATAACCTCTAAATTCAAGATAAAATTGAATATTTTAAATCGATCAATTGGAACAAAATTTTGCCATAATATTAAGTTATATTAACTTTATTTTATGTGCCTGAATAAAAGTTATCAAAATCGCTTCAGTAGAAAAAAGTTAATACCAAAACTATAATATATTTTATGACTCATTAAGTGTTTTTGTGATATATTTACTTCACACGCATTTATTGCAGTTCACCAATCGTTACTAAATATTTTTCTTGAAAATATTTGAAAGGAAATACTACTACCTTATGCCCTATTGCAAAATTACGTAGTCTATAATATTTTGTTATATGTGATATTAAAAATATCCGAAATTTGTTTATATAAATTATATTATACGGCTTTACCAATGTCTTAAATTTTACGAAATTTCTCTAGTTTCAGATATAAAAAATTCCGTTTGTAAAGGTAATAGCACTCCCCCGTGCCCTTTCCTAAATTTTGTTAATCTTCAATCAAGAAATTCTATTTAAAAGTTTTGGAGATATTCGGTTCAAAAAGTTTTCGTAAATAATTTCAAATTTCGTAAGATTTTCTGTATTAGTTTCGGAAAAAACTCACCATGACTTCACTTTTTCGAGTCTTAGAATATTTCTTCTTAACGTTGAACACGGAATGACAAATTTAATATACTCTTATAACTCTCATGGTGGTGGAAGATATAAAAATATTAACCATCATCCTTTACAGTGGGGCAGAAGCGTTTTTATTATTTTTTTTTTTTTTTTTGGAACAAGCAACATTTTGGAAGAATTAAAAAAATTTGAATTGCAATAAGTTATTTAATAATGATGAAATCTGTTTTTTCTTTTCAGTGAAAATGTTTCCTTAAGTAAAATAAAAATCCCCAAAATGGGATTGTTTGACCCATTAAGTCTACATAATTGGAGGTCTGAAAAAGCCATTACCAAGCAATCATAATTTCTATGCTTTCCAATACTACAATTCGTTTTTAAATTAAGGCTTTGTGATTTTAAAACATGAAATTTTAATTAAAACTTTTGATTTAATTTGATTCTCCCTAAAGAGTTCTCCAATATAAAGTTTAAACTATAAGTATAAGTATAAGTATAAGTATAAGTATAAGTATAAGTATAAGTATAAGTATAAGTATAAGTATAAGTATAAGTATAAGTATAAGTATAAGTATAAGTATAAGTATAAGTATAAGTATAAGTAGAAGTATAAGTATAAGTATTAGTATAAGTATAACTATAAGTATAAGTATATGTATAAGTATAAGTATAAGTATAAGTATAAGTATAAGTATAAGTATAAGTACAAAATTGTTTACAGCTTTAGAAGAAAAAAATTATTTTAGATTAAAATAAGGGGAAAAAATAAATATTTGAAATTTCAAAATGTAAATTAATTAGTTTCGAACTGGGTGGAGATATTGAACTCATTATTTTCTTCGTTGATAACTAATTTTGTTTTTTTTTTTATACGTACAAATTGAATAGATCGGTCTTTAATTTCGTTTATATATAAAAAAATGATAAGTCATGTTGCAAAATTTTAAAAATTAAACATTTAAATTCAGATAAAAATTTCAAGGCACAAAGCTAACAAAAAATTTTAAATTGAATAAGAAATCAAAGTTTGACACGCGTTTGAAAAACTTTATGTCTGAGGTTCACCAATTTGCACCACCAAAACTACGGAACCATAATAAGATCCATGCTACCTACGTCATAATGACACAAATTATCGTTATGTTAAATTTCATGAAAGCCCATCAAGTCGATCAAAAGTTACAGATTTATTTGCAAACAAGTAAGAATACTATATTCGGCTGCATCAAATCTTCAATACCCTCTACCACAAATGCGTGTAACTAAATACGTTATGTTCCATAAACACTCAAACGTACACTCAAAAATATATATAATGATTCACTCAATGAATCATAAAATTATTTATATATTTTTGGCTATAACTTTTTTCTACTAAACCGATTTTGATAATTTTAAGAATGACAATGACAGCTTTACAGAAATTCTTCGCTTGAACTTAGAGATCAGATATAGGTCTATATCTTTTGATGTACTGAATCGATTTTACTGAAACTTCTCAGAACTATAACAAATACTGGGGTCAAAAGTTAATATACCCTCTTCACCTCTTGTGATTATGCAAACAAACTATTTGTTTTAGTTACTTTTTATTTTATTTCATTGTATACTTTTAGGGGTAAAAACAAAATAATAAAATCATTCGTCATATTTTAAGATCGAATGAAACAATTTAATTTCGAAATAAAAAATATTTAATAATTAATTATTTGTATACATTGTTTTTCATATAACTACACTTGGAAAACTCTGCCATTTCATTCCGTTACTGGTGGAAATTAAGCCCTTAATCTTTAAATTATTTATACTGATTCACTACCAACTCCAGTTCACCCATAAATTTATATTTATTTGCTATAAATTGAATCAATTCAAAAAGCAATTGTAAATCAAAAGTAAAAAAACTCAACATTCCAAAGGGAAACGGAATATTCAAAATATAAAAAAAAATATTGAACAAAAACAAAATATATATACGAGTGGTAAAACTAATTCTCAAAATAATCCCCCATTGCAGCCCTAACACCAGCACAACCAACAGATAATAAATAAATAAGTTTTGTATAACCAAAAGTCATAAAGACGAATGAATCGCTTTATAATACATTTCAAATTATATAATGAATATTGGATTGGATGGGACTTGTTGTGCATCTGTGTACTTTTGCAACAAAATAGATACTGAATCGAAATAAATCAATATTGTTTAAATGAAAATGAGAACTAAATAAGTCCAGGCATAATCGATATCCAAAATTTACCCTATAATATTCTAAATTGCAAACAAATGTTAATTTTGTAATCTTTTGGAAATGTTGAGAATTTCATCAGAATAGAATAGAGGAAGTCCAAATTATAGGAATAATTGGAATCTAAGAAAACGTTAGAACGTGAACATTTTCGGTTTAGAAATAAAAAATTAATTGAATGTTTTTTTTTGTGATAGAAATTTATGAAAAACTTAAAATTTCATTTTTATACCCTACACTACCATAGGTGGTGGGGGTATTAGCGCGTTTCTACAGATGTTTGCAACCGGCAGAAAAGCAGTTCTACCACCACTTTTGGGTAAACCATTCGACTAAAAATCACTTCCTGAATCGATTTTAGCATGCCCGTCCTTCCAGATCATGTTCATGTAAAGTTTGTTCGCAAAGTACAAGTTGCAGGTTTGAAGACATCTTAATTAAATATAGCACGTACTATTATTTTGACCCAAGGATGATGCCTATTATCCTAAGTCCCATACAAATGTCCCCCCTTAATGGAGTTTTTAGCTCATAAAATTCCTAAAGATAAAACGATTTTAACCAAAATTTGCAACACTCAGTGTTATAATATTCTACAACGATGTGTCAAATTATACGAGGTCCATTAGGGGTCCATTACTTAATATAAGTACAAAACAACCACCCTTCCAAATATCATTTTCAAACTAACAAATCTCACATATACGTCGATATTGTAAAAATATTTAGTTAAATAAAGATAAATATAATCCAAAATCATTGTACGAAATTAAACAGGATCGGTCCATATGTTTTTGTTTTTCCCATATAACCCTACAGAGTGATTTTAACATGAGATTATCTAATGGTCTTCAATAGTCTTTTTAAGATATACAATAGGGATACTTGTACGCATCCTTCTAATTCTTTCTTCACTTTGCGAACTAGTTAACCTTATTAGGTTGTATTATCTATTGTCAGCTATATAGCGACGTAATATCCCACTCCTACAGTTTCTTAGGTGACAGTGAACCTTAAAGAGAAAGTTATTAGTGCGGGAGTATCACCAAAAACTACTGAGTTATTTATTATCTAATGCAGTGGTGCTCAAAATACAGGTTATCTGAGTCGTGAGGTTAGACTGCAAGTTCTTTTTACTTTATAATTACACTATAAACGACTGCTGATCTCTCATCAATTTGGGCAGATAGATGTTCTATCTGCTTTGCTGCTTCACTTACACGCAAATGCACATATTCATACTAATAAATACAAAATTGATTTTTTATTATAACCGATTTTTTTCAATTGATTTTTTTTTTTTTTTTTTTTTTGATTGTATGAGAGATTAAGAGATGCCCAAAATTCAAATTTCCTGATTTAAAAAATTAGACTAAAAATTCAGCCAACGTAACAATTCTTAACATGAAAACTACAAATATCTGCCGCTCTCTCAACAGTATGAGAGAGAGTTATTTTTAAATTGAATAATTGCCTTCATTGCTCAGTATTTTAAAGGAAATTTTCATAAACATTTCTCAAATAATAGAGTAAATTTTTTTCAGTGTAAAATTAAGAATAAATATTTTCTGCTTCACACACAAACCCCAATATGTAGTAGTATTGGTGGGTTTCCCTACTATAAAAGAATATATTTTAGTAAACTCTTAAAGTTAAAATTATATATTTATTTAGCTGTAATTGATTACAATATTTACTTTCCTTTTTCCCGGAAATCATATGAAAATATGTAAATTGTCACAATATTTCAACATGTCACAAACATAAGTCCAAATATATTTATAGCCATCTTTGACAGTGTAGAGTACAATTACAACAAAGTTGTATATTTCTATACATTTTCATTGTATTATTATTTCCCTTTATATTCAAAATCAATTCAATTTCATCAACATGCCACTCATTTTGTTAGTCAAAATAATAGAGTACAATATTACAACAACATGCAACAAACGCTACAAGTATCGGTATGTTGAAATAAACAAGAAATAATAGAATGTGTGTGTGTGTGAATGTTCCTTCAAATGCTCAAAATACATACAAATATTTGCAACATTACATTGGTATTGGAAATCAAACTTGTTTTGGAATCTCACTATTCACTTCCTTTGTTACGTTACTTTTAAAAATAGACACCAAACCGAAGGCCTCGTTCTGAGGGATTTCATTTTTATAAAACTCATTTGGTTTCGTTCAGACCAATGTGCAACAGTTGCAATGTGCTGAAACATATTGTATATTATTTGATTGTTTTTTTTTCTCTGTTTCAGTTATATGAGATACATTGTCCATTTATAATACCAGATATTCATTCTATATATGTATTCACTTGATGCTTCATCACTTTTTCATAAAAGAACATTTTCCCATCGTTTCTAAACCAACAAAAAGTAAAGTGAAAATATTATTTATGTATCTGTGTTAGTGTACAAAAATAATGTGAAAGTATGTGTCTAACTGACAACCACAACCACAAAATATCTTTGTTCTTTTATAGAAATATAAACATTTTCAAACTAAAAATATGTTCAGTGTCATTAGCTTTTTGTTGTTTTAGATACTTTATTTGATTATGATGTACGAGGAAAAAGTCTTACGAATAATTAGCCGAACTACATTAGAAATAGATCCAACCACATCTCTCACAGAGTAGGTCCGCTCATTTAAGCCAGTAAATAATTGAAAACATACCAAATATAGAAGACCAAAATAGGGCATGGAATTAAAAGCGAAAAGGACCAAATATATCCACAAAGTTCAAAAAAAAGTACCGAAATTACAATATCAAAATGCTTGCTTTATCTTGCCCTTATTTGCTTTAAAGTTGGCCATATTCAATCCTGAATTTAAGACGCTTTAGGATTGTTGAAGTTTTCTGAAGATCTTACAAACTTCACAGACAAATTTTGAAAATTAAAACGCGTAAGAACTGACAACTTCATATGTCTGGATAAAAATCGTCTCTTGCTATAAATTTTCTTAAATTCCATGCTTCCAGTATGAGTCGTTGGTCAAGCGACTTTTTATAATCTTCTGGTTTCGGTATTTCATGACTTTGTGCTCACACTTAAACCTCAATTAAAGTGCAATGCCTCTGATAAGCAGTTTAGAATGACTCCTTAGCCTTTTTGCATATCTCTCGTATATTTTTCCAAACTCTATGTGTATAATATCAATACTCGATTTGCATGCCGTCCCTCTTAATTGGATACCATATTACTTTTAAAATGATTTTTCATAGGATAACACGATCACGATCTCGTTTTTATAAAGGATAACACGATCATCAACAAAACTCTCGACTTAATTAACAAAACAATGATTTTTTATGCTGTCGCATTCTAACTTTCACCAAAGCAGGTTTATGTTGCATGTTTTTTAATGTATTTACAGTGCAAAAAATTTTAATTACGAAAAATGAAGAGTATAAAATGGAAGGAAACACATTTGATTACTATGAATTGTTTTAATAAATCTGAGTGTATGTATGTTATAAATTTATAATACAAAAAATAATACGAAAATTAATAACAACATCACACATAAATTTCGTTCTGTGTAATAAGAGCGTAAGACATTAACATATTCACATTGTTTATTTTTTATCACTCTCGTTTTGGATAACTTTGCTGCTTTGTGAAGGCTTAACTTTGTCTTATGGTTAATTGACCAATATCAACTAGAGGTTTTTAACTTTATATGAAAACTCTTGGTTTCTACATGGCTGCGCCATTGAAGTCGCCAATTCAATACCGAGGTATGTAATATAATCATTCTAATTAATTTAAAAATTTTTCACAAATTTCTTTCCTCAATATTGAGGTTGACTTAAATATATTTTATAATTCTTGGTCTACTGATGATATTTTAAGTGATATCTCTTAGTGTAACATACGAAATTATGAAAGTTAATTCAATGTATTTTATCAGTGTAATTTTACCACAAACAACTTTTTATTTAAATTCTCTTATGATGATTTAACAAGCCAATGACTTTTTTATTATCCCTCTTTTAGTTATTTAATTTATGTGTTTGCCATCTCCTGTCCCCTGTTATCCATTTAACAATATTTTTTTAATTAAATATTAATTGAAATTCTATTCTTTTTTTGTATAAAATATTTCTCTTACGTGTCATACAGTACCAAGCAGAAAGTACGTAACACAGTACCATATTAACTTTAATGGCATCTATTTTAAAATAACGGTAATTAATTTGTCTCACCGTAAGACATAAGTCAGTGAAGTATAAGTATAATGCCACCGTAAATAGCACTGTACACCGTAGGTTGGAAATGGCTTATTTACATTTAACATGAATCGGGAAGAAAAGCCTTTTCAGTGCAATCAATACAGAGAAGGGTTAATGAAGGGTGAACTAATGTCCTGTAGAGTGATGAAAGCAAATTTCATTTCTTCAGCTACGAATATTAGTCGAAAATCATCTAGTTGATAATATTCCACTATATATCAATAGTCCAAACAATTTTCAAACAAAATATATATGTATTATATCATCTGGGAGATTTCAGACGCTGCAGTGTTTAAAATGAAAAATAAAATGGAAATAAATTTATAACTTCCGAAGGGCTAATCAATGAAATTTCACACAATGATAGTAGAAAAGTAGGCAAATTTCAATTTGTGAACGTAAAGGGAGTTGGTCCACAGGGCCTCATAGTTGGTCACCTCGGGTTTTTAAAATATTTAAAACAATCCAGATTCCTTATATCTGAAACGATTTTAAAAATGTTTATATGCTAGTGAAGACCTACAGGTAGACAATCTCTTATAGTTAAAGAGATATTTAGTTTCAAAAATTTTAAATTTTACTTTTTGACCGAACTTGGCGAAGTTTTTATGCTATAGCGAAGCCAAATTTTATCCGATTTTTTCAAATATTTTATATTTTATTAAAAACTAATCATAAAATTTTGCAAAGAAAAAATCTTGAGAATATCTCCATGACATTAAAAGTTATAAGCCATTCAATTTAACTTTTCAAAATATTTTGGAATTTTTCGCCGATTTTTTGCCAAAAAAATTAGTTACTTTCTTTTTCAGTTATAAAAAATAAAACAATAATACCAAAATTATATTTTTCTGAAAGGTTGTTACATAAGCTTTTGTGTGTTCTAAAAAAGTTAAAAAAAAAACTGAAATTTAGAGAGAACCAGAGTATCAAAAATTCAACTCTTATTTCTGACTTAATTTCTCAAATCGCAAAGCTGGATTTTTTAAAGCCTTGTGTTTTCTTTAAAGTTGATATGTTCTGAATTTTCTGGTAATAGAAATTTCTGATCCCCAATATTGGTTTAAAAGATATAGCCAAAAATGTGAAAAAAACAATTTTTGGAAAATATTTAATATTTTTTGGGAATTGTGGGATTTATTTGAAGAAAATCAGAATAATATTATTTAAGAATCTTAAGTACCAAAGATTTATTTATGCGCAAAGTTTTATTAAGATAGATTAACTAACAAATATTTTACTTAAATATCAAAATTGAATAATTTGCAAAAAATCTAAAAATCTAATAATTTAACACCTTCATGGCACTTTTCCGTAAAAAGTATGCAACGAATTTTATTATTATCAATAATAATTATAAGAAAAACATGTCACTTTTTACATTAATTTCCATATATTTAACCTTTTAAAATAGAATTTGGAATAAATTATGGATCATTTGAAAACTTATGACAGATAAAAGAAATTGCAAAAGAGAAGACAAAAAATTAATTATCGCTATTTTAAAATAAACATGATAAATACTGAGCATGCCAGGTTTTGTGTTTTTTATGCTCAGTACTGTATTTGAATTGACAGTAGAAAAAATAATAATTTTATTTTTATTTTTCATGAGATTTTTTTCAGAAAAAAATTCTTCATTCGAAAACAATTTATGTTTCGTTTATTATTAGTTACAGTTTCTATTAAAATGTTTATCGATAAATAAACTATTAAAATATTCATTAAAATATTCATACATGGTTTTGTTAATTTCCTTGAATGTTTTATTTTTATTTTTTTTTTTTTTTTGGATTCCGACATTATAATTATCCAATTTATATTAAAATTAACATAAAACATAAATTCTTACAAATGAACATAAATACAACGACATGTTTGTGGTCCTACAAATATGTAGATTTTTCACTCAATTAAATCATACTAAAAACATGTTTGTAGGAAACATAAAATAAAGGAAAAAAATGAATATTGAAAACTGTTAAATAATATTGACATCAATAAAATTATAGTGTATTTTTGCATAAATTTATTTTATTAATAATTTTAACATTTTAAAAGCCCCAATGAATTTGTAATTAAATTATCGTTTATATTCTTTTCACAAAATTTTATACAGATTTATGGAAAATAATTTATAATTTTAATATTTATTTTGCATTAATATTAAAATAATATATACATTTTTTGACTTTTAGTATATTGTTATTTATAGAATAGGATGTGTGTATATATGTATGTTTAGACCAGTGTTGCCAATTCTTGAGGAATTAGTAGTTAAATCCTTTTGAAATAGTAACTAAAAAATATATTAAAAAATTCAATTTAATTTAAATTAATTTAATTTATTTCATTATTGTTAAAATACATTTGTTGAAAGGTAATTTTTAAGTGAATATTTTCAAACAAGTCGATCTATGTTCGACTATGCGGAACCTTTAAAACCCTTCAACACAAATGCATTCAAAGTAAATACGTTGTGTTTCATACATACAGTTAACATACATTCTCAACGTATACAAAATATGAAAGTTTTTGTTAAATATAACATAAAACTATATTTTTTTTCTACTGAACCGATTTTGATCATTATTGGATTAGTAATGATGTACGCAAAGCTTAATCTTACGACAAAATCTCATTCCAATTTTTCAATTTAAAATTAAAAATTCTACAGATGATATTCTTGTGTATTTAGAGGATATTTCAGATTTCGGTCTTTATCATTTAATATACGAAACCGATTTTACTGGTTTTAAATTAGAGTCTTTTCAGGATAATAGCAGTCAGTCCGAATTTCATTGTGAGTGAGGGCGTCAAGAATAAACTGACAGACAGAGGGACAAGCAGACACACAGACTATGGTTTTATGCAAGTTTACTTTATGGTTTCTTAGATAATTGCTTCTTAGCGCTACCCTCTTTACCATTTTTGGTAGTAAATAGTATAAAAATAAAATCTATATATAAAGTAGGAAGTGTGTATGTATGTATGTATGTATGTATGTATGTATGTATGTATGTATGTATGTATGTATTTATGTAAATTTGATGAAATTTTCACAGAAAGATCCCGAAAGTAACATATAAAAAATTCTGATAGGACCAGAGGGAGAAGTACCCCCCATATAATGCAAATATTGATTATCGAATATCTAAAGAACTATAACAGCGAGAGTTCTCAAATTTGCTCCCAAAAACTTTCTCAAGGAACTGTTCTACTGTAGAATATGCAGGACTGGTAAGACCAGGGGGAATAGTATTGCCCATACAAAACAACATTTTTTTTTTTGCAAAACGAAGTTTGCCAGGTCTGTTAGTCATCTATAAAATCAGATTCGTCAAATATAATCTATTATATTAGTCTTCATACATTTTTGAAGAATATTAGCTTTATGGCATTTTTCATCATTATACGCTTTTCAAAAATTACCCTTAAGTTTGTCTTATTGATCCAAAATTCTTAAAACTGACCTTTCAATTGATACCAATATTTTATAAGATACTTCTTTTTTAAGTGCTTTGATATGTCCATTTGGCCATTATTAAGTGCAAATAAAAATGGCTAAAAAATATTTCATGGCAAAATTAAATTTTCGTTGGCTAAACGAGACTAAAAATGGATAAATTTCGCCACTAAATGGCTAAATTGGCAACACTGGTACTAGAACTGCCAATTTTGATAAAATTTTCGCAGAATGATTCCAATATAACCGAAATAATATAGACTATAAAAAATTCCAATAGGACCAGGAGTAGCGGTGCCCCCATACATGGCCAATATTGATTATCGAATGTCTAAAGAACTACAAAAGTGAGAGCTCTCCAATTTGGTAGGAACTGCTGTCTCAAAAAACAGTTTTATTGGACAAAACGATTGACGTATAAGACCAGAGGGAGAGATACTTAAAAAATAACTGATATTAATTTCAATAAAAAGAAGTAGAAATGCTGTATTCGATCATTTTGAATACCCTCCTCCATAATCTATTTAAATACAAGTAAGAATGTCACAATAAATACGTATGTAGTAATTACACTATGCTTCGTACATACTCAGTGTACGTAGGTACAAACACATAAAATAAGTATATAAAATATAACACAGGAACACTTAATGAGTCATAAAATTAGCTGTATTTTTGGGTATAATATTTTTTTAACTGAACCGATTTTGATAATTTTTTTCTTCAATATATAATAAAGAGCAAAAATATTCGATTTTGACGTTTTATAATAAAAAAACTTAGGCAAGTTTTTCGCTTTAATTTAGAGGTTGCCTCAGATATCGGTCTTTTGGTTGTTTCCGTTTTTTTCTAGGAAACTTTTTAGGACAATAAACAATACTCGATACAAATTTTGATTAGAATATACTCTTTTCACCACTTGTGGTGGTAAAATAATTGTAGCAATAATTCCGATCGCAATATGAAAGTAGGGTATAACAGTCTGTCATATTTTGCTATTAATGATTCATCCATGCACCAAAAATTCGCGATACTTCCTCTATTCATTATAGAGATATACGATACTAAATGTTTTTTAAGGAGATACCCCCTACCCGACGTCTTACACAAAAATTTTAATAGTGCATAACGGGTTTCACTTAAAGCAATATTAGCGTGCCAAAATCAATATACCGTCATCACCATTTGTGGTGATAGTAGTATTGGAATATTATCACAATATTACTATTTTTAAATTAGAAATGTGAATTTAAATTAATACGAAATTTATTTCTGTAAACTTTAATTAAAATCTTATATCTGCACTTAACAACTTAATATGATCGATATCTCAAATGAATTGTCTGAACATATGTTATTTCAACGTCACTATCAAATTGTGAAAATCTTTCCCACGACAATTGGATATACGTTCCGGAACGACCCGAGTAACTCTCGGCCAAAGATTTTCAACGCAGTGAAAGCTGTATCACTAGATAGTTTTTTTCAACAAGAAGAGACATCCAGATATACCCAAACTACTACAACAACAGTGGTCATTCTAGAAAAAGCACATATGTACACAAACTAATATATTTAATTAAAATGTTTTACTCAATTTACTTATTTTTTACCTAAAAAAACATGAATTTCGGTTAAATATTAATATTTCTTGTAAAATTTGTTTACTTAAGTGGAAATTACTCGTAAATGTTAAAATTGGAGAAAAAATAACTAAAAGCTATAGTCGGTCAAGTCAGACTATTTAATACCCTACACCAAATTACTATTGTGCGCTTAAAAGGACTTTTTTAGAGTAAGGGTACATAAAACGGGGGCTAGAGGAAATTATGGATCGACCCTCGTAAAATGTCGTTCATCATTTTTGCTTATATTTATCTTAATTTGCATGGTTGCAATTTCTTCTATGTGTTACAAACTTAAGCGCAAAAACAGTAAGAATGTGTAGTGGGACAAGTTCTACTATCTAATACCCTACACAACATCGTCGGCTAAAAATGGTGGTTAGGAAAAATTAATAAATGCCCCTCGTACAATTTGATTTTCTGATTTATTCTTAAATTATTGCGACACATACATTTGACTAATTATGTTAAATTTATGGGTTTAAAATTTGCTCGGGGGTTATAATAAATTTTGAACATTGATTTTTGCATATATTTATCTTAATCTGACCAATTATTATTACATTACTAACATATATGTGAGGTTTTTGCACTTAAAAGTGATATTTGAAAAGGGATTTGTATAGGACCAATGAGAAATAATGAACCGATCATGGCATATTTTGGTACATCTTTCTAGAATATTATAAAACTTACTTGTGCCAAAATCCCTTTGAATTTAGAACTTTTATTACTTATGCGAGGTACCTGAAATATTGGACCGAACATAGGCAATCTCAATAGACATCGTCCTTAGGTCAAAATAATTATATGTACCATATTTCGTAATATTTCAAAAATTGCGAACTTTACACTGTTCACAACGGACAGCCGGACAAACAGACTGATGGACAGACAGACGGACCTCATTAAATCGAATCAGAAAGTAAAGAAGTGAATAAGAAGTTCTGAATCAAACGGAATACTCAAAGGTGAATACAATACAATTTCTGCCCGTTACAAACAACAACACTAATGCATAATACCCCAACAACTTTCGGTGGTGTAGGGTATAACAAGAAAAACTATTAATAATAAATATGAAATATTCACACATGTTTCATATTTTATATTCTTATGAATAAAGTGTGAATATTAATACAAAAATTTAATACACTTATATATACACACATATTAACATTATACATACATATGCACTAAAGATATAAAACACTTCAAAATCTCTACAGTTTCGTTAAAGGAAATAAAGTCATTTTCCAAATAAATATCTTTCAATTAAAGAAGCACAATGTAATTAATTTCTCATTATTTCCATGAGAATAAAAATTATATTCTTTATTTATAAAAAAATACTTGCAAATTATTTTTTTTGTTAGTTATCAGTACTGCAGGACTATTTGATATATATAATTCCATTAAATTCAGGATCAAATAAAAACATCCACAATCATTTCAGATAAATCAACATTATTGGCAAATAAACTTATTTCATATTTTATTCTTGTAAAAACAGAATTTTTGATCACAAAAGGGAAAATACATCAATAAAAATGAAAATAATAAAAATAAGTCTGTTTGGGATTGTGGGGGTATAAATAAGGACTGTCCAGAATAAATATAGCATTATTATATTAAACCTCACAACAAAAAAGCCCATTGAACTACATACTACTGGGATCAAATTAAAATTAAATTTTTAGTTATTTTTCCAACTCTTCATTAATTTTTTGCTAAGAAAATCGATATCCTTAAAAGAATTCCAAGATAAATTTAAAAATCATAATACAAGTCAGGATCAAACCATATGTATTCATGAATAAATTGATGTCTTCTTTTTCTTCTTGTATTATCATAAAGATCAGCCATAAAATTAAGAGTGGTTTTGCCAAAAATTCATCAAAACTATCACGCGTTGCCAATGGCGACTGAAATTTGTAAACGAAGAACCATAAGAAATCAGTTATATGTACGATATCCGCCTAGAGAAAACATGTGTAATCTTTCCTGCGAAATAATCTCCATCCTCACATATGAAAGATCATAGTGATATCTCTGTCTAAAAATTGAATAATAATTAAATAAATAATAAATCCGAAATTATCAGTATCAAACACTTTAAGGCCGAATCAAAGGTAAGAGCTAAGAGGACTTATCTAAAACATTTCATAGTTCACTCATGACATATATTAAAACAGTCTGTATAATCCATTTAGAGATTCTAGAAAAAAAATCCCAATAATTAGAAATTATAAAATATGCATTTGAACACTTTGTTGCCATGATGGTTTAACAGTTCCAAGAATTCAAGCTCAAAGAATTCACATTACCTTCATAAAATGTATTGCCCTCTTTAGAAGCTTTTTGTGGAATATTACGTTACCATGATTGTTTAGAATTCAGCATAAAACACACAAGCTTCACGAAATTAGAAGTTTAGAACTGCACTGTCAGAGAAAATCCATGTAATTGCAGAAAAGTCTATACTGATGAGAAGCCCTAAAACAAAGCGTTAAATTGTTAAATAAAAGTACTTTATATTTATCAGGGTTACGTAATGAATACTTTTAATGTCTTCAAAAGGAAAGAGGAAGAGGTCATAACTCGATCTGCTATGAAAAGTCATTTAACCTTTTGGGATGAGGACAGCAATGTACCTTAACTCATGACTTAGTAAAATAGAATCACTGAAGACATTTAATGTCATTAAATGATATGGAGATTTATAAATGTAATAAATTGTTTTTGAGGAATTCTCCTATAGGCTGTACGGAAAATGGGCGTCCGTAAGGACATCTCTGGGACTTGTCCTAATTCTTTAATTCTAATAAAACGTAACCCGTTTTTAATGGTTCGATATTAAAATATTATGAGGGACGTTGGTGAATTATTTGTTTTTGCAACGTAAAGCAAAAAATTACTTATTCTCAATTTTGATTCGAATAATAAATTTCTATCAGTCCATCGATCCATCAAGCTTATTTAGAAACACTTTTTGAGACGATTCACGATGTCCGTCTGTTTTTGTCCTGCAACAGATCATAGTTTTATAGATATCACGATTAAATATGGCATCTATAATTTTTTGGGCCAACGAAAGTCAAAAACTGAAATTAAAATTTATGGTAAACTGATACCTCCCCTACGAATGAACTCTCGGAATGGTTTTTATGCCAATAAGAGTGATAAATATAAATATATTTTAATTTGTAACAAATACTTTCTGGATAAGTCCAAAACCAATTCCAAATTTTATTGGTTTCAGATTGTTCCAGAAATGATCGTAGCTTTCATACAGACCCATTTTTAGAATTAATTTTATGAGATAAAATTTTAGATATTTAATATTTATAAAAATTTGGTCAGTGTCTAATTATTCAAACCTTTTTATGATGTAGTGTATTTTATAGTCGTTTCTCACTGGCAATTACAAATCTTTTTTTTAGAATAAAAAGTACTTAAGTCAATAAAATGCTAATTGAGCAAATATTATTAACTACAGACTTCCATTGTAGAATCAGATCGGGATATAACATTGGTATATATATACCATATGGGGACTATAATAATGCCTTCTTCCACCTACAAACGGAATAAACACCCTCATTCAGCCTTCACTTATTAGTGAAGGCTATAGAAATTTCTTTACTCAAAAATATCCTTCAATTTGAGGATTCAGTTTTATGTCAAAAAAATATTTTTTACGTGAACAGTCCTTATGTGTTATATAAATAACTGCGCGTGAGAAGAATATGTACACATACACACATATAAGCCAATGTTAAACTGTATATGTTTATTTAAAAGAAAACCATAATATAAAGATTATTTTTACACAAACATAATAATAACAACAAAAATAGTATGATCACATATTAACTAACTAGTTAGTTATTTAGTTAGTTATGGTTTGGTTTTTTCGCATTTAAATATTTTATATTATTTTAAGTATTATTTTTTAGTAAATAATGTGAAAAACACAAAATAACATTAAATTAATGAATAAGTTACGTAATTATTATAACGAAAATTTGATGAAGAATTTAAGTTGTTATTCATCTTTAAGCATTAATGTCAGGAGGAATGTGTGTGTATGTGTGTGTTATAACAATAAAATTTAACAATTGACATTTAATGACAAATATCGTTCATTCATTTATGCTTTCTGTCAACTATTTGTTTCATTTATTTATTCACATATTTTTCTATAAATATTTACGTACATATTTACTTTACATATATTCATTATTATGTACTTAATGAATTATTATGTAATTTTCATTAAGAACACAATTTCTTAATGAAAATAGTTCCTTTAAAGTTTGTTTAGTTTTTCGATTTGATAATGAACAAGAAAAAGCTTTCAATATTTTTTAATTATTCTAAAAAAAGTTGTATCTAGACGTTAAAGTGAAACCAAAAAGGAAATTATAACGATAAAAATCAAGGCGTATACTTAATACAATTTATTAATATAAATCATACGCATCTATTTTTATACCCTCTACCAGCATAAGTGACGACGGAGGTATATTTACTTTGTCATTCAGTGTGTAACTCTAGGAAGGAATCATCTCTTGCTTCAAATCAAATCATCAAATCTGGGTCGATTTAGCAAAGTTCGTCTTTCTGTCTGTCTGTCTGTTTGTTTACTTATGACACGCTCACATCCATAATAATTGATTATTTGCTATAGTCGTGAAAAGTTTCTTATTTTAAACCAGTAAAACCGGATCAGTATATAAAAAGATATATACCGATATCTGAGGCAATCTCTTAGTTCAAGCAAAAAACTTTCGTAAAATTGTTAATTATAAGCCGATAAATTGGAATGAAATTTTATCATAATAGTAAGATATATATACTTCATTACCGTTTCGGAACTAATCAAAATCGGTTCAAGAAAAAAATTATAGCCAAAAAATTAATTTTATGTTTAATTAAATGTTAAAATATTGTATTCGTCTGTGAGTATATGTATGAGTGTGTATGTATGAACATAACACATTTACTCCACAAGCATTTATGGTCGGGAGTATTGAAGATTCGGCATAGCCGAATATAGAATTATTGCTTGTTATTGCTTATGTACAGTGGGGTTCCTTAACGGTTCTATTGGAACTGTAGAATAGTGCCAAGTATCTGAGGGTTATTCTCGCCCAATTGCCTTGAAAGAGGACCATTGAGCGCATCTGGCGTTTGAATCCTAGGTGCCTAGGATGGCTATTCGTTGCTGTGGTGAAACCTATATTATTATATGATGCCCTCCTTCAGACTAATGGAGGGATGTAGTATCTTTTAGGCCATTTAGAGACTGGCGGATATACCGACAGAAAACAGGCCATCAGATCTATTGCAGATGTCCATACGAAATCTATATTAACGACTGAATGTCGGATATAATTAAACAAGGTAACGAAACATTCAGTTTTAGGCTGATTTAGATTCCTGGACACAGTAACTGTTTCGTACATGACATTACGGATGATCTGGCTAAGCATGGTGCACTACTTGATGATGACTGCATCGATCGACAGTTTGGACTTCCTCTGACATATAGGAGGTGCTTTGAGGATAAACTATCCGGGATAGCGCAAGCAAGATGGTTGACAGAGACCACCTGTGGAACGTCCCGTGTTATCTAGCCCATGTACGATATTAGGAGGACCAGTCAGTTGTTTGCTTTCAGTTGGAGGCAAATCGGACTTCTGGTGTCTATTATAACTCAACACTGTATTTTTTGCGCCCACGCGAGGTGGATGGGTATGGCACATTATGGTTTCTGTCACAGTTGTGGTGACGAACTGGAAGAGGAAACGGTTTTTCAATTGTTATGTTACGGTTCTATGCTTATGGAACACCGTTTTTTGCTCTTGATCAATGCGATCTTTTTAATGTTAACTTGAGATCGCTATTTTCTTTTCTTGCAGGTACTGGATGATTTGTTGAATTATATTTGACGATTACTAAGAAGCAGACTACTTTCTAGGGTAACACAACGAGACTAGATGTATATGGACCCGATGTGAGGTGTCTGCTTGGACGCTGTCCTGGGAACTAACGAACTATAGGTCCTTATTATTCTTACAAATAAAATTCCCTATGAATTTCTAAACAAATTTGCTGCCACTTGTTTTTTTGGGAATTATTTTTTTGGATAAACTCAAGGCAATGATCTGCCTAGAAGCCCTACACAAAGTCAGTCAATTACAAAAAATAATTGCAACAATTATTAAAAAAGTTATTTTTAGTATGATGTCCAATATGTAAAAATTTTTTACGGCCCTTATACTGACAGGGTGATCAATTCACTGAAAAAAGTTACATTTTTTCAGATGATTTACACGATTTGAAAATGGGTATTCTTTTTAATCTCCGATCCATTGACAAGCTCATATACATCATAATTAATTTTGAAATAAATATCTTTTTTTTTAATTTTATTATAGTTTAAATATAAATTTGATTTGTGCAAAAAAAGCAAAAATTCGAAATTTTTTAGTCACTCATAACATTTTCATATTAAATGATATTTTACTTGCTTTTCCATATCCATATTAACCCAAAACTCTTCAGTTCACACAATGTAGAATTTCATTGAAATATCTTTAACGATTCATTCGTTACAGAAATATTTCCATAAAATCACTTTTGAAACACTGTGCGCTTGTGTACTTTACACAATTAATTAACATAAATTATACGCCTCCATTGCAATTATTTATGATTTTACCCGATTTTAATACCTTTCACTACCACAATGGTGAAGGAGGGTACATTACCTTTGTAAGCCGATGATGATATCATCTAGGACAAAACCGGATTCGGTTTAGCTTTATCTGTCTGTCTGTCCGTCTGTCTGACTATTCTAGTTCAAATAAATGTCTACTTCAACAATTTGTCACAATGTTTGTTATTTTCCTTAGAAGTTTACTATTTGAATCCAGCAAAAAATAATAGATAATATGTTATAGAACGATATCTGAGACAATTTCTTAAGTAATTTTTCTAAAAGATTTAGAATTAAAAAGATAAAAAATAAATAAAATAATTTATTATTTTTAATGGCAACAAAATATATTTTCTGCAAAATTGCTATAAAACAAAACAAGTAAAAATAGTTGCAGTCGGTCAAGTCCAAATATTTAATACCTCACACCACATTTATGTTTATATGTGACATAGATTATTATGAAAGGAACTTTTCCTGGATGGTTATATAAGAGTTAGAAAAAATTATGTATGGCAAATGTGATAAATAATGAACTGACCCTCGCATAATTTGGCACATCATTTTAGAATATAATACTATTTATTTCTGCTTAATTTAGTTATAATCGTTTTATATTTTATATTTAAAAATAATTTTGGACTAAAAGCACCATTTGCATGGAGCCTATTTGAAATAATGGACCGATCATAACCAATTTCCTTGGGCAAAAATAGTACTATATGCCAAATTTCATTAAACTTAAAAGTGGTGGTAGGACTATATTTCTGCTCGTTACAGACATCTGCATAAACGCAGAATACCTCACCACCAATGGTGCTGTTTAATAATAATTCAAAAGAAAATTTTACATAATTTTCCGATTTACCAGTATGAACTCTGATTCCAGGAAAATCCTTATATGAAAGCAGCACTGAAATACAGTCTGACATTCTTAAAATTCTTAATACATATGAATCCAAAGTTATCAGCATCGGATTTATCAAAATAATTTATATTAATGCCCCAAACTGGACAGAAGACCTATATGGAAGCCACATTGCCTCAGTCAACGGTGCATTAAGTTTTTTTATTGGGCAGTTATTTTATGTATTTAATCGGAGGCAAGATCACTTCTTTTACTACCTTTGTTTGAAAAAAAAACATTGCTGATTTCAACCAAATCTCGGAAAACGTTAAATAAATTCCATCACCCTTCATAAGTAAGTACTTTTGTTTGTTGGTGATCTAGTGATCATTTCATATCGTGTGTCCGATGAATACAAAACAATCAAAAATATTTAAATATGTATACATCGTTTATTGTGGTAGGTCTTAAAAGAAATACAAGTCACTCTACACTAAAGAAAAATATCTAAAAGATAGTTCCTCCTTTCCTTTCTATATATTGCAGCTGTTTGAAGTCCGATCAAAATAAGTCCGAAACATATTATGGTTAATTGTTTAACGGAAGCTTTATTTACTTTTTATATAAATTTTTAACCTGACCAAAAAGTTTAGAATTAAATACTGTTGCTTGGGGTTCCTCTCTTTAACATTTATAAAGATCCGGTTAACATAAGTAAAAAATTTTTAATTTGCGCATTTATGTTGCCTCCAATGATTAGATAGTATAATTGTGGGCGTTTTTTCTGGTGGCTTCATGATTTTTAGATCCCCGTATACCGTTCATGTTTATGTTACCTTGTCACTGATTATTAGAATTGTAAGTATTGTTCTTAAAATTAATTTATATCTTAAGTATATTGCGGAGGACAATAAGACTTGGATTCTTAACGCTTCTGGCATAGTTTAGTTTCTTTTCTTGTTTTTGGTATGGAGAACAAGATCTAAAAGTCGAGTTTTGATTGTACCCTGTAATATGTCAAATATTATAAAAATCCGTAGATAAATTTACTCCAGTTGTGCAGCACTTGTCTCAAAAGCTTAAACAATTTCTGGATTTCAAAAAACCTTCAATATATATTAAATAATAATGCTACACTAACGACTTTCGCCAGACTTTAAACATGTTCGAAGATATGTATATGTGTGCATATTTTGTGCAAAATATTAAATCAAATATCTGAACATTTTCCCAGAAATAAGTAAAACACAGAAAACTCTAACGTTATGACAGACGAATAAAAATCAAATCTAATAAAATTTCAACAAACCCAAGTGACTTGTAAATCCTTGTATGACATACAGTATGTCATTTATTACGGAAGATATTTATTACAGTGCAAAGGACATAATCAATGTTACTGCAATTGACTTTAAGAAGACATTTAAACAGAGGGAAAAGGATTTATAATTTATAGTTTAAACAGAAACTAAATAAGTTTCATTAAAGTATAAGTATTTTCACATGAAAAAAATTAAATAAAATTAAAATTTAAGAGGGATGATTTTAGAAAAAAATATTCTTTTAATTTTACAAACTCCGAATAAAGGAATTAAATCATTAATATATCTGAATATTTCTTGGTCATATTTAAATAAGCCTTTCGATAAAATTTACAAGGACTTTTAAAAGAACTAAACAAAATCAAAGTCCTTTGTTATCAATGTGTCATTTAAGTTAGTTTGTCTTTCTTATGAAAATGTTATAAATAAACTTTTAAACTTAAACATACACAAATGCACACATACATAAACACAAATACAATATTAAAAGGCCAACGCATGAACATTATAGGAATTGTTTAAGAAAATGCGACAAGAAAATTTAAGTCCGGCGGAAGTAACAAGTGTCAAAATAGTGTTTCCGTTACATTCTATTAAACGATATTTGTTATTGCTACTTTTGTTGGTCTTCTTAGTGTTGTCATGCCTTTTATATTGTCTTTTTGAGTTTGTTTATCTTGACATTTATTTAGTTTTATTATAGACTTCACCGCAACAAGTGGTAAATATAAAAATGTATTTGTCATTGTTTGTCATGCTGGTTGTAGCACCAAGAATGATTCTTGAGATATATTCCGAACCAAAATAATTTTAAAATCTAAAAAATATTTCATTTTTATAAAAATATTTCTGATTATTTGGATTAAGAAACAAAAAGGACCTTTAAATGATATAAAAATGGATACATTAAATTATTACTCAATTTCAGGTTTTCAAAAAATATCATTTAAAAAATATGGAAAATGTACCATCGTACCAAAAGTACCACAGTGAAAAAAAATAAAAACAAAACAAAACAAAATTGAAAAGTACAATAAAATTCTCTCAAAGCACATAATTAAAGGTAGGAATACATACTCCACTCTCCTGTATTCACTGTCATCAGTTGCTTTAATGCGTTTTTAATATTCCCAAATTCCAATTAGCTTACTCAGCCCACTGCAATTCAAAAATACTAAACGTTTTCCACAGGGACTTAGGTCTCTCAATAAAATTGCTGTAAAACACCAAATAGTACCCTCAGAAAATCTTAAAAATTCTACATAAATATATTTTTATTTATATTGGGCATTATGCTCTTATCAAAAAGTATCATGCAAATTTTTAAAAAGTACCATAAAATTCCCTCATATCGATTTACATCCAGTGAAAATCTCACCTTTATAAATTTAAATAAATTCACAAAAGGGAAACAAACGCTAACTTTAGCCAAACGGTACCACAAATATAACAGAAATACTCTAGGTATTCACTTTGAGAAAAGTGAAAAAAAGTACCACGTAATACCATTAAATTATTTATATACATTTGGAGGTATATAAAATTTGCTACCCGACATTAGGTTATTTGTGCCAAAGAATACAAAAAAAATGTAAATGGAAATTTCATTTAGTACCTTAAAATAACTTTTATCTATTTCGAAATTATTATTTTGAATAATACAAAAAGTACAAGTGAAGATCAAAAAGTACCATAAAATTCCATATTGTCGATTCTCAACCAGTTGTGATCATTCGCATTTGTTTATCGCATTGTTTTATTCCATGCAGAAGTTAAAACGGTACCATATAATGTCTTCATTATGAATGAAGTCTGTAAAGAACTTTATTTAAAAAGTACAAATTTTCATTTGTGTCCCAGGAGAACAGCCTTTTACATGAATTTCGAATATGTCAGCTATTTTAATGTATTGTATGCAAACAATTCATACATATTTTTAATTTCTTAAATATGTTATCTCCAAAAACTATGGTATTAATGGAATTTGGCTTTATTTATGATTTGGTGATCACCAATACATTTTTGGAATGATTATAAAGTACATATAACTTTATGTTATTCCTAAATTTTATTCTAATTTGTCGATTTTTTTAAGAAAATTATTCGCTGGTACTTAGAGGTTGCCACAGATGTCGTGAGCGTGCCAACAACAGACAGATGAACAGATTAACGGACATAGCTAAATCGACTCAGATTTTGATTAGATGCAAGAATATACATTATGTGGTCTGAAATTATTTCTTCCAAGCGATACAGAAGGAATAATTATTCAAAAAACTATCAAAATCGATTCAGTACAACAAACATTTTATAGTCAAAAATATCACCAACTTTATGACCCATATTTTAAGTTACAGGTTTTTAGGTTGTGGGAATAATTTTCCATATCTGCGTCATAATAAAGTGTGTAATATAGTCGCTCTTAACCCACTACCAAACTCTAACTTGTTTTTCTTTTTTCAAAAGTGCGCCCTTACTTTCACTTTATCTCACCAACACTGTAAGAAGGTCAGAAATGTGCAATAAATTTTATATCCATATTTTATTATCATTTGACGTTTGTTTGACGTTATCACTGTTGTACGGAATAACAAAATAAAACTTTAGTTTTCATTTCTTTTTCATTTTAACTTTGTATTACTGTTTTATCACAATATCTGGAGGCAACAATACTCAAATAATACGGACTTATGTTAGAAAGAAAATCGAAACTAAAATAATGAAATAGTCAAACTGTCAGTGAATTTATGTCAATTTATGTAAAATGTCACTTTAACACAGTTAATAAAAGTGTTTTTGTTATTATTGTGAAAGTAAATGACAATTTCTATAGTAAAACATATGACATTATTGACTTTACTCCATTCCAAAATGTTAAAGAAAAAAATATGTCGTCTGAAAGAATATTAAAGCTTCACTGACACCTCCAGATTTTCAAAAATAAGTTACATTGAAGAAAAAAAACGCCAAAGTAAGTTCAAGTTCACCCTAATTATTTAATCGATTCTGTGCGTATGAGTAATATTATGAGTTGTAATAATCTTTTATATTAAGTATACACCCAGAGTTCCTACTATGCACAGTAATTCCAAATAAATTTTTTAATGAGTTCTAATTTGTGAACCATGAAAGAAATTGCACATTATTTCAGTCTGAGATGTTTACAAGTTGATTTAGAGCTGTGCAGGGCCATATCTGGTCAGGGACGTAATCATTAGTTAAATATCGTTTATCGTTTCATTTTTTATTAAAATTTAAAAATGACATTTCTCTAAAATTTTCTTTGAAATTTGTAAATCTTCAAGTTCTAACGTTTTCATAGATAAAGAAAAAACTTGTGTAAGAAGTTCATACTAAGTTTATCTAGTTAAGGTAGGATAACGTATGTTTATTATATCTAAACTAGACTTCCTCTGGTCAAACTTAAAGTGTATGACAGATAACTTAATTTGACTAGAGGAAGTTTAGTAAAATGTTAACTTAGAAAAACACATAAAAATGTTATAGTCAGTAAAGACCGACTATGTGAAACCCTACACCACGTTTTTGATTTATGGCACATGGGACTTATTTGGGACCTATAAGATGTATTGGAAAGATCTTATATAATAATTTGGCACATCGTTTTAGAATATCATAAGATTAATAATTTTTACTGTTAAAATCGCTTCATATTTAGAGCATTTATGAACTTAAACTTTTCTTTCCGGGGGTAATATATGTATGGGAAGTAGTTGAAATAATGAAACCATTACACCAGTTTTAATAGACATCGTTCTGAGACTCATCATTTCATTTTGTTCTTAGTTTTTACCTGGACAGCCGCACACGGACACGGCTGGATGGAGAAGCATCGTTCAATCGAATCAGAAAATTATTCTGAGAAGAACATTTTATTTCCAATTTCTTCCCAAACGCACAATACCCCATCAATATATAGTGTAGGGTATAATAACCAGGAATGGCCGAGTGTGACTTGGATATTTCCAGAACGAAGATCAAATTGTCGTGAGAACAATGGTTTCTGGTCGTATATCCTGGTTATTATACCCTTCACTATATATTGATGGGGTATTGTGCGTTTGGGCAGAAATTTGATATAAAAAGTTGTATCAAACAAAAGTTCTTTCCCCAAGAGAGAATAATCGGATACAGTCAAGCTGTTACAACAACAGCTGTTACAAAAAAAAAACATAGTTCTCACCATGACAACGATCGAAATTTCCATCCAGACTCGTTAAAATCTATTTGCCGAGAACTTGTCGAGAAATTTTACAATATAAATTTAATTTTGACCACAAAGATCACTTTAATAATAAAAACCTAAAAAAAATTAAAATCAAATGTTGTTGATGTAATTAACTATGATGTTACTACGTAACTAACAAATTGTTAATCGTTGGCTTTTATTTGGGAAATACTTAAATCTGGAAATGACTTACTTTCGTTGATAAATCTAATTTGCAAAGTTGGAGTCCAAAAAACTTACACATTAATGTTAAACTTACCTGAAAGGAGAGAAATAATTAACATTAATTAATCAAATTTATTGTAATTTCTTTTTAAGAATTTAATTAAAAATAAAAAGACTCGTCTATGACGAATCTTTAATACCCTACACCACAAATACATGTGAATTAAAACGTTATGTTTTGTACACACTCACACATACACTCACAGACGTATTCAACATGTAAAAGTTTTTCTAAAATATACGATTTATAATTGACAATAATATGAAAGTTGTTCGCTTGAATTAGGCGTTTGCCACAGATATCGGTCTATAGTTTAAATTAAACTAACCCGATTTTAAATAGGAAACTTTTCAGGACTATAAAAAATAATCGGACAAAATTTCATTGAACTCTTTCAATTATTGTGGATGTGTGCGTGACAACAAACAGACAGACGGACTTAGCTAAATAAACTCAGATTTTGATTTGATTCAAGAATATTTAAACATTATGAGGCCTTAAATGATACCTAAGCGTTACGCACGGGATAACATAATTAATACAACAAAATTAATGTAGTTTATAAGAGGGCAGCACTTTGGCGAGATCTAGCAAAATTTTGAAATTATAAAATGCAAATTATTTTAAAGGTCTGATAAAAATGCTATTAAAATTTATAAATTTATTGGACTGATCATTTTTGAATTTAAATATTCAGCCAACTCTCCATATGTCGGATGCACCTTATTAAATCGACTCAGAAATTAAGTTGGGAGTTTTTGAGGACATATTTCAGTACGTTGGAACAACAGTACAAAAACTATTAAAGACTAAAAGGAATATTATACTCGGTTATGTCTACCACTTAAACCAAAAGATCTTTTTCCAGAAATTTTGAGGTTAACCCAGATATTGGCCTATAATTTTTTTTTAAAAAGCAAGCAAACTTAATCAAACCAATTTTCATTCGACTCTGACAATACGTTTGGATTTAACAAAGGCAGGCTGGCGGATGGATATGGCCAAATTGGCTCAGATTTTATGCACATATTTTTGCATTTTTACTTTATGGGATCTTAGATTATTCCTTCTTGGCGTTACACATGATCTGACAAAGTCAGTAGAACTGCATTTACTATTTTTGATGTTGGAAGTTATAACAAATAACATGATATAAAGCCCCCCTACCCCCACCCCCTTTATGTATATTAATACATATATTTCCTACAATATTTTGTTAAATGTTTATAAATCCTTTAATCTCCTGTTTTAAATTATTATATTTTAACTAAAACGTAAAATCTCAAATTTAATCTGAATAGAAGATTTATTACAGTTAATAAATTTTATTATTAACTTTACACCCTACACCACCAAAGGTGGTGGGGGATATTATGCGTTTGTGCAAAGAAAATAGTCCTACCACCACTTTTAAGTATAATTTTCTACTCAAAATCACTTCCTGAGTTGATTTAAGCATGTCCGTCCATTCTTCCGTCCGTCTGGTTGTCCCTGTAAAGCTTTTTCGTAAAGTACAGGTCGTAGTTTTTAGGATAACTTTATGAAATTTGACACGTACTATTATTTTGCCTCAAGGACGATGCCTATTGAAATTGGTTATGATCCGATTAATCATTTTAAATAGGCCTCATACAAATGTCCCTCGGAATGGGACTCTCAGTTAATAAAAATAAAGCGATGTGAATCAAATTCTATTCTACGCTGATGTGCCAAATTATACAAGGATCGGTCTATTATTTCTTATAGGTACAATACAGCCATCTTGAAGCTTATAAATCGAAATTATACGTAGTTGTTATAAAAGTACTAGAAGACCCGGCAGGGCATTGCTGGCCCTAAGCAAACATTCGTGTTGTATTATCATTCGATTTAAATAAATTGGAAGTAATTTGAAGTTTATTTGTATTGAGGGTACCTCTCTCCCTGATCCTATAAATCCTATATCTTTCCCAGTGATGGTATTTAACAGTAGCATAATTGGTGCAAATTTGAGACTTTTGCTGTTATAGATCTTTTGATATTCGATAATCAATATTTGCTTTGTATGGATAGTAGCCCTCCCCTGGTTCTATCCGTCCAACATTTTCTACAGTAAAAGTTGTTGGAACCAAATTTGAGAGATCTCGATCTTATAGTTCTCTAGATATTCGATAACCAATATTTGTTTTGTATGCGGGGTACCCGTCCCCCTGGTCCTGTCGGAGTTTTCTATAGCCTATGTTGATTTCGGGTATATCAGGATCATTCTATGATCTGTGTAAATCAAAACCATTGTGCGAAATTATTATTGCACACATAAGCATACATAAGCAAAACAAACAAGGGCCGTTTACAAATTTTAGCAGTCATTAACAAAAAACAAAGTGGTGTAGAGTATAACATAGACGGGTTTGACCATTTTTTCCTGTTTAATAAGAAACGTGTAACAAACATATGTTGCACACACACTCACACATCTGTCTTACTTAATGAAGTTAAAATTAAAATTTAAATTTTTGTTAAAGTTAAAGTTAAATTTTACTGATTTTTTTTTTGAATTTAAATAAAAATAATAATAAAATAAATGTATTTTTAACTGTTATAATATTTTTAAAAAATATCCTGTTTGGTTTTGGGTCATATGACACTTTTGAAATCATTTCTTGTGCCCCCTAATGGGATCTTTTGATTTTGTTGCAAAATAAAATATTGAATTACAAATATTTTTTCAACATTTTCCATTTTATTTGTCATGAAATTGTTATTGACAAATATTTTATTCATTAATGTAATATTGCCCCTTTTCATGCATCATCAATTCTTTACCATTTTTTCTCTTTTTTTTTTTTTTTTTTTTTTTTGCTCTTTTAATTTCTATGAAATTTCCAAAATGGCAAAGGGAACACAATAGCAGGAGATGGGGAAAAGGGAGTATTTTAGTTGGTCGTTTAAAGTGAAGTCGTATAAGAATTTACTTTAAATTATGATAAGAAGGAAAAGGATTTAATGGTATTACAGGGAAAAAACTGTTATTATTTAAAGAGGTTTTACAGATTTTATGACAGTTCAATAATTCACCACAATGTTGTTTATAAATAGTAGTTACGAAAAATTAATAAACCACCCTCGTATACTTTAATTTTCTGATTTATTCTTAACTGTGCAGTTCATTATTGTGACACTTACGTTTGTCAGAAATTGCGTTTAAAAGTGAATTTCGCTGGAAGTAATTATGAATCGACCTTCGTAAAATTTTTTTGCTTAGATTTTTGCTTAATTTTATCTTATTTGATCAGTAATAATTACAATGCCAACTTATATATGGATTTTATGACCTTAAAAGTGTTATTATGAAGGGGGTTTGTATGGAACCTATGGGAAATAAGGGACCCTGGCATATTTTAGCTCATCATTTTAGAATATTATAAGACTTTCTTGTGACAAATTTCGTTAAAATCGCTTCATATTTAGGACTTTTATGACCGTAAAACTCCATTCCGGGTGAAACATTTGTACGGGAGGTACACTGAACTAAATATTGGAAGTAATATTAATGACAAATTTTCGTAGAACTTTGGCAAAAAAGGTGTTAAATCAAATAGTCATAATGATAATTATTCGTCAATTTGAAGAATTTACGAAAAATTAACGAACATTTTCGTTATGATGAATAAAGGTGTCGTTGGTTAATATATAACCTGCTTTTCTTCAATTCTACATACTTTTTTGTTTCATTTATTACATTTTTTGGTTCAATGTACATGAAATATATCAAAAATTGCGACCTTTAGACCGTTCACTACATTTACTTGGACAGCCAGACAGATAGACAGGCAGACGTATATCATTAAATCGGCTCAGAAAATTATGCTGTGTCAAACGGTATACTTAGAGTTGGGGTTAACACCATTTTTATGCATGTTACAAACATCAGCACTAACCCATAATACCTCAATCACCTTCTATGGTGTAGGGTATTAAAAGTGTTTTAAAACAGAAAATTTCCTTAAATATTAAAATTCAAAGTTCAGGCATCACAAATTTTCTTTAGAAAAGATTTTTTACTCTATAAATAAAAAAATAATAAAATAAAAATAAATAAAAAAAATAATTCTTTTTTGTTAAAATTGAAATTTATAAAAAAAATCCCATTCAAAAAACTAAAATTTCTCAGATGATTTTTTTTCTATAAATTTCATTTTTTCATAAACTAACGATGAATGAATTAAATTTAACAAAAACTGTACAAAAAATGCACAAAAAAATATATTTTTCATATTTGAAATATAAACAAAATAAAAACGCGTCATGCTTCGGGCGTAACCATATTTTGTTATTTTATTATTTTTTCATTTTTCATTTGGATACAAAAAAAAATATGGAAAAATATCATCCCAATACGCACACCATCAAACACATACAATCTCATACACAAACACATGTTTAAATTTGCGAATATTTTCATGATTGTCCCGATTTTTTAATATAAAATTTATTTAGCGAAAATCTAGCAAAATTTTTAAAATGTAATTAGGAAGATATCAGTAATAGGAACTGGACCACCCGAAATACACGAAACATAATTATAATGCTAGAAATTATAAGTAGACTTCAGCTAAAGTTATGGAGAAAATCTGAGTAAAATTTGCGCACAGAAAAACAAAACATGAAGCAAAATCAACATTGAACATAGTTGATCTTAGATTGAAATTCATTTTTTTAATTTAAATTAAATTGAACATTTTTATGTTTGTAGTGAAATAATTTTGTACATATTGGAACCTTTCGATATTTATATATAAAATTATACAACGATACAAATTTAAAATAACTTTTAAATAGAAAAATTTCAGAGAATATTCTCGAAAAACTGTATTTACTGTGAAACAATGTTAAATTAACATTTTTTGTCTATGAAACAAAATCATAATTGAAAAAAGTTAATTTATTTCTATTTTAGTTAATTTTGTCTGTGTATGATTGTCTTCTTTAAAGCAACTGCATAATACCGTTTGTAACGATATAAGACCCCATAAAGTATATACATTTCTGCATAAAATCAAAATCTGAGTTATTTTATTAATGTCCGCCTGTTTGTCTGCTGTTGATACCTCTCACCGACAATAATTGACAGAGCTGCATGGAATTTATCCTTGGAGCTCTTTGTCATTGTCCTCAAAAGCTTCTTATTTGAAACGCCCAAATCGACTAACTACAAAAATTTTAAAGACCAATATCTTAGATAACTTTCTTAAACTGAAAAATTTGAACGCGCTAAAACTGTCTTTTGTAAAGATGTTACATACTTTACAATTTTTGGATACCGCATCGGTTAGGGGAAATCCCTGAACAATCGAAAACTTTAATATCGTGCATCCCCAAAACTAATACGGAAATCATACGGATTATAGCATAAAAAGAGTGATTTTATAACACATTATATAGCACATTATAGGGCACGGAAGAGTAGATTAGAAGATTGACAAAATTTTGAATAAGGAACAGTTAGATATATCGCATAACATCACAATTTTTGTGAGATTTATTCACTTAAAAGTAATTTTTTGAAGTGCTTCTCTATGGAATCAATGGTCCTTGTTGGCCCGATCTTCTTAGAGTTTGACACGTGGACTTGGATTAACACAGAACATAAGTTCATCAATTTTAATTAGATATCTTCATGTATGTGATTTTTATGAACCATTTTTAATAATAATATGTACCAAAATTTCATCAAGATATCTCAAAAATTACGACCTTAAGGTACAACGTTTAAATGGACAGACAGAAAGACAGACAGACAGACCGGCTGACAAACAGAAGCATATCATTAAACCGTCATATGCTTATGCTTAAAAGTGAAATTGAATTAGAGACAAAAGTTTAACAAGCGGTCCCCCCATGTTGTGTCCCTTTAACACCGCCCATGGATCGTCAATGGGGTCCCAACTGCCACACTTCTTTGCTTTTATTATATTAAATATAAAAAATCGCTTCTGCCCCCACAGTGGTGTGGTAGAGAAACGAGGCATAAGTCTTAGGAACTCTCAATGGCTTTTCAACATGATTTTCATTTGTAAGGTGGAATGTTCTAGAGAAATGCACATAAGATACCAGTTGGTCTTAAGGCGACGCAAAAAATAGAGGTCAGAAAAATACCTCTGTTAATCACGAATGAACCGTGTGTGGCAGAGAATACAAATAGTTGTTTTTCCGGCATACAAGAAATTTTGTGCTCAAGCAGAGGACTAAACTATTAAGAGATGTTTTCTATTAGGAACGCAGGGTATTGAAATATCTCTCTGATGTAAATATCGAAATTATTTTGTGAAGGCCCGCAAATCTTAATAACATGTCGCATGATAATACAGCACTAATATTTACTTAGGACCGCAACAGGGTTAACATATTTTTCTTCAGCAATGACCTTGAGAATTATTCGACTTGTAAAATTATTCCAAAAAAAAATTCAAACCTAAAAACAATTGGAAAAACCATAGTTTCTTTTTAGTTTCTCTTTTAAATCATTTCATTTTTCCTGGAACAACATGAAATTCAAATTTTTAAAAAGGATTTGGAAATCCCAGAAATGAGAACATTTAAATGCAAAAATCATACAAAAATGCGTGCAGATTAACATCTGCTCTCATACATAAATATGACATGTGAAAGAGGAAAATAATGGAAAACGAAACAGAATAAAATGAAATATAAATTTTAAAGAATTTTATTTTTTCAATGAAATTGAATTGATATTATTTTAACAAGAAATAAAAACATTACTTAACAAACACACACACAAACACACATAATATTTACAACCGCATTGAGCAAAAGAATATTAAGTGAATACAGTTATATAAGAATTTTGAAATCGAATTTAGATTTCTATTTCTAATATCTGCAAACATAATTTTGTCATTAAATTTGGACATATTTATTTTGAATGAATCAAACATAATAAAATTCGTAGAAAAACAAAACGGATATAATATGATTCGAAACAGTGTTGCCAATTCTTGAGAACCATTAGTTTTTAAATCCATTTAAAATAGTGACTAAACACTTGGCTTTAAGAATAATGCTTTTCAAAAATTATCCTTAAGTTCGTCTTATTGATCCAAAATCATGAAAACTGACTTCTCCATTAATAATCATCTTGTTTTTGATATTTTTATTTGAACCTCAAAAAAATATTCTTCTGATTTACCGCTGGTTACAGAGAATGGTATACGTATTTTACCAAAATTTACTTTCATTTTAAGTTATTTAAAGAATTTTTGGATTTTTTGATCCCAAATGCTCTCATATTCATAATATTTTTTCTTAAATTTATTCTTTACACGAAAAATTACACGAAAAGTTAAAATTTAAATTCTGCATTGACCATTTTTTTAATAAAAATATTGATTTATATATTTTAAAATTCCAATAACTGAATTTTGAAACCGAATGCAGTTTTGAAGCTTTTTACAACCCTAAAATAAATTTGGACCCTATAGACCAAAATCTAGAGAAACCTGTTATTTTAGCTAGAAACACTAGACCCACCGTTCTTTAACATATCAGAGAAATATATTTGTAAATAAAAATTTTAATGTGCAAAAGGACTCATGTCCAAAATTATAATTCTACACTCCTCTGCTATTATTTTCTTTTAATTTCAGGCAAATCCATCCAGACAACCAAATTTTTTTCAAAAAAATAAATTCAGGCCAACTGCTTAATGGGACAAACATATTTCCAAGGAATTTGTTGTTGTAGTACTTTTTTCTGCAGCAGAAAAGTAATGTTGTTGTTTCGAACAGCGATTCTTAGAAATAATTTTGTTTTTGTTTTATAATTACAACCAACGATACAGAATTCGTTTTTTTATTATTCGACTAGCAGACCCTTAGTTTTGCTAAAAAAATTGCTTTGTATGGACGATACCCGTCCCCCTGGTTTTATCTGTCCTACGTTTAATCCAGTGAAGCAATATTTTGAGGAAGTTGTTGGTATCAATAATCTTTAAATATTCGATATTTAAATATTCGATAATCAATATTTGCTTTTTATGGTGGTACTTCTCCCCCTGGTCTTATTCGTTCTACGTTTTTTTTAATTCCTTGAGGAAGTTACAAGTTCATATTCGAAAACTCTCGTTGTTATTGTTTACCTCTGCCCCTGGTCCTATGCGGCCTACGTTTTGTCCGGTAAAATAGTTCCTTGAGAAAGATGTTGGAATCAAATTTGAGAATATTCATGCAAGCATTCATACATAAATACATACATACGTACAAACATATACACGCACTTCCTTTTTTGATATATAAATAGACAAAATACCATATTTAATTAAATATTCTTTCATAAATCTTTAAAACACATTTCTGACTCCGAATACTTACTGTAGCACAAATTTATGGCGAAATTTTCTTTAAATTTGTTTGTTTTTATTCCAAAAAAGTTTTCTGTTGAAATTTTTTGATTGTCGGTCAGATATCGGTACTTTTCTTTACTAAATTAATTTTGGTTTAAAACAGCGATTTGAGTGAAGAAAAAGGACAATTTTTTTAGAGCTAAAAACTTAAATAAACAAGGACATTTAGAAACAGCTAAATCGGTTCAGATTTTGCTTTCATTCAATAATTTTTATACTGTATGAGTTCCTAGATGATTTCTTCCTCTTCACTATTTGTGGTAGAGGAAGTTATCACACACAAACCATCAATCTCCATGAATAATTCTCTACAGTTTGAAAACTATTTAACTGAAAAGTTAATCTTTTTCAATTTAATAGAAAACTAAAAATTAATAACAGTATTTTATCATTTATTTATTTAGTATTTTATTTATTTCAATATTAAATATCCCAACATGTTTCCACTTTTTTCTAAAATCAATCATGGCAAAGTACAAAAAAAAAGAAGCGTAAAAGAAATCCCTCATGATGTTAATGCATTTTTAATACCACTAAAAGAGAAATAAACCAAAATAGAAAAAAAGGGAAAAATATTTAAAATAAAAACGTTTAGTTAAAATGCAAACGCTAATCACTTAATCGATAATATCACTTTTCAACAACAAACAACAACAACAAAGTTCATAAGAAATATTTTCACATTACAAGTATGAATGCTACATTCGGGTATGTCGAATTTTCTATACCCTCCACTTACACATACACTTACAGACGTATACAAAATATACAAGTTTCTCTTAAATATAACACGGAACACTTGATGAGATATAAAATTAGTTATATTTTTGACTATAACTATTTTTTCCACTGACCCGATTTGAATAAATTTTGGTATGGTAATAAGGTACATAAAGCCTTATATTATCCTGATTTGTCGATTTATAGTGGACAAGTTTAAGAAAAATATTTGCTTAAACTTAGAGACTGCCTCAGATATCGGTTTATATCTTTTAATAAATAGGAAACTTCTCAGGACTTTAAGAAATATTCAGGCCAAATTTCATTGAGCTCTGTCAATAATTGTGAATGTGAGCATGCCAACAACAGACAGAAAGACGGACATAGCTAAATCGACTCGGATTTTGATTTGATGCAAGAATACATATACATTACGGGGTCTGAGATGATTTCTGCTTAGCGTTACACACGGAATGACAAAACTAATATACCCTTTTCATCACTTGTGGTGGTGGAGGGCATAAAAATATATTTAAAGCATTTTTAATAAAGTTAATGACAGAAATTTATTATGGAATACATCTGGAATGAGGTCCTTCTTTTAAATATTAATTGTTTTGTTTTTTAAATAAACTTTGAATTGATCTAATTAAGTTTTGTTCGCCAATCAACCATTAATAATAAGTTTCCTGCTCAATAATTTTCTTAAGTATCACAATTTTATTTCAATTAGAAATTATTTACGCTTCAAATCACATATTTACAACCATACAAAACCATGTTTACATTTAACCCTATAACTGGCAGCAATAAATAAAACTTTTTATTAAAAAATAGAAATGGGAATCCACCTAACTCCCGAACTCAACCTTAACCTTAAATGGATGTTGTAACTAAACATGAGATGTGATCATAAACATTACCTTATTAAAGCGATAATTTATATATAAGGATAATGCCAGGAATGGGGTTAAATGTAATTTGCACTATGGTGAGGTGAATGTTATTTATTTTATGTATTAAAAAATGCTACATTCGCCTATGCCGAATCTAGAATACTCTTCAGCATATTTATATGTGTTAGGACTTTTAACAACATTAAGATGGACACATACATACACTTTTTTGTCTTAGATATCGGGCTGTAACTTCTTTGCTATTGGACCGATTTTTCTGGTTTTAAACCGGGACAATAATAAACAATATGACCAAGTTTAATTGAATTTGGATTGTTAATGTGACGGCAAATAGATATAACTATTTTCTATTTTGATATGATTCGAGAATATATATATACTTTATGGGGTCTAAGATGATTGTTTCTTGGCAGTTCACTTGGAAAGACAAACTAAATATACTCTCTTTTATATAGTGAAACTAAGCTTAATTTAATTAAATAAAATTTATTTTACATAAAACAGTTTAAAAAGAGGTTAAATGTTATTGTATCAACATGTATTATAATGTAAATTCAACATGGTTTCATATTGATTAATTTAAAACAAAAATTTTATTAAAAAGCGATAAAATGTTGGTTTCAAACATATTTATATACATTTAGATATGTTTGAACCCAACATTTTAAATGAGATTAAAAATGTCTTAAAGTATATAGAACGCTTACACTGGTCCCAAAATATTTGTTTTTTATTGTATCAGTTCCGCTATGTCCGGTTATTTTTTTTTGTGGAAAAAACTTTCGATTGATACAGCTGTCGCTGGATTGACAATGTTGGCCGAGTGTGACTCGGGTCGTTCCAGAACGTAAATTCAATTGTCATGGAAACGGACAAAGTCTATTGAAGAAGGTAATGGTAAGTGTAATATTTTAGCTAGTTCTCATACAAATATCCTCCCGAAATTGAGTTTTAATCTCATAAATATAATTAAATGTTTGACAAATTAATTCTACATAATTGCAAATTATCAATAATAAGAACATCAGGCCACAAATTATCGGACATTCTAGGTTTGTACTACATGAACACTTCGTTCCAAATTGTCTATTGGTCTCATATAACCACTTTCAAAAATTATATCCTTTTATCTAATTTTAAAAGTACAACAAAATCAAATTATACGTTGATAACTCCATCATTTTTCAAATCTGTTTTATAATGTACAATAATAAATTTCAGTATTTTTTTCGATTATTTTGAAAGAGCATAAGTTTTTATCTCCTCTCGGTGTCGAGGAAGAACTTTTTTCATTGAGACCTGGGATTTTAGAAAAATAGTGACCATTTGCGCAACTACTCTAATATGTTAGAGTACTTGTCCATATCGAGTGAATATGGGCAAGCGAATATTTTAAACACGTTATATAAATCGAAACCCATATTAAATTACATCTAAATCCCTACATAAATAAGTGGAATAGCTGTGAAACCACTGAGAGATACATTATCAGAATCTGTAACGATGTTTCCAAGATAGACTGTGGTGTTGGATCTGATGTCTTTTCTGAAATTTTAGAAATTTCCGTGAACATGCAAGATTTCGCAATTTTGTCTACAATTAGAAAACATCTGTCCTGTCGATGTGAAATTTTATTTGAAAATTTTCAATAATTTCAAAATAATAAAATTATTTCCAAAAATTCGATTTGGGTCCACTGTGCAGTATGCGTATGAAATTTCGCTTTATATATAAAGCAGTTTGTTGTTAGTAGTGTGAATGTGTGTAAGGTGTGTATCTTAGTCTTACTGTTGTGGAAACTTCATACATATATGCATGTGGTGGAGGATATTAAGATTCGGCGGAATCGACTTTCTTAATTGGTTTAATTTATAAAATAATAATATTAAGTCCCATACCATTTACCTTTGCCCTCTAAAATAATAATGGAATAAATTTGGTTTTTTTTTTTAACAGAACTACAACAACAAAAACAAACTCCATAATCCTACACCCCTTTCAAAAAGTATTAGTTTCTTTTGTTCATACATTTAATATTCGTATGCAGTGAAAATTAACTTGGTAAAAAATTAATTCATCAGAATTATCATACCGCTACTATTCATCCATTCACTCCCTCAACTAAATACATTATCCTCTCTATAGGAAAATATGAAATATATTCCGTTAGTCCTTCAAATTATTTCAGCTATAATTATGTAAATTTTATAGCAAAATTATTTCAGTGACATTGATGCTGAACAAAAAAAAACTAGAATGTATAAACAAATTCACTGAAAAGCTAAAATAGATTTAAACCTTTTTTTGTGGACTGACAGACAGTCTGTCAGTGGCATCATAAAAACTAAATATTTACTTTCAAAATATTTATTCAAAAATTTATGAAAATCATAGCGATTTATTTTGGTCCTTCTTTTCTTTTTCTTTCCTTTCCTTCTTTCCTTCCTATCCCATGGTCATTAGAACCCTGTAAGTCTCAGTGAATTATTAATTTCATTTCTAATAATCATCATTAGATTAGACAGCTTTTGGTAATTTGAAAATAATACGACAAATTTATTTAGTTACAAATTACAATTGAGACAAACAAAAAAAGATACCAACAAAATTATATTGTATATATGAGTATGTGTGTGTGTGTATGTGGGTGGGATATTAATTAAGTGATAAAATATAAATTAGTCAGTGGTTGTAATATGAGAAAATTTATTGCAAAACATCTCCGAATCCCAGAAATGTAGACAAAAATATAAAATTAAAGGAATTAAATATTATTTTGGGAATCTATATTAATGTTATTATTTATAATGGAATTAATATTATTGTTTTATATTTAAATTATTTACGTTTATATTGACGTATATTTCAAATATTTATATTAATTAAAAAATATATATATTAAAATATTGTCTTATAGAATATCATGATGTTAATTAGAATCATGATATTCTATAAGATCAAATATATAAATTTAAATTTAATTATTTCTTTGATTTGAGTCAAAATAAGCAGGCGTCAAATAAATCTATGAAAATTCTTTCAATTGGTGAAATAATTACTTTTTCCAACTTTTTCTGGTGTGAAAAAATCGCTCCATTTTTCTTACTCCCCAAAAAAAACTCTCAGAGTTTTATACCCCAAAATGTGTATATATTCTTGCATCAAAATCTGATTCCATTTAGCTATTTCCGTCTGTTGTTGGCACGCTTAAGCGAAGAACTTTCGTAAAATTGTCAATTAAAAATAGACAAATTTTGCCATAGAATTAAGTCCATTAGCGTTCCAAAAAAATTTCAAAATCGGTTCACTAAAGAAAAATTTATATCCAAAAATATAACTAATTTTATGATTCATTAAGTGTTCTTGTCTTATATGAAAGGAAAACTAGTATATATTGTGAGTTTATGTGTGAGTGTGTATGTACGAAACATAACGTATTTACTTCATATGCTTTTGTGGTGGAGGAGTTTAAAGATTCGACGTTATCAGCATTCGTACTTGTTTTATAAATAAGTTTTTTTTAAAGGCAGATCATCAGGTAGAAACAGTTCAAGTAAGAATCCACCACCACATATTGAAAATTTTGCTTATAAGTGGCTACCAGTCCCCTGTCTTCCTGCCCTAAATAACACTGTTTATAATAATTTTCCATTATCGCTTCAACCTAGTGCAAAATTCATTAAATTTCCTGTAACAGTTTCAGAGTTATACGATATTAAAACTTCTGCTTGTCAGGGAACACAACTTCCCCGTTCTCTTTCCTTAACTTTTGTAGTCATCAATAATATAATAACACAAAGCATGATGTAAAATTCCCCGTATTTATAATAGAGATATGCGATACCAGCAGTTTTGTTCTAAAGGGGGTTCCTAGGGGAGTTCCCTCCCCTATGCACTATTAAAAATTTTTTAGCGTATATAACGTTCCAATATCTGCGTTCGTGACACTTCATGAAAATTCTATAAGCCATTTTGTTATAATCATTCACTTCCAAAAGCAAAATTTTTCAGCTTTTGGAAGTTGTATCAGATATTGGTCAATAATTTTTTTTCTACTGAATCGATTTTGCCTGTTTTAAATAAGAAACTTCTTAGGACAATAACAACTACATAGACTAAATCGCATTGAAATCTGTCAATTCTTGTGGATGTGAGCGTGCCAACAACAAACAGACTTAAATTTTGATTAGAAGCAGAAATATACATATATACTTTCTGGGACTTAAATGACTCCTTCTAACCTTATAATCACTTGTGGTTACAGGAAAATTCCTCTTTTTTATAAAAAAAAATTCCACCGATTTACCCTCTGAATGAAAATTTCGTTAAAAATTTCCTCCATCTGGTATTAGTGAGTATAAGTTGCAAAGGTGGTTTTCTAAGTTCTCTAAGCGCTGTACCGCTAACTGTGACTTCCTGCGTCTCATCGAGCCAGTTTTCTACTGAAGTCAGATAACTGATTGGTCTGATGACATAAATATTCTTCCTGGACCAAATAGCGCGATAAGAAGTTAATCATCTCGTCTGCATTTTGCAATATATTTTATTCTTAAGTTTCTCCTAAAGCACGCTAACGATAGTCCTACCTATCATCTACGAGCACTGCGTTTTGTCACAGATCAACATGAGTAGATTTGTCTATGTTCCCCGCCTGTCTGAAGATTCATAGAAACTTTGTGGACAAAGTAGATGTCGGACTATGAACGATAATGGATTCAATAGCCCCCATACAATTGTGTTCGAGAATAGGAGTTAAGTTAGTCCGGAATGCAAGATTTTAACATAATTTGCACAAATAAGATCTGTAATTTTATACTTTCCGTACGGCTGTTAAAATTTTCCTTTTGTAGCATCGTTGAAAATCTGTCCGAAAAGTTTTCTTGAACTGTAAAAGAGCGAAACATTTCAAAATAACTAAGAAAATTTCCGATTTTTATAAAAATAAACAATGAAATTGAACACATTTAAATCAACATTTGTCGTATTTGAAATGATATTGCACAATATTAATTTTTAGGTTAGAGTAAAACTAGCAAGAATGTTGTACTTTTTGCAAAAAATATATACGAATAACAGATTTTGATTTTCAGGTTGAAAGAGGAGCTTAACACATCCAATTCAATATTGCAAATATTTATAATAAAATTGGAAAATGTTAATTTTGTAGTCATGTACTTTAACAATTAACAATTTTAATCCAACAAAAACAAAACCGCTTTAGTCGATTTTACATTTGTCTCCTTCTTTTAACTAATAACCTGCCAGAATCAGAAGATTTAATCATTAATATCTTGCAGAATAGAACCTTCTTATCGTTATCATAATGAAACAATATATATATTTGTCTTTAAATATATAAATAAAATATAGTAAACCTTTTGTAGAATTCTGCTTGTTCAATCGGAACTAATGCGATTTTCGATAAGTAGTTTTTGTTGACAAAAATAAAGAAAGGATACCGACAATTTTCCAACCGTTTGAATTTCTAAACTATTAAATCAGAGAATAAATCATGGTTAAGTGTAAAAATAGCATAAGTGACAATTTAATTTTGTGAATACTTTTCAATTACATAATAAAGATCTCAAAAAATATAAGATTTTAATCCGATTTTAGATACAGTACTGTTCAAAACATGAGCAATTTGCACTAAACTTTTAATTGGAAATAAGTTAAGAAAATAAATAAAAATATGAATTTTATATAAATTTATTAATAATTAAAGCAACGAAATAAAAATTTTTCATTTATATGAAATTAAGTTATTTTTATTAGAATTTAAATTTTTGTAATAAAATTTACAAGTTTTAAAAATTCTTTTTAGTCGTTTCAGTTCTTTTCGTCTGTTTTAGGTTAACAAATATCATACAAATATAATGCTCTTATTTAATCTATAATTAAAATGTCTACAAATATTAACTCAATGGCAAAATTAGTTCTAAATAATTTACAGTGGGACAGAATTAACAGTTTATTGCAACTAATTGTTAAACACAATGGAAAACTAATGGAAATTGATATAAATCATTGTTGTTAAGTTGAAAATTAACATTTTACAATATCAAATCAATATAAAACCATGTTGATTTACATTTTATAATTTTCTCATTTGTAAAAAAATTGAGATTATATTTCGTCTGCGATAAAATTGAATAAAAAATGTATTACGATTTAAAAATCTCTGAAACTATAAAAGATTATTTACAGAAGAATATTTTGTAAGGATTTATAAGGAGGAAAGGACATCCAGTACTCTTTTAACAAACTGTAGTCATGTAAAATATCTTTGTTTTAACCGGGTTAAATTTTATTTCAAAGTTGCAAAAATATGGACGTATGGGTATAATTACAAATCCTAAAACCACCTGTTCTTTATTTTGCCCAATAATTCGAGAGATTCAAATTTTTAGCCCAAATAATTTTTGCTTAGATGGTTTAATTATTAGGCGCTTTAGCAGACCTTTATAAGGTCAAAAAAATACCACATCATCTTAGTATATCCATCGCATAAAAACAATTTTCATTGTGGATTTAACGAACCCTGTACGACTAACTCGATTTCAGTCCATATAAATAATCTTCACATCGAAGTTTTTAGGTATCAGTAATGAAATTTTCTACATATATTTGTTCTTCCCTCAAGGTGAAATGAAATGGTCAGTGATAATATTCTGATAAAATTTATTTTATTTAAGATTCACACAACCACAAAATACTGTTCCAGTAGTTCACTCTTCCTAAAATCGGATAATAATACAACAGAAATAATACTATCAAACATTTAAATGCCTTCACTTATTTATAATTTATATCAATTTTTTATTATTACGGTATAATTCTCATTCAGTTTATATTATTTTTTGAATAAATATCATAAGTTCGTTTGATCTGAGTACGGTTACACTGACAGTAAATTACAGAGTTAGGACAACTTTTGAAACAACTAAAATTGTAAAACCAATCATTGCTTCTCTTTTTCAAGCGGCAGGGACGTACCCCTCACAGTAAGTTCTGTTAAAACACATCAAGTTCCTAAACCGTTTCTCTACTGCTATTTTGGTCATAAACCAATTTGAATTTTTGACGTAAGTCCGTTAGCATGGAAACAAGTTATCCCTGATATGGCATGAAGAGGCCCTACGGGAAGGTTAGCTGTAGTTTAGACTTACGTGTTGTATAAACGTATATATATTACGTATCCTATAAACAACTTCTGCTCTCTACTCAATTTCAAAAGTGTGATAATTCATCCAATGTAATTGTTTGCTGATTCACTCACACAAAGTCAAATGTATAGTAGTGTAGGTGCGCACTTCTGGATTATATTGTAAGACTTCAAAATATAACTTTACTTCTATGGTAAATCAAATACCGGTTCTAGACCTTATTAAGCCCTGTACTTCCTTTCTCCTTCCATAAAAAAGTTACAAAATTTGTATCAAAATTTCTGATATTGTCCCATTGTACAATCACATCTGACGTGTTAGACATTTTTCCTAAAATCTCTCTTTTTTTCAAAAAAATCTGCCATGTCATCTACCAATTGACATTTTAGTTTGAAATAAAAATAAAAAAGTGTAATAAATGGAAAATGAAGAGCACAACTGATGACATTAATAAAAAAAGCATGTAATCATGTGAAATTTGAAGCCACATTAACATTTCAAATGAAATTCAAATGTATTCATGACTTTTACTTCTTCATACCCACAAAGTCCCCTATTTTATATATGAAATCACTCATTCAGCTTAAATTTTAGTCACATTATCTCATAGTTCTTACTTCTGCCATTGAAATTAAAAGCTTTAAAAAAGAACTGAAATGACTGAAATGAATGACGAAAAAAAAACAGATAGAAAAACAACAAAAAAATTATAAATAAATGCTTGACAATTTTGGTCCAATGTCATTTCGAACGATTTAGCAAATACAATGAGGGCTTCGTAAGGAAACAACATTAACAACAACATCATCATCAACAGCAGCAGCAACATTGACAGCACAAGAGGAATTAGAGGGAAAAATTCCTCATTCCTTTGGTGACAGTAGTAACCTTGTATTTGTTTGTTAAAAGTAAAATAAAATACATTTTTTTGTATTTGTGTGTGTAAGTGTGTGCATTTATATATATTTGTGTAAGTTTATTTATTTAATCAGAAATATAAAGGAAATAAAAAAGTAATAATTTGACATAAAAAATAGACTTTTTCCATTCAACATACGTTTATATTAGACACAATAGCAACAACAATAACAAAAACATAGAATAATGTGACACATAAACAAGTAATAGAGTAGTGTTATTGGACAGGACAGCAGTTTTAATAGTCTTCCTTGTATATTGGTGAAGTTACACACAAGTAAAAATAATAAAAAATTTACCTTAATTTAACAGGAAAAGAATTTTATGTTTTATATTTCCAACATTTTGGTAATATGAATAGAACAAACATATACCCGGCAGGCTTAAGTCTGAGAGTACATACGAATTAATTTAACATGATTATAGCAGAGGAATTTTGGAGTTGATTTTATATATATTAAATATGTATGTATGTATGTATGTATGTATGTATGTATGTATGTATGTATGTATGTATTTATGTATGTATAGACTCCTAAACAGCTGGTCTAATTTTGGTGAAATTTTCACAGAATAGTCCCAATATATCCGAAAGTGACAAAAAATTCCGATAGGCCCAGGATAGGGTGGGTACCACCATAAAAAGCAAATATTGATTATGAAATATCTAAAGAACTATAATAGCGAAAATTCTCAAACTTGATCCCAACTTCTTTCTCAATTAACTCTTTAACTACACAAAAGCTAGGAAGGATAACGTCAATAGGAGGAGTATAATCCATAAAAAGCAAATTTTTTTTGGCAAATGAAGTTTACCGGGTCTGCCAGTATATACATTTCAGTAGAACTGAAATAAATAACCATAATTATTGAACTTTCAATATAATAAGTAACGAGAATCAGGGAATTAAAAAAATTCTCCACTTTTTTATACGAAATTATTTAAAATTCCAATTCCTATAAAACGTGATCAAAAATCTGAATTATTTCCTTTAAAAGATGATCTTGTCGTTATGAAAGACATTCAAATGAAATACATCTTGAGCGATTAACTATATATTAACTATAATAAAGGAAATTTAAAGATGATTCCCGCTTTGCAATTTATGAAAAATAATTTACAAAATTCTTTAACATTTGAACCGTTAAAAATATCTTTATATTTTGAAAATTCGCAATTCATTCACGAGATATGAGACAAAACTAAAGTAAGAGAGATAGTATGGTCCAATACCCACACAGTCTGGTGTTGAAACCAGGAGAAAATACTGTTTTGGACAGAGAATTAAATCTGAAGGTTTGCAAACCAACAGCCGCTGCTATGACAGGCCATGGTCCTGTTATGATGGATTGGTTATGGTCATTTGATTATTCGATATTTAATAGCTCTAAACCCCTAAGCAAAGAGGATACTTTATTCCCAGATAATGTTAAATCCAAATTTGCTTTGTATTTCGTCTGTAAAGATATATATCCAAGCACCAAATTAATATCTCATGCCTAAACTTATTTAAGTTAAAAATGCTATTAAAACTAAAAGAATAACAACATCCAGCTTTAATAAAATTTAGAGAAAACATTAATACACTGATGTATATTCCTATAAACGCATTTAATGTTTTTTCTCTATTTTGATTTTTTCTTTGTCGTTCTCAACCGGAAGTAAAGTTGGAAGAGTTTTAACAGCACTTTTTTATAATAAACAAGATTTTTTCCTAAAGACATTTTGCTTGCCTTATTCAAATGTCCCTGCTGATATTTTATATAAACACAATAATGAAAGTTGATTTTAAAATTAACATATTAAAAAGTATGTTTTTAATGATGACATCTCACTTCTTCGGCAGAATTTTCTTACTTAATCAATAAATTCTATAACGTTAAAAAACGTCCAAGGTAACTTTTTTGTCCAATCAAGAAAATATCCCAATAAAATTTATTCATGACAAAGGATATTCCACAAGAGAAATTGGCCGTAAGATTTAACTTCCGAATGTCTCCAAATGATCATGGTATTGCGAAACCTTCTAAGGTAACGCTCGGCGTTGGTAGTTTTATGGTTTGGACAGCATTATCTGCAGTTGTTCCAACAAAAATAAAAACACACTGGAAAATTATCTTCGCCTTTTTATGGATGAAAAATGGAAGATGATTGCATATTCCAGCAGGAAATTACTACGGTTCATATTTTAAAGCAGTCTAAATTATGGATTTATAAACAAAGTAAACTTCTGTTGGACTGGCAGGCTTAAACTCTATAACCCGTAAAGTTTATTAAAAAAATACCCAAAATCGAAAGCATAATGACCTTAACAGAGTTAAAACTAAGAATAAAAGGAATTTTGGAATAAAATTGATTCCGATCTTCTTAAAACATGTGTGGAATCAATGTCATACCGTATTTTTGATATAATCCACAACAGAGGATCAGACACCCATTATAAGGAGTACTTTACAGTTAAATAAACTCAAATGCGTTAGACTCTTAAATAAAATGAAAAAAGTAACGAAATCCAAAAAAAGTTTTTAGTTAACAATAATTTAAATGAAGTTTAAATTGATTTAATAAAAATGTATTTGCTCACTAAATAGTTTTCTGTTTAGGTTCTTCTAATTCTCTAATGAAAAAGTTATGTGCATTTATAGAAATATGCATCAGTGTATATATACATATCCATTCATAAAACAAACTTCAAAAAATCCAACATTTACTTCAAAGTATGAAAATATAAATTTTCACTATGAATCAAGAACATGGGTGCGCATGAGTTATATTATGCAATGATATTTTGTATATTAATCACACGCTTACTGTACTTATACAGTAAGCGAACAAAATTGCTATATACGGCTGTTGCGAGAAAGATCGTTTAAATAAAAGCACATTGAGTTTTTACTTTAACTTCTAGCTGAAGTGGAATCGAAAACATGGCTTCTGAAAGCTGATTTGTAAGAAGATCTGTGAAATAATTTTTCCCACATCTCAATATATTATAATATATTAAACATACAAACAAATACACTTAAAAAAACACACACACACTTGTAAACAAAAATATATGAAGGTTTATGAACACAAATACTAGATAAATTATTAACAAACACACACACATGTGTATTTAGATGTACATATTCTTATCACTTAAATGATTAAGGATTTTTGAAGGAAGAAATATATTAATCTTTTAATGTCACTGAACACTGAGCGCTAAACACACACACACACACTCACATAACTTATTTTATGATCAGAATTAAAATTTACGACAATCAAGCGGATGAAAGGGGATGAGAAACCCCAATCATTCAAAGAAAATACGATATTAACAAGAATGGATGAATGATTGAACGAATGAATGAATGAATCTCTAATTCACCTGCTCAAACACGTAAAATAACTTTACATTACAATTACACTACTACTTTGTGTAAAAACACACGTTATACACTCGTTTATTTATTTATTTATTTATTTATTTATTTATTTATTTATATATATATATATATATTTATTAGATAATTTACTAAATGACCCGACAAATTTCATTTTGCCAAAGCAAATTTTGCTGGCCCCAAAGCAAACATTCGTGTTGTATTATCATACGATTTAAATAAATTAGAAGTAATTCAAAGTTGCTTTGTATGGAGGGTACCTCTCTCCCTGATCCTAAAAGTCCTATATTTTTCCCAGTTATGGTGATTCACAAAAATTTTAGGACTTTTGCTGTTATAGTTCTTTTAATATTCGATAATCTATATTTGCTCTGTATGGAGGTACCCCTCCTCCTGGACATACCCGTTGAACGTTTTGTCCAGTAAATCAGTTCCTTAAGATAGTTGTTGGGACCAAATTTGAGAGCTCTTGCTGTTATAGTTCTTTAGATATTCGAAAATCAATATTTGCTTTGTAAAGGGGAGACCTATCCCCCATGGTCCTATCGGATTTTTTATATAGCCTATGATACTTTCGGGTATTTTAAAATCATTTTGTGAAAATTTCATCAAAATTGGCTCAGACGTTATGGAGTATATACGTTACATACATACATACATACATACATATACATACATACATACATACATACATACATACATACATACATACATACATATATATATAAGTATATACAAATTTATTTACTAATTTATTTATTTATTTATTATTGATCTTAAAACTTAAAAATTTGTGTAAATATTTACTTATGTACATATAAATATTTTATATTGTTATGTATGTGTATGTGTATCTGTTTGCTTTTGTAAATATGTATTTGTAATATTTTAACATGTTTATTTTGCAATTTTTATGGTTAAAATATTTTGATAATTTTTTTATTATTTAATTTATTTATATTTTTTATTAAAATTATTATTTTAGTTGCTTTACAAATTATAATGTTTTATGCGAATTTGATGAGGAAACAACAAAAAGTTTATTTTACATTTACATTTTAGACAGGCGTAGTCATATTAGAACCAAGTATTGACAGTAAAGTCATTCAGATTTTTAAAGCAATCTGCACTTTAGATATCGAATTTGTTGAACGATTTTAAAATTCTTAACGATTTTAGTCAAAGAACCTTTAAGTACTTTGACGAGTGTGTTATGCTATGGAATTAATCGAGTAGAAGGTTAAAAAATACTAAACACCGCCGAATCGACTTCTTCACCTTACGACGATTTTCAAGCATGCTTTTACTGGAAATCGTCTCTTCAGAATATCACTTTATACCCGTTACCTTTGGACCTGCCCTCATTAGGTTTACAAAGTCCAATCTCAAAACTTAAATTTACTTATGTCTTTGCTATCACTATGTGAAACATTATTCGCCATTCGGATGTTGCAGATTTATTACCATTTAAATTTTAATTTAAAAAGCTGCACATTGGGGCAGAATCTTTCTTTTTTAATAAATGTATACCTTTAGATCAACTGAATGGATGTGTATGAAATTTAACAAGGCAGAGGAATTTGGTATTATAATGTCGGTAGTTTGGATCTCCCTGTATTATTTTATCACTTGCTGTTTCTCAAAAATGCGCCTTATATGGAAGCCGTAGCAAAACCTGGTCCAATATTGTTCAATTTAATAGCATTTAATTAAGATTGTTACAAACGGTATTGTAGCGAGTTTCAAAAGAAGTGGTCTATATTTAAGAGTTTTTTAAGCTTTAAACCATATTCCGTGAAGGGGCCTTAAACGGGAGCTATGTCAAATAATTGTTTGATTGTTGTTGTATTTCGGGTTGTATCAAAATTTTGTATATTTTAGCCTATAATACGACCATTAAAACTGATTTTAAAAAGAAACACAAAAAAATTTTGCCAATTTTTATTATTTCAAGCGCATAAAGCATTCCAACAGACAGACAGACGGACATAGCTAAATTGACCTAGATTTTGATTTATACTATATGGGGTCTTAGATGATTCCTTCTAAGCGTTACGACAAGTTTTCGCTCTCAGTTAGGGTATACACGCCTGTGCCAGTGGTTCGGTAGAAACATTTATTTTCGTAAGTATGTGAAAATAAAGAGTGTACACAGACGTTTTCAAAGCAAATGGTCTAACCAAATCAAATTCAGGTGGTCTAACCATATACCCTCATCACCACTTGTGGTGGTGGAGGGTATAACAACCTTTAAAAATTTTTATTGCATCCCATACCATCAAATTTGGTCTTCATTGTAAACAACCATAAAGTATATTGATAGAATCATGGAATAGGCCAATTGAAAAGGAGTTTCGTCATCTTCATAACCTCCAAATTCAAAAGAATACACGAATATTAAACTTTTAAATTTATTACGGGATAAAAAAAGTATTTTAAATTTCATGTTTTATTTATGTAAATTTTTGTTCAAATTCAAAAATTGATGTATTTACAACTTGTTCTTTAATGGTCATATTTGTCAAAATGTGTTATCAATAACACACATAAAATACATATACAATTATGTACAGTTGCGGTCGAAATAATAGCACCACATACATACGTCTTCTTTAGTAAGTTATAAAAGCCAGATTAATTTTTCCCCGGAAGATTTAAAAAAAACTGGCGTCAAAATAATAGCACCACCAGGTTTTAACTATAACAAAAAGCCAAATAGCATCAACTTGTCCATGAGAACCATGTTTTTTAATAAGTTCTCGTTTTTTTTTTTCTAAACCACAGTGTTTAGACCAACCAATTATTTCTTCTTGAACACGTTGTTAATTATATATCACAGAAGCATCTATACCCTCTTTTACAATTGTATATTTTTTTACAAGTTTAATAGAAATGATGATATTATTTTGACAGTTCCCGATTTGATATTTTATCTTTATAATTAAATTTATTGAAATATTCGTGTTAATTTAAAATAAATGCATTCATTTTCTCAGAGAATATAAAACAACACAAATTAGCAATGGAAATATAACATGTGAGTGGTGCTATTATTTTGAGCGCAATTGTATGGGTATTAAATATCTGCGTACACTTGTATGCAAATATATTTGTTTTTCTTCTGCGGAAAATATTATAAATTATTATATTTCCCCCATTTTTTGTTGTTTGTGTGATTCGTGAATTTTATTACGATTATGGACTTTATTTACGATAATCCGCATGTAAATTTATGTAACCGATATTTGTAAGAAAATAAAGGCAATTTTTTCAAATAATGTGGACCGTTTTTTCTTGATAAGAAATACTGTTGCTTCGGAAACAATTTTAAGAGGCGAAATATATATTAAACTATTTCCGATCTGGTGGTTATGTCATTCCATGTGGAACTGGCTGTCCATGTAAAAGTTTTGAATATCCTATAGATCGCAATTTTTGAGATATCTTGATGAAATTTGGTACATGCATTTTTTTGCTCAAGGCTAATGCCTATTGAAATTACTCGTATTCGGTCCAATATGTTTGGTAGATACCATACAAATATCCTCCCGGAATAGGGTTTTAAGGTCATAAAAGTCCTAAATATAAAGCATTTCACAGGAAATCAACAAAAATAAGTCCTAAAGTATTTTAAATCGATGTGCCAAATTATGCAATAGTCGGTCCATTAGTTCTCGTAGGTCCGATACAAGCTCCCTTCTAAACATCACTTGGAAGGGCATAAATTTCACATATACTTTGGTATTGCAATAACAATCGCTCAAATTATGATAAATGTACTTTATAATTGAAGTATTACATAGTCGGGATTGACCGACTTTAACATTTTTATACCCTCCACCACCACAAGTGGTGAGGGTATAAAAATATCAATTCGTCATTCCGTGTGTAACGCCAAAAAGGAATTATCTCAGACCCAACAATGTATATATATTATTGCATCAAATCAAAAACTGAGTCGATTTAGCTATATCCGTCTGTCCGTCTGTGCGTCTGTCTGTCTGTTGGAAACATTCTCACACCTGGAATAATTGTCCGAATTCAATAAAACTTGACCACATTGTATGTTATTGTCCTAAGCAGTTTGCTATTTAAAACCAGCTATATCGGTTTATAAGCAAGGAAGTTATAGACCGATATCTGAAACAACCTCAAAATTTCGAAAATGAACTCTTAAAATTTCTTCTGAAAATGTAATTGCACGTGCTTCATTATCGTGCAAAAAATTATCAAAATCTGATTAACAGGAAATAAGTTATAGGCTATAATATGCAAAATTTTGATACACCCCAAACTCTTTGTGTCATATGGGCCGAAATTTTTAAGATAATTTACTGAAATTTGTCACATATACTTACTTTGATACAATAATAAATCCAAAGAAGTCATATTGTTCTGGGATCATTAATTGACCCAGCTCCCATATAAGGCCCCTTCCCAGAATATGATTTATAGCTTATAAAACTCTTAAATTTGAACCAATTCTTTTGAAATTCTACACAATTAACTTTCTGACTTTTCCAAATATATGTTATAAATTTTATTAACATGGGTCCATATTTTGATATAGCTCCCATATAACCGGAGAACCGGTTTGAGCTTATAAAACAATCAAATAAACACTTATCCCATTGGAACTCGGTACATGCATTTTTTAACTATTTTTAATGTATATTTTTAATTAGAACAATCTCGATCCATATTTTGATTTTGATCCCATATCAGGCCCCTCACAGTTTTTAGCTTATAAACAAGTAAATAAAGACCAATTCTCGAAATTCGACACAATTATTTTGCTAACTGTTCTGAAGATATTATATTAATTTGCCCTATATCGGTCCAAATGTTCCTATAGCTCCCTTATAACGGGATTTCCCGGAAAACGGGTTTGAGTTTATAAAACATTTAAACAAAGATCAATTCCATTAAAATTTAGCACAATGATTTTTCTAACTATAATCAAAGTATATTATAAATATGAAAAATCTTGGTCCAAATTTTGCTGTAGCTCCCATATAAGACTCCTTCCCGGAAAGCAGTTTTGAGCTCTTAACAAGCATATTTTTTGTTTTTTATGCTCCATAATAGAGAGATAATATTAACTTTGTCATTCTGTGTGAAAAATCTCAGTCGATTTTCGTCAATCTCTCTGTCTGCTCACATCCACAAGAATTTACAGAGCTCAATGAAGTATGGGAGAAAAGAGGCAGTTCAGTAGCAAAAAAGTTATTGCCAAAAATATAATTAATTTTATCACTAATTAAGTGTTTCTATGTTATATACTATATACATTTGTGAGTGTATGTGTATCTATGGAATATATGTGTATCTATGAAACCTAACGTATTAACTTCACACGAATTTGTGGTGGAGGGTATTGAAAATTCGGCATAACCCAATATAGCATTCTTACTTGTTACTTGTTTATGCTTAAGGGTGCAATATATTATAATGATGATATTATTTGTGTGGGATAAGTGCGTTCTAAATCAATTTTTTTCTGTGGGCGTTATATGGGAACTAGAAGAAATTATGGATAGACCCTCGTAAAATTTCACACATCGATTTTCAATTCTTATTACAATACCAAGGTACATGCGAGATTTGTAATCTTAAATCCCCATTCCGGAAGGAACATTTGTATAAGGGCTACGTGGAATAATAGACCCATCAGCACCAATTTCGTCCGTGAGCCAAAATAATGACTCATGTCAAATTTCATTAAGATATCATTAAAACTGCGGCCTGCAATTTGTTCATGAGGTTTACATGGATAACCAGCCGGCCATACAAACGGACGTCGTTAAATCGACTCAGAAATTTAACGGACATCGTTAAATCGACTCAGAAATTAATCCTAAGTTGAACGGTATACTTAAAGACGGTAACAGAAGAACAATTAGGGTTGTCGAACCACCATAATATTTTGCAATAAATCAACAAAATATTGTTGTCTCACAACCATATTGTAGCTGTGAACACGGACACACCAGAACAATTCCCGATTATATAATATATGGGGACTACAAGTAATAATGAATTGGCCCTCGTATAATTTTCACATAGATTTTTGCTTAAATTTATATTAATTTGACAAGTAATTATTACAATACCAACGTATGTGTGCGATTTATGCTCCTAAAACTGATATTTGGAATGGGGTTTGCATGGGACCTATGAGAAATAATGAAACCAACCTCGCATATTTTACCACACCAATTTAGAATATTATAAGACATAATTGTAAGAACTTTCGTTACAATCGCTTTGTATTTAAGACTTTTATGACCTTAAAACCCCATTCCGGGAAGAATATTTGTATGGAAGATACATGAAATATTGGACCGAATATGACCAATATAATAATATGCAACAAATCGCGATAGAGTTTCACAACATTTATATGGACAGCCAGCCGGTCGGACAGACGGACGGACATCGTTAAAGAGACTCAGAAAGTGATTCTGAGTCGAACGGTCAAGATTAGAACAAACGCATAATACTCAAACCAACTTAAATTTTCGTAATTGCAGAAAAAATCCAAGTCCATACTTGTAAATCATAATAATGAAATAGAATTTAATCTCTGAGTTAAAATGACATACTCCACTGCTCCTTAAATACAGTTTTATTTCCGAAAACAATCTTTAAATTGAACTAATAAACAAAAAACTGAATTGTAATTTTAGAAAAAATGTAGTTTTTTTAATTTTTAATCTTTTTAACCTTAAAAAATTATATTTATTTTAAAAATTTTCAATAAAAGTAATAAATGTTTAAAAATATAAAAGTAATTTTATTTCTAAAAATATATATAAAAACCTCTTACTTTCAGAGTCCTTTAACGTTAAAGCGAATAAACGTGAAAAATATGATATAAGTGAATTCTTTTAAAAAAAGTACCTGAATTAAAACTTTTGAGACTTCTTGTTCAAAAAAAAATGAAAGAAAGAAGAAGAAAAGCCTTATAATGTCTGTAACAAAAATCACAAAAATTCATTAAATTATATTCAGTCTTTGTGCAAAACAATGATGCGTGTAAAAAATACCCTACAGCTGGATTAAAAGATCCTACACACAGAGAAACATCATTTCGTAATATGTTCATCGCAAACGTTTATGTATTCGCGGCAAACATTTATTGTCATCGCCAACATGTTAATTGTTGAAATTATTTAATTTTGATAAAAATATCGTTGCTGTAATAAAATTATTTTTATTAAATAAACAAAAATATTGTCACAATATACTTGCAAATATGTTTCACTAATCACACGAATATATTTTTATTCAATAACAAAATAATGCGAACAAACAATATTTTTTATTCAGCTAACAATATGTTCTTTTAGAATAACAATATTTTTAGTAACGATAACAAAATCTTTAGTCACGATAACAATAACTATTGTTATCAATGTAAAATAACAATCCAATTGAACAAATTTTTTATTTATAAAAAATAAATTTAGTGGCGAAAACAATAATTATTTTTATAAATGTGAAATCACAAAGCGAATAAACAAATATTTTAGTTACGGTAACAATATCTTATTATAAAATTATGATACTTCTTGTTTATGGTTACCGCAAACATATTTTTCTCTGCGTGTATTGAAATGTCTGCAATGGTGTGCAAATGTCATTGAACTGAACATTAAACAAATTCGTTCTCTTATTCACAATTTGCAGTTCATCGTTTAAGTAGAAACAAAATTATTGGACATTAAAGTTTATATTACAGCGAAGAACTTGAAAAGCTTTTGGGGAGTATCGACTTATTCGATACTCTACTCAAGGCTAAAAAAGTGACGTTAGCGACCACAAAAGAGAAATTTCTACCAATAAAATTGTATTATTATTTGTTGGAATTCCAAACTTTGATATTATGGATCTATAGAATTCCTTCTGGTGAAATTTACTTTTAAGTGATTTTTTAATTTTTGATCCCACAATTAAATTCTATAAAAGCAATATATTTTCAACATAGTGTAGGGTATTATTTAGTCGCTATTGATCCACTAATATTATTTTTTACTTATTTTTTTTTATTTTCGCATTTTGTTTTCATGGTTTACTAGTTTTTCGTTTAATATCTTTTTATATCTGCGTATCTTTTCGTTTCTTTTGTTGAATTTTTTTAGGTAGAAATTTGTGTAAAAGACACGTTCTTAATTTAAATAAGTGTTTGTTATGAAGACATTTAAAATGAAAAATTTTTTAAAATTAAAATCAGAATTTAAAATTAAAAAAATAAATATTTCTTTTTGCCACGAAATGCCGCATGAAGTAATCAAGCCAATTTCTGAAATGAAACGTATTCCAGTAAAGGCGTTCCGCATCGATAATCTAGACTATATAAAACTTTCCGTCACTTTTTCCAAATAGTTTTTAATTGCTCTTGTGAATAAATTTGTTATGATGTAAGATGACCATATTTCACGTTCAATACTTTTTAGTCCTTTTTCAATATTTATTCCCATCTAATAATCTTTGGTGCCAATACCCTGTAATAGTCTCCAACTCATTTTCAGAAGTGAGTGGGATAGAAGATGCAGACATTTGTGGACCGATCCTCTAACTATGATATTAGCTTGTACCAAATATTATCATTTTACTCACACTTTTATCTTATTTTAGTCACATAAAAAACGATTTCTGAAAGTTAAGGTTATATGAGAGCTTTAGTACGATAGTTGTAGGAAGATATGGTCCAATTTTACATAAATTTTTAGGCTTCTAATCATAATACGTTATTTGCCGAGAATTTTGTACTTTGAAGATTTCTCAGAAGTTGCTTTAGTGTAAACCTACATGACCAGCATTTAGAAAGTGTGTATGTACTGGTACGGGATTTGATTTTTATACCCTTCTTTGCCATAGGTGGTTGGGGTATCATGCGTTTGTGCTGATGTTTGTAACATACAGAAAAAATTGTGTAATACACACCATTTGATTAGACTCAGAATTTGAGTCATCAATATCCGTTCATCCCAATTTTATAAGAATTGATCATGTACGATACAATATTTCAAGTTACTCCCATACATATGAACCGCGTGTATGGGGTTTAAAGCTCACAAAACTCACATCAATAAATTCATATATTAACTTTATCATTTCGCTTGTAACGCTAAGAAGGAAAAACGGTTTATTAGAATAGGCCGGTATCTGAGACAATATTCGACAACTAAAAGATTCGAATAACGATTATGACCAAACTGATTTTTTAATTTTCATGAAATTTGTTATGCTGATATCAACTTTAGTAACAAATTGCACGTACTATAAAAATGTTTGGTATACAATTGGGTATACAATTTCTTTGTTTGTGGTTTTTGGTATCGTATTTAAATTACTGTGTATGAATAAGGATATTACCGGATGATGGATAAAAATCTTGCAGAGTCTCATTTAATTATTTATATTGACATGATTATGTCTTACACAGACAGACATAGCAAAATCGACTCGTCTAACACACGAAATGAAAAATTTTGCATATTTTCAATTATGGCGGAATATACAAAAATGAAGCTGAATGGAAATGAAAGGCTTAAAAGAGCCTTCCATAAAAGAATATGTTTAACCGACTGAAAAAAACCGACATGGCAAATAATATAGAAATAAAAATTATATAAATTTTTTTAAATGCAAAAAACCGGTTAACCGGTTTTCGATTTCGGTTTTTGAATACACGCGTATCCCTCTAACAAACAAAACTTTGAATATCGTATATCTCTGAAACGTTTAAAGGTAATTTAATGAAATTTAACACGTAAATTATTAAACACAAAACATTACAACATTTTGGTTGAGGCATGGGACAGTGGTAAAACTTTATAAATGAAATTTTTATTTTTGGATAACATTCTCGTAATTTTCACTTTTATTTACTAAGTGAAATGTTAAAACGAAACATACATATGCAGTTCACTTTTTGCGAAGAAAATTTTGTAAAATGGAAAACTTCAATCAAATCAATATCTAAATCGATTTACCTATGTCCGACTGTCTTTTTGTACATCTGTTTGTCTGTCTGTCCGTCTGTTTGTCTGTTGTTGGCTCGCACAGAGCTCAACGAAATCTAAGTTTAAGCAAAAAACTTTCGTAAAATTTTTGTATATTATTAAAGTTATATATACTTCTTTAGCATTCCAAAAATTATCAAAATCGGTTCAGTTATATTTAAGAAAAACGAATATATGTTGTATACGTCTGTGAATGTATGTGTCGGCATAGTCGATTATAGTATTCTTACTTGTTTTACCATCAAAAAGTCAGTCTTCCAATCTCAAAAAAAAAAAACAAAAAAAAAACATTATGAAAATTCCAAATGTACATTTTTATTATTGTAATTTAACAATAAAAAGCTAAAATACAAAAATAAATATTAAATGGATCCCAAGATGTTTGTCATTATAAAATCATTAACATTCTTTATGGTCTTTTTTTAAATAAAATTGGTATCGCACAGTAATACGCTTTATGAATATGGAAAATCGGAATGAATTTAAATTTTGTTCGATATAATCTGATCATATTAAAGTTAAAGCTATTAAGTTATTATAACTTAAAAAAAGAAAAACAAAAAGACTTTTTACTGTCTGTTGAATAATTGAATTTTTCTTAGTTCAAGGAAAATATTATTTTCTGAGCACTGTAATTGATAACGGCATAAAATTGTACAAAAAAAATGTTCTGCCAATTTAAAGGTACCAAATAAATAAATTTTTAACAATTTCAGAGATATAACACGATTCTTAAAAATTTCGCTGGTAACGGAGATACCACTCCCCTGTGCAAAAGATTTTATAGCCCGTAATGTTCTTTACTAAAGAATTAAAATTATATAACAATTTTTATGTTCTTTCTCATCTCACGCGACACAAATTGTTCGCGAACATTATTCTCTGACAAATCCAATTTCATTTATTAATTATAATTAGAGATGAAGCAGGTTGTTTTAAGAGTTACTTAAGTTTTCGACAAAGTTTAGCACAAAGATTTTATAAGATAAAATAATTACTACTATTATGGACCCGCAAATTACTGAAGTCATATCTAAGAAATGGAGTACTCAGAGAGGAATATTTTACAGTGGTGAAGAGGACATATTAGCTTTGTCATTCCGTGTGTAACGCTAAGAAGGAATCATTTCAAACCCCATAATGTATATACATTCTTACATCAAATCAAACTTTGAGTCGATTTAACTATGTCTGTCTGTCTGTTGTAGGTGATACGTTCACATCCACTATAAATGACAAAACTCAATGAAATTTAGCCCGAATATTTGCTAAAGTCCTAAGAAGCTTTCTAATTTAAACCAGTAAAATCGGTTCAGTATATTAAAACATATGCACCGATATCAACAACCTCGAAGTTCAAGCGAAGAGATTTCATAAAATTGTCAACTATAAACCCAAAATTTAGAATGAAATTTTGCCATTATATTGGGTTGTACGTACTTAATTACAATTCCAAAATTTATTAAAATCCTTTCAGTTGAAAAAAAGTTAAAGGCAAAAAATATAATTAATTTTTAGACTCATTAAATGTTCTTGTGTTATATTATGATTAAGGATACGGCACAGCCGAATAAAGCATTCTTACTTGTTTTAAATTAACTAAATAAATTTTAAAAATACACAAACTCTAATTCGTATAAGTTATATTATTTAGTTATATCAAGTATACGCTTTAGTTTAAAAATATTAAGTAACAAGTAGTTCATTGGCAAAAGGCTACGAAAATAATGAAATAAACCAAAATAATCTTAAGGCTCCAAATTTTACACGTTTTTTTTTTAATTTTAAAAATATTTCTGTACATACGACAGATATCTCAGTTCTTAGATATTGATTTTACAGAACCTAAACATTTTTCTTATTTATCTATAAAGTTTCATAAATGGCGGATTATATTTGCCAAACAATTCACGGTGAAACGGTAAAATATTAAAATTTTATTAATACGCAAACATGTGCACAAGATTATGAGCATAAAAACCAAATCACGGTTAAGATTTAGGATTTTTATTGTCATTTTGATGTTAAAGACAATTTTTCTTTTTCTTCTGAAGTTCAATTTTATTTTCTCGTTTTCAATGAAAAATGTAATGATGTTTGCAAAACGCTTACATTGGGTCATATAAAAAGTATAAACAGACTTAATTTGGCAATTTTTTAGCATCAATAGATTTTTCTTTAATATCAGTCAGAATCCATATCCATAAGTGAAATTGATGTTATCCAATATAGAGTTTTTTGGATTATCTTGTGTATACTGGTGATACTTATTGTATAACCCAATATTTAACAAAACATATATTATGTACATTTTCCTTAATATATAAATATTAAATTGGATTTAATGGCATAAAACCAACATGCAAAATAAAAATAAGATTTTTCACCTAAAACAAAAAATAAAACAAATAAAATACACTGGAGACGGACTTACAACAATAACAACAACAACAATGGTTTAAAAAATAAATTTATCATATAAATACAGAATCACACGATCCCGAAAAAAAACATGTAAAAATGCTTCATTCGGCTATGCCGAATCTTTAATACCTTAAAATAAATACGTTATGTTACGTACACACACACGCATACATATACACATATATGTATACAATAAATAAAAGTTTATTTTTTAATATAACACAGGAACACTTAATGAATCATAAAATTAACTAAATTTTTGGGTTTAACCTTTTTTCTACTGAACCGATTTCTATAATTTTTGGAATGATAATGAAGTAAATATAACTTAATGTTATAACAAAAATCCATTATAATTTATCGATTTATAATTGACAACTTTACGAAAGTTTTTTGCTTTGAACTTAGAGATTGCTTCAGATATCGTTCTATAACTTTGAATATACTACACCGATTTTGCTGGTTTTAAGTAGAAAAATTCGCAAGACTACAAAAAATATTCAGGCCAAATTTCATTGAGATCTATCAATTATTGTAGTTGTGAGGGTGCCAACATAAACGCGTAAAATTGATCAAAAAAAATGGTAGTCAAAACTCCAGCGATGACAAATAAAACAGAATTTTAATATGTCCCGATCCAATAGTAATGAACATTTAATATTGATACCAACTATTTTTTTTAATTATGTGGTCATTTAATATTTATTGAACTCCAATGAATTTGCAATTCTGCCAAAATCACTTTATCACTTCTCCCTGAAATAAGCATCATTTTCCACACATTGGCTGGTGGAACAAATGAATGTAGTTTAACGTACTGATAACAAAAGAAATTGGCTTTATAATTTTGAAGGTTTGGATTCAATTGCTAATCTATGAGTGGAAAACACCCCAAGAATGTTCATGTACATTTAAATTTTACTAGATTTAAATAGAAAACTTCGCAGGACTATAAAAATATTCTGTACCAATTACAGACGACAGACGGACAGACAGAGGAACTTTGCTAAATAGACGCAGATTTATTTTGTTACTTTTAATTCGCTGCACGCTGGTGTAAATGGAGTCAAAAGTCGCGCTTAATTTAATTTTGAAAATTAATTTTTTTTATAATAAAATTAGATACCGAATAAAAGTAGTGAAAATTATATACCAAAAGTATTAAATATCATTAGTCTAAAGTGTATAGTGTTTTTGATCAGATCTGTTAAAGTATTTTAAAACCAAAATTAAAAATGGAACCATCAATTTCAAGCATTTAAATTAAATTTTAATTCCAGTATTTGTGTTCAAGTATTTTTGTTATTTTTTCGAAAACTGTCCTTAAATTCACTAATTTTTAAGTTTCAAGACGTGTAAGAATGTATATAAGATTGACTATATAATAACCTACACCACGCAGGCCTAAAAAAAATTATGGACCGACCCTCGTTTAATTCGTTTTTATATATTGTTCTTGTATAAAATATATTTATTTAAAATATTTTCATTCCACTCATTAATACAAATTTTGGTGATTTTCGGAAGTGGGTGTTATATATGGACAATAGAAGATTAATATTTGACCTCCGCAAAATGCTTCGATTAGACCATGTTTCCTATTTGTATAAATCTTAAACTATAATGTGATTCTTGGTAGTGGATCTTTGTAAGTGCTGCAACATTTGATGATGATAATCATAATAGAATTTTAATACGTTCCGATCCAATTATGTTAAGTGTTTCATCATTCGATTTTCAGTCCGAAAAACTTTTGAATTTGTAAAATATAACTTTTTTATTAAATATTTAATAATTATGAACATGAATTTTGATACAATCTTTCCCCAAATTATGTGATCTTGATAATCCCTATTGAATTTCCAGTAGATGGACAAATTTTGCATTTCTGCAAAAAAAAATATGAAAGTACAATTTTTTTATCTTGAAATAAACCGGAATATCGTCCCTAAAAATATTATCACTTTTCCCTTAATTAAGCATCATTTTACCCCAACATGGGCTGGTGTAATAAATTATTGAATTTTTACAAAAAGCTAAAAAATTTCCATATAATTTTCACTGTATTTAAAACAATAATAAATTTCTTCCAATTTAAATTTTAAATAAATCTGGTTTCTCCAAAATTCTATGACTTACAAAAAGAATTCATAAATGAATAAAAACATCTACAATTTATTTCTGACTTTCTGAAAAATTTACAAAATTTTCCTTAAATTTATTCTTCAAAAAAAAATACTCTCAGATTTATTTCAATTCAAAATTCACCATTGTACAGAGGTAAAATACTCGTAAACAAAACCAAACAACAAATAAGAAACAAATATCCATTCACGCATACTAACAAAGCTTTTAACGTAAATACCAATACACAAAAATATATCCCCTCAAACATTTGGAAGTAAGAATTGTTGCGAATGTCATTTTTTAGTCACTTCTGGAAGATTGTGGAAAGATTTTGGCAGATTTACAATAACAAAATACATTATTTATTATCACTTGGTCTTCTCAAAGTTTATAAAAAAATACTATTACTATTACCACTTAATCTTCTTGGAGTATATATGGAAGTGTCTTCCAGAAGTTCTTGAGAAGATAGAAGGTAATTTACAAAAGCAAATTACATTGCTATTGCCTCTTGATCTTACTTGAAAACCAACAAAATAGCAATAAAAAATGTATCACTCACATTTTTACAATATGAGGACACCATGATGAAGAAAAGTAAAGTATTTAATAATTTTTAATGTAACAAATAAACATTTATTACAACAATGTTCACACTTCTAGAAGTAACCTAAAATGCACTACTGAAAAATCCTTAAAACCCGATTTCATGAAGTTTATTAAAAGCGTCTTATGAAACCCTTCTGGTAGTCTCTTTTAAGCCACTTGCAGAAGAGTCATATAAGTCACTATCGGAAGTGACTTCTGGCTCACTTCTAGAAATAACTTTTTAAAGTCCTCTTAAAGACACTTCTCTTCGGCGATGAATTTCAACTTCTGAAAGACTCTTCTAAGTCACTTTCGCAACAAAAAATGTTTGCAGGGCATCCATATACACACACACACACAAACAAATCACTTACGGTCAGTAAACTTTTACATTTGTATTGAGCAAAAAAATAAATATAAAAATTAAAAAAATCCGTAAAAGAAAAATAATATTTTCACCCAAAAGTAAAACGTAAATCATGCTCTTAATTTGGATGACTGAATCCGGCAAGAACAACAACAACAACAACAGCAAGAGCAACAACTACAAAAATACAAACAAATTATAACTGAAATATTAACTTCTTTCTCTTCCTTATTATTTTGTTTATTTGTTTGTTTGTTTATTTTTTCATTTGATGTTAAATGTTTTCTTTTGTTGTTGTTGTTGTAAAGGAAAAAATTAGAAATTTCAATTTCTTTTTGTTGTCTACATAACGAAAATTGGTCAATGGTTTTATAGTGGATTTGGTATTCTGTTTGTAACACCAGGAAAGAACTATTTAAGATCTCAATATTAAAATCTGGACTGATTTAGCGATATGCGTTTGGGCAAATTTGCTTGCTTTCTCTTTAATAGAAAAAAGTTATAGACAAATTTACAAAGAGTCGGATAAAAAAGGAATTAATCCATAATTTCCGAGCCACAGAGGTTTCAAATCGAATTTAGCATTAACTGATACATTTTCACAAAAAAACACAATTTTTGGGATTTTTGCAAAAAGGTGGCAACATTCCTGAATTTTATAATTATTTTACTGTTTAATAAAGGAACTTTAATGACAATGCGTGTTAACTGAGCTTGGAATGAACTTGGGGTAAAGCCCCTCCCACCGCCAAAAAGTATTTTCTGCCGGACACGGATTAAAATTTTCGTGTAAAAAATGGAATTCTTCCCTTATTCATGGACAGGTTCATACTCATTATATTGAAATGTTAACATAAATATCGTTATTCGTCTCAAATATATTTTTTATACTCTGCACCACCCTACACTGATGATGGATCCTTATTACACAAAAGTTCTAAATATAAAGCAATTTTAATATAATTTGTCGCAAATTAGTTTCATGATATTCTAAAAAGATGTGTCAAATTATACGAGGATCGATCCATTATTTCTCATAGGACCCATACAACCTCCCATTCAAATATCACTTTAATCTCACAAATACATGGAATAAGAATTAGTGAAATCAAGACAAATCTAAGCAAAAATCAATGTGCGAAATTTTACGAGGGTCGATTCATAATATCCTCTAGCTCCCATGTAACGCCCATAGCAAAAGATGTTGCTGAATGTTAGTACCAGTATAACATATTGTACTCTAAAGCATAAATTAAAAAATAACTTTATACGAGGGTGGTTTATTAGCTTTGTTAGCTACAGCTTATAACCAACAATGTGGTGTAGGGTTTTAAATAATCGAGCTTTGTCTGAAAAAAGAATCTAAACTAGACTTCCCTTTCGTTAAATTTAGTTATTTTCCATACATTTCTGATCCCGTGAGCGCTTCTTCGCCTTCAAATCAATTCGGCTCTACACTGAACCAAAAAAGGAAGTAAATACAGCAAAAAAGGGTGTAGAATAAAAGAAAAGTAGGTTATACATCAGCCAACGAAAATTTTCGTTAAATAAAGATCAAACTCGTCATCATCGTTTTGGTTTGATCACCCTTTTGGTGTTATTTAACAACTCTATCTTCTTCTTTTTAAATATTTCCATAATGCCACTAGTAGGGGATATTAAAAATTCGTCATAGTCGATTATAGGAATTGTAACTTGTTGAAAAGAGTATTTTCAAGGTTCATAAATAACAAAAATAATGAAAATAAATATTTAATCGTAATTTCTCTTCTTCTTCACAAAGAAATAACAAAACGATTTAAATTTTTTTATTTAATTTATTTCTTTTTTAATTTTTCATATCAATAACAAAAAATATATTTTATAGGAATTTTTATTAAAGACTATTTAGGAAATGAAGCGTAAATATGACAATTTATTTAGACAATTCTAAAAAGAAGGCTTTAACTCATGATTATGATTTAATGGAATAAAATTTATTTTCAAATATTTAAAATATTTCTGTAAACGATTTGAATTTTTAATCGTATGAATTTAATATTAAAGTAATTAAAGTGCTTTTTGGGTAAAACTTCCAATTTAACCATTTAGTCAGGATAAAACTATTTTTATGCCCTCCACCACCACCAGTGCTGATGGGAATATATTAACTTAGTCATTCCGTGTGTAACAACAAGAATTAAACATCTAAGATCACATAAAGTATGTATATATTTTTGCATCATAGTAAAATCTGAATCGATTTAGTTATGTCTATTTATCTGTCCAAATTTTAATTGGCCAAATTCAACGAAATTTGGTCTGATCATCTGCTATAGTCCTAGTCAGCTTTTAATTTAAAACCAGCTATATACATTAATTAACAAAAAAGCTATAGACCGATAACTGCGACAGCTTCAAAATTCCGAAAATTTTTTTTTTTAATTTTTTAAACAAAAAGTAATTTGAAACAAGAAACAAACTAGATTATGCATTCATTATTTGACCTAAATCCCATGTAAGGACCTTTTTCGGGAATAGGGTTTATGGCTTTTCAAACTCTTAAATTTAGGCCAATTGTATTAACAACTCATTTTCTAACTGTCTTCAATATATTTTATCAATTTTATCATTATTGGTCCATATTGTGCTAAAGCTCCCCTGTAAGGACCCTTCCCGGAAAATGGGTTTAGACTTAAAAAATTCTTAAATAACCCCATTTCTACTGAAATTCAGCACAATTATTTTCCTTATTTTTTATAAATATTTATATCTGGGTTCATATTTTGCTATAGCTTTCATATAAGGTCCCTTCTCGGAAAACAGTTTTGAGATTATAGAACTAGTAAATGAAGACCAATCCAATTGAAATTCGGTAGAATTATTTTTCTAACCAACTTAAATATGTATTATTAATTTGGCCAATTTCGGTTTTTATTTTGCTATAGATCTCATATAAGGCTTCTTCCCGGAAAACTGTTTAGAGATTATAAAATTAGTCAATATTTTATTCATATCGTCATGATTATTTTTTTAACTGTCTTGAATATGTCTTACTTTCTTAGCGATTATCGGTTCATATTTTGGTATATTCTCCTTCCCGGAAAAAACTTTAAACTTATAAGACTTTTAAAAATGAAACAATTCTCTTGAAATTTACTCAAACTTTCTTAAATATATATTACTAATTTGTCAGTTATCGGACCATGGTTTTCTATAGTATCCATTTAAGGCGCCTTCTAAGAAAAGGGTTTTAAAATTGATACAATTTTATGGAAATTTGGAGCAATTGTATTTTCACTCTTTTTAGTACATGATTTTGGCTTGTAAATTATCGTTTAAATATTTGGTTATTACTTCTCATAATCCCACTTTCTGGAACATTGGTTTAGGCTTGAAAGGATGGAAAGAAATGAATTAACTCTATTAAAATTCAGAAATTTATCTAAACGTTTTAAATATCTTTAACTAATTTTATGAATATTGCAATAACTTCACTCATGCTATTTTTTACTAATATTGCTGGTGGAGGGTATTGAAGATTCGGCACAGCCAAATAATGCATTCTTACTTGTTTTTTTATATTTATTTCCAACATTCAGTTTAATATCGTTAACAGGAAATGGATAAAAATTCTCTAGAGTGTTCATTTTATATGTGGAAATCACTTTGTGCTGTTAAGAGCGCTTGAATGATAAATTTTGGAAAAAAAACGTTATTTTTAAATTGTTTACTTTTCAGAAATATTGCAAAAAAAAATAGATGAAAAATATTTGGATTAAAAGTAAATATTTTTATTGGCCAACAAATATTTATGGGGCCTTTAAAACTTTGTTATTTCTTCCTACAGGAACTGTACTTTTTCACTCAAAAAGCATTTTAGAAAAAAAATTTTAAGAAATTCGACATGGATATTCTTGATTAGTTTTTCAATAGATTTGGAAAAGCACAATGTTCTTGTGGCCAAGGTATTATAGAATTAACATTTTACCCACTACTTCGTTTCCGCAGGAACTAAATGTAAAAAGTACCATTTTTATTGATTATTAACGAAATCCAAAGGTACCATATAACACCCTCAAATTATTGGAAAAGTACCAAAGTACCTATTTTCATGTTTGTCAGAAAGCGATTCTGACTCGAAAGGTGTACTTAATGTGGTGGTAGTAATATTAATATGGTGGTGTATTTCAGAAAACTAGTTGAATCTAGTTTACTATTCCTTTTCTAAAAACCAACTGATAAACTGGTTTTAAATCAAAAACTTTAAAGGACAATAACAAGTAATCAGGCGAAATTTCATTGAGCTGTGCCATCAATTGACGGATAAACAGACGGATTTAGCTATATCGACTCAGATTTATAGTTGATACAATAGTATTTTTTTTTGGTCTTAGATGATTGCTTTTTGGCAACAAACCGAGTGACAAAGTTGGCACCTCTTGTGTTGGTGGAGAGCTTAAACGTCATTTTTTGTAATAAACATCTTAAATATCAATCTACGAATATTAATTACATGAATAAAAACGATAAAGAAGAAAATAACGCTTATAAAAAATAAATTTCATAAATATCGTCATTTCTTATCTCTTGTAGATTGATAACATCTAAACGCGACACATCAATTTATGTTAATAATTCCAGCGACCCATTTCAGCTAAAAATTGGTTAAAAAAGAAAAAACACTGGCTGTGCCAATAGTTTTGTTCATGACTGTAAATATGATAAGAATACATTTTGTTACATTTCTATTTTTAACTAGCAGATCCGGCAAACTTCGTTTTGCTAAAGGAAATTTTTATGGTTTTGCTGTCCCTAAGCAAGCACTCTTGTTGTTTTATCACACGATTTAAATAGATTGTTAGTATTTTAAATTTGTTTTGTATGAAGGGTACCCCTCTCCCTGATCCTATCAGTCATTTCCTCGAAAAGATTGTTGGAACTAAATTATAGAACTCTTGCTTTTATAGTTCTTTAAATATTCGATAATCAATATTTGTTTGTAGGGTACCCCTCTCCCTTGTCCTACATACATACATACATACATACATACATACATACATACATACATACATACATACATACACACTTTCTATTTTATATATATAGATTCAAAACAACAATTATAGAGGATTTTGAAAAATTTCGCTGAAATCTAATTTCACGTTGTTAATGTTGTTTTCACATTTAAATTAAAATTGCAAAAAATAAATGAAACTATAATTTTGCTAAAATTATAAACTCTTTGGCGAGATCTGTTTCATTTTTTCATCTAATAAGTTTCATAACATTTTCCAATTATAATTTTAATTTCAAAATATTTTTTTTTGGTAAATTTGCATATGAAATTTTTAATCTTTTTAGTAACAAAAGTTAAGTTTTCATTATTTTTGGTACGAGGATTATGTGCACACAGAAAAAAAGCATAAAGCAAAATCAATGTTAAACGTAGTTGATTTTAGATTGAATAATTTTAATTAAAGGTGAAATAATATTTTTTATATATAAAATTATGCAACGATAAATTTTAAAATTATTTTAAATATTCAAAATTTCAAGTAATAAAATTTCAGAGAATATTCTCAAGAAACTATATTTACTGTGAAACAATGTTAAATTAACATTTTTTATCTATGAAGCAAAATCATAACTAAAAAAAGTTAAATTCTTTCTGTTTAATTTCACATTGATTTTTTTCTGTGTGTAATTGCAAAAAAATATTAAATTGACGCTGCACAGTGTTTCTTATGAAAAGTGAAATGGAAATTAATCTGTAACTTGCGCTCAGCTGATCTGATTTCAATAAAATTTCACAAAGTAATATCCCTGGTGTGGCCAAGTGAGGATTTTATGGAAATTTCACAAAAACTATATGTCATATGGTTAAATTATCTTTTATAGTTTAAGAGATATTTATCTTTAAACACTTTAAACTTTACTTTTTAACCGATCACGTCAAAGTTTTTATAGCGAATCCAAAGTTTATGAAATTTTTTCTTAACATCCTAATTTAATATATAAATTAGACTTTTCTAATTTATATATATGCGACTAATATCGCATATCTCTCTAAATATACATTTCTGAGACTTTTGGATTTTGGTATATTGAGTCCACACTTAGGGTTTAGAAAACTGTATGCTGTTTAAAGTCTTATGATTTGCATTTATGGAACATAAAGAATAAATCACGCTATATTCGGCTCTGTTGGATTTTAAGCACTGAAATATTGTATTGATCCTTGTGCTCAATAGAATCGGTCCACATTTAAGAACCTTTCAAACCTAAAATTACATTAGATTTTTAAGAAACTTGATCGTGTTGTTTTCAATAAAATTGGTTCATATAAAACCATTTTTATAAGCTTAAAATCGTTTTCTTGAAAGGGACCTTATATGGGAGCTATATGAAAATAAAGACCGATATTGATCAAATTAATAAAACATAATTAAGACAGTTAAAGAAATTTTGCCGAATTTCTATAAAATTGTTCTATACCTAAAAGTTTTATGTCGTAAAAGGGCCTTGTATTGGAGTTATAAAGATATTAATATTCGCTAAATTATTTAGGGGCATTAAAGAAAGTTATTTTTCCTAGAAGGGGTTTTATATTGGAGCTATAGTAAAACATTGGCCGATATTGCTCAAATATACATATATTCAAGGCACAAACAAAATATGCTTTTAACCATATTTCGGAAAGGGCCTCATATGGGAGTTAGGTTAAAAATGGTTCCAGCACAATTTAGATTCTTTGGGTTTATTTTTAAGAAGTTATATGATGCACTGAATTTGGGGTGTATCAACATTTTACATAATTTAGCCTATAACTTTTTTTCTATTGATGCGATTTTGACGAGTTTTTCTGCAATGATGAAGTTCATACAGCTGTATACTATGATTAAATACTGTCTATATTCACTAACTTTTTGTTGAAAAATTTAGAAAAGTTTTTTTCGGAATTTCGAGATTCTTCTAGATATAGGTCTACAACTTTTCTGCTTATGGACCGACATAGCAATTTTTAGGTAGGAAACTGCTTAGGACAACAGCAAACCATATGGATTTATTTCATTGAATTCAGATATTTATTCCATTCGTGAAAATATTTCGAACAGACGGACATCGACTCAGATTTTGATTTGATGCAAGAATACATATACTTTGTGGGGTCTTAGAAAATTCCTGTTTAGCTTTATACAGTAAATGACACAGTCACCACTTGTGGTGTTGGAGGATATAAAAACTTAACCATGGTCTTGAAAAACTTTAAAAGTTGGAAATTTAAATGCGATTAACTCGAAAACTGAGAAAATCATGTTACGCAATTTTCTGTAACAAAAATTTTGCCTGAAGTTAAAGAAAGATATAATGTATGAAGTACCTCCCTTTGCACCCTTATAACTCTACAAGTAGAGCTCTTATTCAACACACCTTTACTATCACTTTAGTAAATTTCATATAAATCCAGTCATTCAAATGTGGCAGATTTATTTCAAGAAAAAAGTCTCTACTGTCTTTACTTTTTATGTTCGTTTTATTTGGACACTTATATCAAGTTTATGAATACGAAATAAACATTATAATAGACTTACCGCTTTATTGATGATGAAAACCACAACTCCAAATTAAGATCGCGTATCTAATAATTTAATAATTTTATATTTACTCTTTTCAATTTTTAAATTCCAATTATTATTATTTTAGATAAAACTTTTCTTTAAGTGTAAAAACTTTTATTCAATAGATTTTTTAAATTTATATTTTTTCACTTTTTTCTATTTATTTTATGAAACGTGAAAATACGGTATTGTTGCTGTTTTGTTGATTTTGAATTTCCGTTTCCGCTTATATTCCTTTACACAAGTCACTTGTCGTTTTATTGCGTTTCTATAAATTCCACCCCACACTTATACACACACAAACACATACAGTCACAACTTCTCTAAAACAACAACAGCAAAAAGCACTTGAAATCTATGTTGTTTTGTTGTTTTTGTTCTTTCTATTATCAAACATAAATTTTTTGCAATAAATAAAAACACAAACACACTCACAATAACAATGACAATTACATTCACAATCACTTAAATACCATTAAACAAATACTGACAAAATATTTCAATTTAATTTCACTTTTTTTCATTTCATTACAACAACTTTCGACTTTTTATCCAAAATTTATGGATTTTGAAAATTTTATTTTAAAATGATTTTTATGTTTTTTTGTTTTTATTTTTTTTTTAATTTCAACGTTTTGACGAATGTTCAATAAATTCTAAACAATTGTTTTGTTGTTGTTTTTTTTAATTTTTGAACAAATTTTTTAATTATTTTTTGTTTTTAATGAAAATCTATGATGAAATTTATTTATTCAGTTGTTTTGTTGTTAAATAAAACGTAAAATTAATTTTTATTCGAATCAAAAAAATGTTTGCAAATGAAAGTTTTTCAAAATGTTTTTCGGTTATAAATGTCAATTAAAGTTTTAATTGTTTTCTTTTGTTTAATTTGATGTTTTAAATGCTGTTTATTATTTTTAATTTTTATTATTTGATTATTTGTTGATTTTTATTATTTTCACATTATTTAATTGATTTTCACAGGATTTATTTCATTGAAAATAATTTCAATTATTTTGGACAATTTGACAAACTGTTGTGATTCATTTGATCTGTAATTAAAAAGGGAAAAAATATATTTAAATAAATAAGAAAAAAAAACAATTAATAAAAATATTTATAAAAAAATCACACACACGGTGACACAATAATTTATGTCAATTTATTTTTCGATATTTTAGAAATTTACTCATATTGATTCAATGCACAATGGGGCGCGATCGAGTCTATTACTTTGAAAGTTCGGACTTCAAAAAACGTCAACTTCCGAACCGATTGTCCGCTTTAATGAAATAGTAATAGAATAGAAGTGTAAGCGAGTTTAAGTATTGAGTTTGAACTTTGTGGACCTAACGAGAGTCGGTCCACAAGATTCCAATGTTGGTCTCCTCGGGTACCACAAAAAATATTTAAAACTATCCAGAAATTGATTCAGATTTATATCTGAATCAATTTTAAAGATTTTTATATGAGTAAATAGGGACGTATGGGTAGGCTTTCTCTTATAGTAGAACTATAATGTAGGACCAATAGAGGCAAATCCTCTAAAACGCATGAAGCTAAGGCAAGTGGAAAAATTACTACCTGTTCGGGCCATGTGATAGAAAGCACAATAAAAACGTTAATTAACGGTTTTCCGAAAAAAGGCTCAAGATTTCATTACCATTATTCATGTGAATAAATGGTCTCATTTTTATTTACATATATGTATGTCAAGAATGTTTCGATCTCACTTCTTATATTCTGGAATCAAATAAAAATATGAGACAAATTCGGTATATTCGTCTGTCTGTTGAAAACACCATGAATTAAAGCCCGAATTTAATGAAATTTGTTATTGTCCTTTACAGTTGCTCTTTATCGGACTAATAACAATAAAGTTATAACGCAATATCGAAGAAAAGCTCAAAATTCTGATCAATAATTATCAAAATCGAATTAACGGAATAAACTACAGGTGAAAAGAATAAAATATTTTGATTTTATAGTTAATTTTCAGAACACACGTTTATTTTAGTTTAAGAATAAAATCTAAAAAAATGGATTAGACTGGGACCGCACGGGTTAAGATTCCGGAATAGGGCATTTAGCTTGTAAAACTTATAAGTACGAATTCTATTGAAATTCGGAATTTCTGAACTAAATACAAAAAAGAAGATTCAAGTCAATACCCTGGAAATATACATGAAGTACTGAATTTGGAGTTAACGAATTTCGGAAAATACCAAAAATATTGACCTGAATCCATTTAAATATCTGCCAGTAAATATGTCTTATATTTAGCTAAATTTATTTGAAATAAAATATTTAAAATTGTTTCCGCTTTTGAGAATAAAACAATTTTTTTAAATTAAAAGAAATTTAATTAAATATTTAAACTCGCAAAAATGTTAAGAAAAATCCCAAATTTGGGATTTTTGGTTTTTGGCCTATTGGAGGTCTCGAAAAGGGCATTATCAAACGATTCCAAACACTTTGAGGTTTTCAAAATGTAGAGATTTTAAATTTATTTTTTTATTAAGTAAAAGTAGGGATACTTTTAAAATTCTTGAATGAAGGACAAATTTTGATATTTTGTTGTTAATAGAGATGAGGAATTGTATTTAATAAGCTTTCATTTAAGTCCATAACTAATAAATATAATTAGGTATTTTCAAACGAACTTTGAACCGAAGAATACATCTGTTGATTTTCTTCTTAGAATGTACCGCAGTATGTCCAAGTCCATTTCTTTTGAAATAATTTTGTAGCGTTTGAACGTCTTATGAAGTAACACATATTTAGAGATGTTTTTGAGTTAATTTGGAGGAACATAAGCCTTTATATGGTCAGGGGCTTGTGTCAGTGTCCCTCTAAAGTTAACCACCTCAGTTAAGTTGTTTTTATTTTAATTCGCCAAAATTCCATTTATGTATTGAGAGAAAAGAAATTCTGTATAAAGATGATCGTGGTAAACGTGTACCTAAACTATTTATTTATTTTCCATACATGTCAAGGACAAATATGCCCGGCATACACACTTTCTCTCCTTTGCCGTAGAAATGCATGGAAAATAGTAAAATTTCACTAGAGGAAGCCTAATTTAAAGTGAAATTTCAGCAAAGATATGAATTTCTAACACATGTATTTGTTCTCAATAAAAACGTCAAAACTTGCAAATTTAAATTGTTTAAACAAAAAGGAAATGAAACATCATTTGATATCAAAAATTTAGGAACAACTTTCAATTTCGAATTTCATATTTAAACTATAATAAAATTGGATCGAACAGTGATATTTTTTCAATATGATCATAATTTCTATATTATATATGCTAATTTATCTCTGATTCAGGAAATTAAAAAGAATAAATGCCCAAAATCTCAATCTGTAAAAATCTATTTAAAAATTTGACTTTTTCACTTAAAACATCGCCTTGTCATTACAAGGGCCGTCCGCAGAAAATACTGTTTGTGTGTTTACCTTACAGACTTATATACCTTTTTTACGGACACATATATTTATATAGTTATTTCAACATTTTTTTTAGAATTGTAAAAGAAATCTGGTATATAATTTTAACAAATTTTAGAACTTAAAGTCTGCTATCCTAACACAGAAACTAAAAAAAGGGATAAAAATGGATTTAAAATTGATTTCGGCTTGTATATCTCCAAAACTATAAGAGATAACCCAAACATGTAAGTACAAGGACTATCTCTATGCAAAATTTCTTTTCCCTTAATAAATGAAGGGAAAGGTAGTCATTTTTAGAGGGTCACTATTTACGCCGCTGATCATATAAGGCATTGTATTTCTCCATATCAACTTCGAAAGATCCCAACTCTGACTATAAAAAATTTCATTAAGATATCGGTTTAAAAGTTACAGAATTATTAAAAAATTTGAATTTGGAAACACGATGTGTCCTTATAAATAAAGTGAAATATCATCATTCACTATTTATAAAATTTAAATTTCCTTAAATTCAAAATTGTCACAAATTATTGCTTAAATCTTTTAAAGATAATTTAAACTTTAATCTTATTTATATCGGGGTTCTAACTTTATTAAAAAATAATAATTATTTTAAAAAAGTAATGAAACTAAAATAACCAACAATTTAACCTTTTCTTTTACAAAATATTTATCAATTTATTTGATATATTGATGACATTTAGACACTGAAAAAAACAAAACATTTACATACAAAAGAATCTCTTTGAATTTTATTTCAAAAAAAATATATTTTTAAATAAGAATTAAGAAAAACATGGGCCTAATGATCAAGATAAAAAAGAAAATAATAAAAGGAAATATAAATAATTTTTGTTCTCTCCTTTTCCAAACAATTTAATATCCTTTCAGAATAACAACAAAATAATAAAATTTTTTAAAAAATAAAATCTCAAATATAAATAAAGTTCATTGTTCTCTTTTTAAAATTTATTAAAATATTTAATTCCAATCATTTATAATGACCTCCTACACTGAGACAAAAAAGGTATGTTACATTTGTCACTTGAACTAAGAAATTAATTTTTTTAAGGCTTCAAAATATTTATACTCTATATTAAATAAAAAATGGCTTTCTTGGTCATTGGAATCTTCAAAATATATTTTGACTTCCAAAAATCGATTTTTTACAAGGTTGAGATTATTCGAAAATAGTCAATAATCGATTATAATATTCTTACATATTTTTATACCCTAATCCAATGAAGGTGGTTGGGGTATTATTCGTTTGTGCCACACCCACCTTTCGACTTAGAATCACTTTCTGAGTCGATTTAACGATTCCCGTCCGTCCATCTGTCTGTCTGGCTATCCGTGTAAGCGTTGGGAACAGTGTACATGTCGGAATTTTGGAAATATCTTGATGAAATTCGGTACATATTATTATTTTGGCCTAAGAACAAAGCCAATTGAAGTTGACCATGTTCGGTCGAATATTCAGGTACCTTCCATACAAATGTTCTTTCAGGCCATAAAAATCATAAATATAAAGCGATTTAAACAAAATTTAGCAAAAATAAGACTTATGATATTCTCAAACGATATGCCAAAATATGTGAGGGTCGATCCATCATATCCTTTAGGTCGCATACAAATCCTCTTCCAAATATCATTTTTATGGCAAAATATCTATAATATCTCACATATACGTTTGTATTGTAATATAAATTGTTCAATTTAACATAAATATAAGTAAAAATCAATGTGCAAAATAATACGAGGGTCGGTTCATAATTTTTTATAGCCCCCATATAACCCCGCCAGAAAAACTTATTTTAAAACGCATAAATTTAACATAAATCTTACCGTCACAATAATGTGCTACACACTTGAGAATAAGTCATAAAATCAAATTATACGAGGGTCGTTTATTAATCTTACGTAACAACCATTTTTAACCGACAATGTGATGTAGGGTATTAAATAGTTCTCAGTTGTTTTTTTTTAAATTAGCTTTTACTAAGTCCATAAGGGTCACCCTAATTCTATGTGAATTAAGTATATAAATTTACATATACACACATTCATGTAAATAAAAGCCTTGTGATTTTTATATTCATTCATACATAATTTTATGCAAAAACATATTTGTTTCTCTTTTATATAAAAATATATTTATATGTAATAGGATTTGTATATAAATTTGTATATGAAATACATACAAACAAATGTATCTTATTCTTTTAAAAGGAAACAATAAAGAATTTTTCATCTCCACCCTATAAAAATGACTGACATAAATACGATTTTTAAAACCATGAAATTGTGTTTGTTTATAACCTCCACCAGAACAAATGATGAATAAAGAAAATTTTGAATTAAATACTCTTATAAATATTATAGGACCATATATAATACGAAGAAGATATAACTTAGTCTAGAGTGAGATCGAATCCTTAACACACGTTTTTCATTGTAAATTTTATCTAAAATTATTAAATAATTTCAAGAAACCCCAACTTGATCCCACAAGAAGTTGGCCAATCATTCAAATGTATGCCGTCAAAACTGTAACGGGAGAACTTGTCGATGATAGAAAAGCTCGTTTAGGTGGAAGAAATGGTTAACATGATATTTTACAAGTCAAAAGAGTTCCCAACACATCCGATAGGAAAGCATCCCGGAAAGCTCAGTGCTCGGACTATTTAGTGCGAAAAGTTAAGGCTAATGCAGGTTTTAAAACATACAAGGCTCAAAAAGTTCATTAGAGAAACGCTGCTAAAAGTTTAGGGACACGGAAATTTAGGTTAAGTTTTATAAACAACTGGCAGCGATGAACGTTGCAAGATCTGACAGTTTTTTTGCAACTTTCTTGTTCAATATGTTGCTTATGCTCGAGGGAAGTTAAAGCATATTTTAGAACTCAAAGCGGTAAAATTTTCCCAAAAAGTTCTTGGTATGTTAAACGATGGAATCATTTGTTATTACGGGCTCTATAAATACCGAAGGAATGTTTACAAAAAAACTGCTTCACTTCATAGAATCCCGTCACTTTCTGAAAAAAATTACAATAAGCTGAAAGGTCAACTTTGGAATGCCATCCATTATACTCCTGACCAACTAGGAGCTTTTAATCTTCCCAAGTAAGTAAGAAATACTTCAACTATAGTCATGTTGAGTTTTATTAAAATATCTCCAATGATTCAAAAGTTACATAATTATTTCCAATAAAAACGTTATGGAACGAGTTTTTAAGGAAAATGTCAACATTTTAAATGATTTTTCTTCGATTTGGAATTATGTATAGATTATTAATTTCATATTTCATTCAAGGCACTGTGTGTAGTGTGTTAAGATTCGTTCTCACTTCTAAATTTTATAGAAAAAAATATTAAAAAATTTTGAAGAAATTTTTCAATTTACGTCAGAGTTGAAAAATTCATATTTAATGTTAAAATATTAAAAACAATATTTTTTCATTAAAAATTTATAGTTTCCTAATTACTCTTTCGTGTAAAACGTTTCCATTATTAGAAACAGTTTTAAAAAATGAACGATAATTATTGAAAATTCTCTACAAAGAAAAACAAATTGAAATAAAATAAAATTAAATTAAATTGTCATGTAACTGATAAATGTAGTGTAATGTAAAATAATAATAATTATTTTTTATAATTTTTCCCAAGTAATCAATAAAAACGAAGTCAAACACACACATACATACATGAGTATATTTATGTGGCATAAAAATAAATCTATAGCATACATGAGGGGGTGCGTATGATTAATAATTAATTTTAAACATAAATTATACTTAAAAGAATTTTTCCATAAATATTTATGAATGTATGAATGAGGAAGATGATGATGAATGTTCATTTTTATATATTTTTTATCAGTTTTTTTTCTTGTTCTTGTAAAACATTTACTCATAAAAATTCGGAGAAGATTCGTTATTTGGAAAATGGAATGAAAATATGAATAAAATAAACTGAAATTTACATACAAACAACAAATATATCATTTATTTATTACAGTGATTTCTCATTTTATGGGAAATTAGCATTTACCCGTAGCGTTTTGCTGCATAAAAATTCTTTTCAGTCTTAAATTTCAAAAGAAATTTATATAGAATCCCTACCTTTGGTCCTATCCGAACTACATTTGTCCACTAAAAAAATTCCTTGAGAAAGTAATTGGGACCAAATTTGAAAAATTTCGCTATTAAAGATCTTGAAATATTCGATAATCAATATTTGCTATGTATGGAGGGTTCCCATTCCTGTTACTTTCGGGTTTATTTCGATCATTCCGTGTAATGTAAAGCCGTTTTAGAGTCTCATACCATTTCGACATTTCCGGCGTTATATTAGCATTTACCCGTTGCGCCTTACTGTACAAAATTCTCTTCAGTCCTAGATCACGATCTACATTTTGTCCAGTAAAACAGTTCTTTGAGAAAGTAGTTGGGACCAAATTTGAACAATTTTCGCTGTTAAAAATCTTTAGATATTTGATAATTAATATTTGCTGTATATGGAGGGAACCCCCTCCACTGGTCCTAACTAAAATTGGCCCAGCCGTTTCAGAGTCTATACGTTACATACATTCATACCATTTCGCCACTGCCGGCGTTATATGGGAGCAACAGCAAAATAATAGACCAAATTAAGAATGATGGTTATAAAATTAATTGGATCAAATTTTAAAAGAATCGGTGCATATTTAAAAGCTTTATAAGCTATAAACTATATTCCGGGAAGGGACCTTGTATGGAAGCTACATCAAAATATGTCCACTGCACAATCCAGTATCAAAATAAATTTCAGAAAATTCACTTAAAAATTGTAATCTATGTAGCACACAGATTTTAGGGCGTATCAAAAGTTTGCATATTTCAGTCTATAACTTATTTTCTTTTGATTCGATTTTGGCATTTTTTTTTTTTTTGAAAGAAAAGAATATATAACTGTAAAAGTTAAATTTTGTTGAAATCCAGTTACCCATTTGTTGAAGAAATTAGAAAGTTTCTTTTTCGGAATTTTAAAGTTGTCTCAGATAACGATCTATAACTTTTTTAGCCGATAAATCAAAATAACCAGTTTTAAGGAGGAAACAATCTACACATGAGAATGCTTCCAAATGATAGGTGGACAGACGGACTTAGCTAAATCGATTCAGATTCTGATATGATGCAAGAATATATATACTTTATAGAGTCTGAAATAATTTCTTCTTGGCGTTACGCACGAAATGACAAAGTTACAACTACTGTTGGTGGAGGATATAAAAATACTGTTATTTCATTGAAAAAAAGCTTGAAACCATTAAATTATTTAAAAGAAATTTCATGTACATTTTTATGTTAAAATTAGCAGAAATTTCCTTAGAAAACAAAACATATTTTGCGCTGTAAACGTGTGGGTTTTTAATGTTAAGAATTATGTTATAAAAATATTCGATTTTATGAAATTATTAAAAAACATATGAAACATTTAATAATAATAATTAAATTGCCAATGGCTCATTTGTTATAACGAATGGCAACCGACAACTGATGGAGGAGTTAACAGAAATTTCCATATAAAAATGTTAACGTCATTCATAAATGTGTGGTTATTGATGGATCTAGACATTCCCATTCCAATATAATTTCTCTAACTTATTTTATACAAGAACATGAATATCTTATCTCTGTCATTCCATCCAAAAGAATATATTTGGTAACCGATTTAAATTTAATTGTAAATTCAAATATTTTCTCAAAATTTTTAAAAGGAGGCCAATTTTAATCTCTAGTTCTTGAAACAGTTCTTGAAAAAATCACACTGTTACAATAGAAATATAACGAGTTGAGAGCAAAGTGGCTCCATAATATTTTTTTTTTTGAGAACAAATTCTGTAACTTTTTAACAGTCAAAGTTAAATTAATAAAATTTTGAATGATTGTAACTGTAATCTTTTCAAATTTATTTAGAAGACATTACCCCAGCTGATCGAGTGGTCTTCCGAAGTTGCTTATCTCGAAAATCTTATTTTTTTTTGGATGTAATTGATAATTAACATTTTAAGATATGAGAAACATATAAATCTGCCTCTTGATAGTCCATGTAATTATCTATAGATTTGTCTATAAACTGTTATATAGAATAGTCTATATGCTGAGCTATAGACTAGTCTATAATTAGTATTTTAGGCTGCTTAAGCTGTACTACTATTTACTATACTTTAGACAAGTCCATAAAATATACTACAGACTGTATATAAATTGTACTATACACAAGTCTACAAACGGTACCACAAACTATGGACAATAAACTGTATTATATCTTATCCAATTACTGTACTATATAGTTCTCTATAAACTGTAATTTAGACAAGTCTATTAAATGTACTATAAAATGTCTATTTCATATTTTTTATATTTTACAGTTTCAGCGATATTTTCAATGAAATAAATATTAAACACATTTTTACCATTTTTATACCCTCCACCACCATAATTGGTAGTTAAGTTTTCATTCCCTATACAAAGTATTTGTGCACAATATCAAAATCTGAGTCAATTAAGCTATGTCCATCCGTTTGTCATAACAATAATCAAAATTTAATTTGTCCGATTTTAAGACCAACAAAATCGGTGATTATCTAACATCAAGTTTCAAGAACCTTTTTTCGATTTTTCAAAAACTAGTTAACAGATTTAAATCAAGTTTAACTTATAACTAAATCCATCTCAATACTATTTAAAAAAACATAAAAATCGGAGAAGTTTAAAAAGTTATAGTCACAAGTATGTAAAATATTAAAGACATTAAAGAAATGTGTTTGAGTGCATTAGAGTTCCTCTTTTCCCTGGACATTCAAAATTAAAATATTACGGAAGAGTCATTATATTGTATGATGACAGGTTAAACAATGGCTCCAGAATAATAAAATGTTTAGATTATATTTTTGTACTAAAACAAATGTATTTGGAAAAATTCAGAAAAGTGTCTTTAAACTGGCGATACAATACACTCTAATATTCTGTTAATAGGATTTAGATGAGTTTTGGTAATGATGATGTATTATGGTTGAGTTATGTTTTAGATATTAGTATATAACTACACTGAACCAAAAAAGTTTATAAATATAACGAAAAAGGGTGTAGAAGTGAAGAAAAGTAGATTGAATATCAGCCAATGGAACCTTTATTCATCATAAGGAAAATTTTCATTAATTTAATTAAATTTTTCGTTAAGTAAGACGAATAGGATCAGGGGAAAAGTAGCCCCCATACAAAGCAAAGAGAATCTGGTCCCAATATAATAAAATATAAAAAATTATTTGACGAAAAAAATAGTTAAATAAACAAAAAATTTATTCAAATTTCAAACTTCATTTTAGTATGTAGAACTGAATAAATTTTTATGTTATTTTACTTACGATGCGCTACTGCCGTCTAATTATCTGTTGATATAAAATATTTTTCGTTAATTTTTTTTACTAAATTTTGTTCATTTTTAGTTGATTAAGTCTTTTTAGTATATTTGAAGAATATTCTTCAATTTGAAGAAAAATTTTGTTAATTGGAATAAAAATCTGTTAATTTAAGTAATTTAATATTAACTACAACATTTGGTTCAGTGTTTACTTGTATCAAGCGATATAGCAGGTTCTAAATGGGAAACAGCTCAATTCGACAACAAATATTATGGCCAAATTTTATGAAATCTTGGATGATTCCTTCTTGATTTACACACGAAGACAATATACCTTCTTTACTTAAACTATTTCCCGAAAATTCTCAATAGAAATTTCTGGAAGACCCCCTTCTCCCTAAATAGGCGAATCACAAATTAAGTAAAAGTATCTTATCTTTTAAAGGAACAACGGTAAATGATGAGTCTTTTTAATAACTATTTAAATAACCGCTTTAAATCCCTTATTCCCCGAATTTCAAAAGTTCAGATCAAATGTTGGTTTTATCAGTGAATAAATGTTGCCACGTTTTTAAAAAAAAATAATCATAAAAATGCTATTTTTTCCAAGTTCGAACTTTATATTTATAGTTAATTTTTTAACAGATTCAAATATTTATATGCTTTTTGATTAATATTTTTTAGAAATTTATATGGAATCCGGAACATGTTTTCTTAACTGATTGACATTTATATTTCTGAAACTATAAGACATAATATACACATATAAACACATTTTTAATTAAGGAATTTTTAAGGACTTTTTGAACACACAAATTTTTTTAGCTTCAATTCATAAATGAATTTTTGGCGTATTAAATAAAAATTGATATAACCGTGATGGCCAAGTTTGGAGAGTTACTGATTTCTCCTATTAAAGGGTTTCAAATCAATTTAAAACACCTCAGCTCTAACAATGTGAAATTTCATTTATTTATTTTATCGGTTCAAAATTTAAAAAATTATTTCCGAAAAAAAAAACATTTTAGTCACACTATTCACAGTCAGACAACAAAAGTGCAGAATTATTTTTAAAATTTGTAATTTTACCCCATAGTGCAATCGAATATAACATGCTAATTTGTTTCTTTTTTTCAATTTTTTTATCTTGTAGAATTGTTTAGATAAATTTTCTAGAATTAGAGACATTTTTTAAGAAATAATTTTACGAAAAGTAAATAAAAAATTTCAACGACCTTCGACAAATTGGGTTAATTAAAACTGTAGATTCTTCTTCTCTAAAAAATATAAATGAAAAATGTTTATACCCACCACCACCACTAGTAGTAAAGAGGATATAATAACTTTGTCATTCTGTGCATAACGCTAAAAAGCTATCATCTCAGATCCCATAATGCATCAAATCAAAATCTGAGTCGATTTAGCTATGTCGGTTCTGTCCGTCCGTCTGTCTGTCTGTTGTTTGCACGCTCACATCCGCAATAATTGACAGATCACAATGAAAATTGGCCTGAATATTTGTTATAGTCCTGACAAGTTTCCTATTTAACACCAGCAGTATATTAAAATGTATAGACTGATATCTCAGGCATCCTCTAAGTTCAAATACGCATTTTTCTTTAAATTGTAAATTATGAATCAACAAATTAGAAAAGAAAAACTTTACCATAAAATAAGACTTTATGTACTTTATAGCAAATCCAAAAATGATCAAAATCGGTTCAGAAGAAAAATAGTTTTAGTCAAATATATAACAAATTTTATTACACATTAAGTGTTCCGTGTTATATAAAATACTGTGAGTACATGGGTGAATGTGTATGTACGAAACATAATGCATTTACTTCACACGCATTTGTAGTGGAGGGTATTAATGATTCGAAATTGCAGAATATAACATTCTTATTTACTTTTCTTTTAACTTTTATTCAGGATTATATTTTTTGTAATGCTGAGTTAAGGACTTTTAATATTTTCTAATATTTTTTATACAAACACATACATACTCGTACTTGTATAAGAATGTGTAAATGTATAGAAAATAAAATTATTAATTAAAAATTAACAAACAAACTTACACTTTGATTTTTCTTTTTGGGTTCTCTTTGTTTTTCTTTCTTTGGTTTTATTTGGGGTCTTAGTATTAGTAGAACTTTTTAACTTTAATCCTTATAACAAGAATCTTTGTATATGTATGTGTTAAACTGTGTTTCTGTTTAATATTTTTCTAAGAGGAATATTTGTTTTTGTTTTAACTTTTTTTGCTTTAGAGCCAATAAACCAACCGAGCAAAACTCAACTGAAAATATTTTTATTAGAACTGAAACCAAATATTTTCTTAATTCACACACACAGACAAAAAACTCATGTAAATTCATTTATTTTGAAAAATACCGGAAATGAGCAAAGAATAACGGTGTTTTTAAGACATTTTTAATTGTTATTGTTGTAGTTGTCTCTAAAAACATGCTAAACACTAGTAATTATTTGATAAGCACAAACATGACTTTTTGGGTTTTATTCACATTTTTTTTTTAATTCTCTAACAATAATCAATTCTTTTATTGTTATTTAATTGTTATTACCGGATATTATAATAAACAAAATCACTCATTCGCACACACACACAGTCTTATATTCATGCACACACAGTGTGTCTACACCAGTTATTAAATTGTAAGCGCGCAGCAACTCGTAGTAAAAAAATTTGTGTGGCTGCTTTAGCCAAAGGATAAAAACGTTATGCGAAACATGTTGCTGTTGTTTGGTTTTATTAAAGCAACTGTTGCTCATTTACGTTTATTTGCTGTTACTGTTGTTTAAGACTTTTTTATTCATTCCATTTCATTTTTTATTTTTGTGTTTCTCCTTTTCTCGTAATATTCAAGTTTATTGGCTCAATGTGTCAAGGGAGACGTTGAAGAAAGCAACAGAAAAAAAACGAATAAAAACAATCTTAAAATAAATCCTGCACATAAACACATACATACAAATATACATATACATTTACAGTTAACATAACTGTTTTTGTGTTAAAAGTTAACAGAGAATGTTATTTAAAAAAAGTTACCAGACTTTGATTAAATTGAAAGCGGGAAAATAATTATTTTTATATCCGAATGATGTTTGCAATGCACAGATAACACAACGCCACCATTTCTAATTATATAAAACAACTCTGAAACATGTTCTGAGTCGACTGTGTCCATCTCTCTGTCTGAATGGCTCTATGTCCATTCAATGGTGGTGGGATATAGTCCAGATGGTGAAGAGTGTTGCCCGTAACCGTAATAGTACAGAGAGGCCCGAAACCGTAATAGTACAGTTATTCACATTAGTTATTACATTGAGACGCTAAGAGTTTCAAGGAAGAAATTAAGCAAGGATGTGAGGGGATCGCGCGCTAAGGTACTACATGTTTTAGTCTACGAGATTTTGATCTACTAACTCCAAACTACACATTTTAGATCTCCTTAAATCGTTTGGCAAAATGGACTGCAGGAACTCTTGCTACTTTAAACAAATTGTGAAAACAGTATATTTTCAAAAAAAATTTGGGAACCACTGTGGTACATTCGTTTAAGAATCATGTATTTCATTCAATTTTTTTTTTTTAATTTCCAAAAAATGTATCAACATCCTTAAGTAAATTGCAGACAAATTAGGGAATAAAGGAGATTTAAACATTAATTAGTCTGGCAACTTCAACTTTTATTTAGAAAATAATGAGAAACAAATTAAAACACAAAAATGTCCATTAAAACAACGTGTTGTCATTGTAACAACCACCATTAAAAGTTAACACACACACACTTACAATACTCTTACACATAATTAACAGTTTTGGTATTGTAAACCCGCTCTTTAATTTCCTTTCTTTACATAAATTCACACTCTCCTGTAAATAACATTGGAAAAACATTAAAACTCTCTCGTTTACTTTTAAAACTGTTTAAGGACCAATTTTTTATTATAATGACATAAACAGAGAGGAAGAGAAAGAAAGAAAGAGAGAGAGTTTAGTTAAGTTAAAAGATGCTGTGAATTATAATGTTAACAGGTTGCTAAGGATTATGAGTATATCATAAGAATCCAGAGAGCATAAGAATGAGAGAAACATGTAAAAAGATAATAACTGTTAAAGTAAAGTAATGGAATATGATAAATTAGGTCAGGAATAGCAGCAGATGACAATAAATCAATAAGTGTTGTCAAATCGATATTAAGTTTTAATAACTGTGTTTGAGTTATGATTTACGACCATTATTTATTTATATAGATAAACTTATATGTTCATATGTGTATGTCAGGGAAGATGGTGGGAGAGTGGGAGAGAGTGTGTGATACTTCTTTTCTATAATTAAAATCGCTTAAGGAAACACAAAAGATACAAGTTGACATACAATTGACATAATTTTAAGTTTATTACGTTTCAAAAGAAATAAACTTTTTTACTGTCAATAAGAAAGTTAAAAAGGAAATAAAAACCAAAGTTAAAAAAAAAAATTGCTCCTTCTCCTTCCCTTTTCATAGAAAGAAGTATATAATTTTATTAATCCATAATTTAAAAAGTATTTAACTGATAATAACAAAACTTTTCTATAACAATTTTATTAAAACGTTAAAATTTTTTTAAGGTTTTTCGATTTAAAGAATTTGAATTTATATTTTATGGTAAATTAAATGGCGGAAAGAATAAATCTATTGTCGATTGGAATTGAGATATTTTTTTTTTGAAAATATAATTAAGTTTAATGGTTTTGTAAATGGGACATAAAAAAGGGGGACATAAAAAAATTTACTGTTTAAAAAGACTTGAATGGAAAAAAAGCTAAATTTAACTAGAAGAACACTAGTTAAGAAGGTATAAACTTCTTATCCAAGTATTTGGTATCTATGAAAACGTTGAAATATAGAGATTTATTAACAAACTTTAGTGGACCAATATTTGAAGTCAAGAATTTATAAAGAACTTAATTTTTCGATCTTTTCACATTGAAAAAATTTTTCACATTAAAACTGTTATAGTCGGTCAATCCCGACTATTCAATACCCTACACTACATTGTTGATTGCTAATGTCTGCTACGAAAAATTTATGAATGACCCTCGTGTAATTTGCTCCCTTATTATGCTTATGTATGCAATATATTATGATACTAACATTTATATGAAATTTATGCGTTTTATGGTCCGACCCTCGTAAAATTTCGCACAGCCATTTTCGGTTATATTTATCTTAATTTGACAAAATATTTTCATAATACACACGTATATGTGCGACATATAATTTTGAAAATAATATTTAGAAGGGAGGTTGTGTGGCACCTATAAGAAATAATGGACCGATCCTCGTATAATTTAGCATATAGTTTAAGAATACATTAAGAATTATTCTAACAAATTGGTTAAAATCTTTTTATATAAGAATTTCATAGACCAAAAATCTCATTCCAGGAGGACATTTGTATGGGGCCTTTATGAAATAATAAACCGATCATAACCAATTTCAATAGGCATCGTCCTTAGGATAAGATAATAGTACCTTCAAACTGCAACCTGCTCTTTGCGAACTAATTTTACATAAAGAGCCAGCCGGACGGACAGAAGTACATGCAGTACAATAAATCGACACAGGAAACAATTCTGAGTATACTTAAAAGAAGGACTATATCTTCTGCCCAACAATATTTATTTGAAATTTCAATGTAAATTTAATAATCTTGTTCATTAATCAAGAAAATAAAAATTCCACATTTTTGCTCGCTAACCCTGATTTTTAAATGCATCCAGTAAGAATTATCTTTAGGATATCATATATTACATATATGGATATATATTGAGTAAAATTTTAGATTTATTCCAGCTTCCCGATTAGAGAACTTGACAAGATATTTTTTTTTTAAATTTGGCCTAAAGTCTCCATCTCTTAAACCCTGCGTATCAACCTACATAAAATGTAAATATTGCAAAGAGGAGTTAAGTGTTTTTCAATCTAACTCCTTAATAAAACTCATTTTTATTGTATCATTGAAAAGGTAACAACTGAAAGGAAATTCTTAACATTTTAGCTAAAATCTTGTATTACAAAATATTTAATTCCAATACCCAACACGATTGGTATTTCCTTGAAACGATTGGATTAACATAAATTTATTTTCCTCTTTTTCTTCACATTGACATGACTATTAAAATAACAATATTACTTTAATCCTAAAATAAGGGATTCCCCGGTATATGAAATGACTTGTTTTATGATTGTGGAAGAAAATAAGATGATTTAGTTGAAGTACTTAAATTATGGTTATTTTCTTAAAAAAGGGGTTTAATCATTTCAAGTGATTTTAAATTAATTTATAAGGACATTTTAATATCAGTGAAAGGATACTTATTGAGAAGACAATATCATTAACATAATTGAAATGACAGTTGACAGTTTGGTTGTTCTTGTTGTTGTTGTTTTATAAATAAAACCAAAAACATAGAAAACGAACACACACAAATTTGGTTCATTTTGGTTTCTTCTTTATTGATTATTTTCCATTTGTCACACTTTGATGGATTTGTTATTCTTGTTAACAAATTGATTTGTTTTGTTTTGCTACGATTTGCTAAACACTGTCTTTGTCTTTTAACTCTTTATACCCTACACCATTATGAGTCGATTTAACCATGTCCGTCGGTCGGTCTGTCTGGCTGTCCATGTAAAGCTTATTTGCAAAGTACAGGTAACAGTTTTAAATATATCTCAAGGAGATTTCGCACGAACTATTATTTTAGCCTCCATCGGTCCATTATTTCATATAGGCCTCATCCAAATGTTCGCCAGGAATTGGGTGTTTGGTTAATTAAATTCCTAAATATAAAACGATGTTAAGCCAATTTCGTAAAAATAAGTATAAGTACTGTCCAAAACAATGAACCTTATTAAACGAGGATCGGTCCATACAACCACCCCTCCAAATATCACTTTAAAATTCTCAAATCACACGTATATGTGAGTATTGTTATAATATTTACTCTGAAAAATTAAAATAAATATAATCCAAAACTGCTGTGCGAAATTATGAGGGTCTGGTCCATATTTTTTTCTTACTCCCATAAAGTCCTCCAAACAAAATTAATAATAATATATTGCACACATAAGCTTAAATAAGAAAAGCAAATTATACGAGGGCCATTCATAAATTTTTCTTACAACCAACAAAGTAGTGTAGGGTATAACATAGTCGGGCTTGACAGACTATAACATATTAACTTGTTTTTTAATTTTTTTGTTTTATAGGAATTTCAAGTATTTTTGGTTTATTTGTCTGTCTGTTACTTTTAAGAATTCTTTATTTGTATTACTAATACATGTTTGTATGTAGTAATGTGTATAGTTGTGTATTTACAAATACACATGAAGATATATTTTGAAAGCAACAGTTACGTTACATTTTATTCTCTCAAATGAGAGTTCTGCAAACTCGTATTACATTCATGTTAATGTTTAACAGAATCCCTTTTTCTTGGTAGACCCGGCGTCATCAATTGAATTTAAACGTTTCTATCGCATACCGTTATAAAATAATAACAATAACAACAACAACTAGAAAAATAGCTCATTGACTTATAAGATTAAACAAAAAAAATAATAGAAAGAAAGAAAGAAAAGAACGTACGTTTTTGTTCTATTAAAATACAACAAAGAAAACAGACAAAAACACTCTTTAAACGGAAATTGGTTAAAATGGCTAAAACTTCAACAAGCACATAAAAGTTTTGGCAAGAAATGAAATCCTTTAGAACCTTTTGGGGAGATTTACATATTTTGAAACTAAAAGAAGATATCGCACACGTGAGACAAGAACAAGAGCAACAAAAAAAGAGTTAAATAAATAAATTTATGAAAAGAGGTTTTCTAAACTAAACGGAAATAAGCCAAATTATTGGAACCAAAAAAACAAGATACTCACACATACTAATACATAAGAAATAAATTGAAAATGACTACAGTGATTATAAAACGTTTGTTTTTTGGGAAATAATTCAGTAACTTTTAAACTTTAAGAGATAAATTAATAATATTAAACATTTTAACGGCTGAAGTGTTTTTGAGTTGATTTGGAAGATTACAGACCAACAGTTGGTTAGAAATGTAGTAGATGACCTTCCAAATTTGATCATTTCTAATATTTACAGTGTTAAGAAATCAATTTTTTGGAAATAATTAAGAAAGTTTTATGAAATTGTTAAAATATCACCTGGTTAGTGCTGAATTGTGATTGAATATATATATATATATATATATATATATATATGTATATATATATATATATATATATATATATATATATATATATATATATATATATATATATATATATATATATATATATATATATATATATATATATATATATATATATATATATATATATATATATATAACGGCTGGGCTAATTTCGATTAAATTTTCACAGAGTGATCCTAACATACCCGATCAGATCAGAGAAAGGAGTACCTCACATACAAAGCAAATATTGGTTCTCGAATATCTATATAACTATAACAGCGAAAGTTCTCTAATTTGGTCCCAACAACTTTCTCGAAGAAACTGTAAAACGGATAGAACCAAGGGGATAGGTCCCCTCTTTACAAAAGTATTGATTATCGAATATCAAAAGAACTATAACAGCGAAAGTCTTAAAATTAAAATTTTGCAGCAATTATGTCACTGTAAAATATGTAGAACTTATCGGATCAGGGGGAGGGGTACCACCCATAAAAGCAATTTTAAATTTCTTCTAATAATACAACACGAATGTTTGCTTAGGGCCAACAACGCCAGATCTGCTAATATAAAATTATAAAACTACTTTTTAGTAGTAAAATTTCACTCGTTTCAAAAAAACGATATTTATTGTGAAACAACGTTAATTTTTTATCTATAAAGCAAAATCATAACTAAAAAAATTCTATTTCTATTTTGTTTAATTTTACATTGTTTTTTTCGAGTATGTTGATCGAGGGACAGAACATAATCGACTCAAACTTTGATTTGATGAATTAAGTGAATAAACTTTATGGGATGTTAAATGTTTCCTTTTTGGTTTTTCATAAGAAATTATAATGTTAATACATCCTTTTTTCTAAACTTGTGATGGTTCTCTAAATTCGTAAAACATGCGGACGAATGGACGGACATAGCAAATCTGCTTAGATTTTGAATGGATTCAAAACACTTTTATATTTTGTGGTGTTACAAAGAACATGACAAAATTATAACACCCTTATTCACCAAGAGATCTAGAGTTTTTTTAATATTAAAACTTAAAGCGACATATGTTACTTTAACTTCCAAAAGACGACACCGATTTCAATGAAACTTCACATAATAAAGAAATATTTTGGTTTAAGCTGATAAAACTCTATTGTAAAACGATATAATTATTATCTCAAATATATATAAATAATTTAACAAATATTTATATTTGGCTATAACTCTCATATAAGACCTCTAGATAGGGAAAATGACTTAAACTTACGGGACTCTTAGATATGAATTAATGTTATTTTTGCACAATTAGTTTTCTAAATGTCCTTAGTACACGTAACTAATTTTACGATCATCGCTCCATATTTATCTTTTTCCAGGAAAATTGTTATACCCTACACAAACAAAGGTGTTGTAAAGCTTGTTGGCAAAGTACAGGTCGAAGCACGTACAATTATTTAAGACCAATGACGATGCCTATTGAAATTGGTCTATTATTTCATATAAGCCCTATACAGATGCCCCCGGGATTTTTATCCCATAAAATTCCTAATAATAAAACCATTTTAAAACGATTCTCTTTAATAAAAATTGTGTGATGTGAAGAATGCTTTATATCTACAGTATTTAAAGCAAATCAATTTTCTTTTTTATTTACATTACAAAACGCCCCACGGTGCAATTTTAACATATATATTTAAAGCATCCCCGTATTTAACCAAAACAAAATAAACAACAAAAACGAAAATCAAAATAACAAAAGAACTTCTTAAAGCTTGATAACAAAAGCAAAAAACTCCAAAAAAGGGTAAAAGCTATAGTCGGTTAAGCCCGACTATTTAATATCCTACACCATATTGTTGGTTATTATTGATAGCAGTCAAAAATTATTGATCGATCCTCGAATAACTATATTTTCTAATGTGTGCTTAATTTTAAGTTTAAGGGATTTTTTCCGGGAGGATGGAACGGGAGCTAGAACCAACGTAGACTGTTCACAACATTTACATGGACAGCCGGACAAAAAGACAGACGGACGGATATCGTTTAACCGACTCAGAAAGTTACTCTGAGTCGAATGGTATACTTAAAGCACAATCGCATAATACCACAACCAGCTACGGTGGTGTAGGGTATAAATATATATAAAAGTAAAAAAACAAAGAATTTTGTTTTTTGTTTTTGTTTTTCCTGGAGGCCCAGGAGAAAAAAACAAAGTAAAATATCAAAATAAAGATGTTAAATATAGAGCAAAGGTGCTTTACAAGGGTGGGTGCTTGAGCACAACAGAAAAATACCACTCAACCACACACATACACACACACACACAATAAACAAATAACAAAAAACCATACAAAAAAGTAATAAAATAAAGATGAGACGAGATAAAAACAGCAGCACCAACAGAACACCAGCAGCAAAATTTGTGAATGTATTTGAAAAGTTGTTACTTTTGTATAGAATATTTAGCGGCATTTCCTAAAGAAGACAACAATACTTCAAATGCTGCTAAAGCTTAACAGCAGCAACAATAACAACTACAATGAAAAGAAAACATAAAATGACACTAACAAAAACAATGTTTTATAAATTCTATAAAAGAAAACATTTGTTGATTTTTTGTTTCTTGTATGTGTAAATGACAAATAATAATAATAATAATAATATACACACATACACATATACATATAAAAATATTAAGTTAAATAAGAATTTTTTTATAACCTCCATCAACATAAAAGAATGAATATGAGTTTAAATTAAATTTAAATTAAGTTTGTCATACAGTTTGTTACAGCAAGAAAAACAGTTATTAAGGAGTCCACCATTCCTTAGACAATACAATCAACAACAGACAAGATTTATCTAAATATGTCCTTCTGAAAAATACCCAAATCGCTTTCTTGCATTCGTAATCTGTGCCGGATGTAGTTAAATAATCTCCATCACTTGCATTTTACAAAAAATATTGTACCAAATGGATCCATTGGAAAAATGGCAAATGGCAATTGGAAACCTAAGAAACTTTTTTATTTTATTTTATTGCAAAAAAAATAATTTTTTCCCATTATAATTGAGAAAGAAAAGAATTATTTTGGATAATTTAATTCAATAAGTGTATTGGAAATACAGTGGGCCTCAATTAAACGATTTCTGTGCTAACAGACATAACGTTTTCATAAATATATATTTTTTTGTTAAACCCAATCCCCACCGATGTCTGCATCAATCTTGTGGGATCTTTCAAATTTTGTGTGTCAGTAAATTATCGAAATAAAGAGCATTATCAAGTCCATTTTTATAATCTGCTAATAGTTCCCACAATATTGGCAAAAAGTCGTTCGGAATTGGTACCTTTGATTATGACAGTCCTCTCTTTAAAGAAGATTTATACAGTTCATATCACATTAAATTAAAATCCCAATAATTGTATCCTCAACACTTTATACATTCATTTTCCCTGATCTCTTTCCATATCTCTTTGAAGTCAGCTGTAGAAGTGACAGTTAACTAAATTAAGACACTCTTACGATATTTGAACTAAAGGACCAATTAGCTGTCTGCTTTTAGTAGAAAACAGATTAGGCATCTGGTGTTTGTTAACCGGGCGCTGCATGTTGACAGATCTCGCAAAATGGATGGTTCTCTTCTATAATAATTTCTATAGTTGCTGCCACGATGGGATAAAGGAAAAGAACCATTAGAATGAAACATCCGTTGTTTAATAAAATCTGATTGAATAGATATACGAAGTACTATTTTCATATGAAAAAAAAACAAACCTATTGTGCATACAAGTTAATAATTTCGATTTGATCGATCCATTTTAATAAGTAAAGAATAAATAAATTTCTGAAACTCTATTCTGAAGTGGGGCAAAGTTCAGTTAAGACGTACCGTGTCATTTGAAAAATATTTTGGTGAGTTCGACAAAACTTTTCATCCACAGTTTTCCGAATAGATTTTCGTGGGTCTTTCAACAGCCTATAAAATATTCTAGTCGTTTCGATTATGGTCTTTGAAACAAGTCCCCTGAGATCGTCTAACCTAATTTCAATAGCTCGACATAAAAAAACTTTCGATTCCACCAAAATTGATGTATAATCTTTGTACAATATGAAGAAGAAGATTGAAGACATATATCTCCTAAACAATAAAAGATACTTTTTGCCCATAAATCGGTTAATATAAAAAGAATCTGGATTATTTTAAATGTTTTTTATTGACGGAGATTTTCTAATATTCTCCCATCCCCTCCGGTCCATGAAATTCTAGCATTAAATAGATTATTTTCAGTAGCTGTATGCTTCAAAATAGTCCTACCACCACCTTTAAGTATAACCTTCGATTCAGAATCACTTTCCGATTCGATTTAAGCATGTCCATCCGTCTGTCCATGTAAAGCATATTCGCAAATACGCAGTTCTGAAGATATCTTTATGAAATTGGTACCTATTGAAATTGACTATGATCGGCCCATTATTTCATATAGGCCCCATACAAATATTTAGTCAAATTAAGCGAAAAACCACTGTGCGAAATTATACGATGGTCAGTCCATAAAAAATTTCCTTTAAAACGTATTTCACGTATTTCACATAAATGTTAATATCATAATAAGAATAAAATAAATTATACGAGGGTCGTTCAGTTATTTACAACCAACAATTTGGTGTAAGGTATTACATAGTCGGGCACCGACTATAACATTTTTACTTGTTTTTTATGTGCAAATATTTAGTATAAAAGTCTGGAATTGTACTTATGAATACACTCTATATATGGTGTTGATTACATTGTGGTCTTTTTATACACAAACACACACTCATATACACGTACCCTCACACATACTTTGTATATCTACCAATACCTACATATAAAAATACATTTCCTCATACACTCATATACACATATATGAAAATTTTTTACTGCCAACCAATAAGTGTTGTATTGCGGCCATTAAATAATTCATGAATTTTGTTTTTCTTCAGTTTTTTCATTCTTTGTTTTCTTCATTCTCTTCGTTTTGTTTCTTATAGTTTTTTTTTGTTGTCTCAATGTTAAAGTTCACAAATGTTCGCATTTCTTTTCCTGTTATTGTTTTCTTTTTCTTGACAGTATTTTTATTTTTAAGAAAACTCTCCAACACACACACACACTCATAACACTAATACATTCAAGGTAAAATTATAAGAAAAATAACAAAGATGAACATGAATTTTTATTACAATTTAGAAAAATATTTTTGTTTTTTATTATTTTACTTTTGTTTTTTTAAAAAAAGAACTCTTTTTGTTTTTGTTTATTTCTGTTTTTGTCATGAATTTTTACAAAAATAAATAAAAAAGAATTCTTAACAATAAAAATAGCGCATCCTGTAGAGAGATAAATATCTTGTAATAAAAGGAAATTTAATAATAAAAAAATACACCATGAAATAATAGAATTATTTATAGTGTTTACAAGATCTATATAAATAGGAAACGGAAATAGAAATGTTTTAGAAATTCTACAAACAAAGATAAATTTTCACATATTTAATTAGACACCAACAGCTTCCGTTTAAAAACGTTATATGACATTTTTTGTTTTCTTGAAAATTGTTCAAAAATTTAAACATTTTCCTTAAGATTTAAAAAATTTTAAACCGGAAACGGAAAATTATTCTGGACAAAATTATTCTACACAGTGTTAATAAAATGATATTTTTGGATATAATACTCTTTTGAGCCGTTGGAGGCATCTTAATAAAATTTAACACGGTTATAGCTTAGATATTTTGTCATTGATCTGATAGTACTTAGATCTCCAGCTGGCCTGAGGGGTAATGGGTGGCTTTTGTAATTTGGCCATCTCAGATATGTGGATTTTTTAAAAATTCACCTAAAATTCATTTCTAAACTGAGACAAACGAATTTTATTTCCTTTAAGTTAGCGGACTTTATAAAGGCCTTAAATTTTTTTAAAAATATCCGATTTCTTTATAAAATTCTTAATAATATTGCATCAAGAATCATATAAATATATGAATCCATAAAAAATATTAATATGAAATTGGAACAAAGAAAAGACAAATTTTTAAAAATTAAAAAAAATCATCATCATCAAAATTATCCTTATGGCTGCATATGTAAAGGAAACGCCCAAACTACATGACACCCTGTATAACGAGAATGATGATTTGTGTGATTTGGATTTTTTGATTTCCTTACGGAAATGTGGAAATATTTTCAACTCCCTGATGTATAAATATCAGAGTATGGAAAATCTCAGACCAAAATCTTTATTTTCAAATGATCTTAATTTTTACTCTTCTTTTTAAAGATTAGAAAAAAATCGTTAAAAACTTGTACTCTGTTTTCAAAAGGCGATCAAAAAATTAAACTCTTTTTTTAAATAAAAATTGAACTCTTTTAAAGATCCGATCTTACAAAGAATATTAAAAAAGAGTCGAAAATAGTGCCTTAATAAATATGTTCGAATACACTGTATTGAAATTTCATATAAGTGTCTCTCTTTGATTAATTTCAATTTGATTTTAAGTTTAAATATTAATTATATTTTCAAAAACACAGAAAAATTCGGAAATTTTTAGTTCTTAATGGAATTTTGTCATCAAGTAACTTCTTTTTAAATTTCAAATAATTGTACAAAACATTTTATACCATGACTGAAAGTCTTACTTAAACTGCTAAATTTAGTTATTTGTCATAACTTTTTCGAGTTCCTTGAAAACGCTTTGAATGTAAACAAATGAAATTTTATTTAGATAATTCTAACGAATCGAAAATTATCAATTTTTTTTTAAATAATTTAGCAACCACTGGACAATCTTCGACTAAGAAATATTAGTGTTAATTTCTAATTAATATTAATCATACGTATACTTACAAGTGTGGATTAAAGACGTTTATGACTAAACTGGCTCAGGTTTGTATTGGTTCATGAAAAAATTTAATTACTTTACCGTATAACAATTAAATAAATGATACTTGCGATATACAAAACTTGAGACTGTACTAAGTTAAACTGTGTTTTCGGCATTTCCTCATCGGATCAGATTTTCTTAAAAAAAAATTTAATAAAAAAACTGTTCAAATAATTTTGTTATTTATGCCCTTATTCTGCTATGCGATTTACGACAATTTTTGTTTTAGGCATTTGAGCATTTCGATTTTGATTCAATAAGTCAATATTGGTTTTTATTTATAAAAATAATGGTTGTAGTCTTTGATAATGACTGTTAATAATATAAATTATTTAATTGTAAACGATTTGGAACTTCAATTTACAATTTATAAAAATGTTTTTCAAAAACAATAAGTCATATTGGATCAACATTTTGCATATTTTATCATACATTTCTTATTTATCCGTTTTCGATGATGGAACATGTACAGATAGTAATATTGTGAATGTCTAAATCTAGATACTTTTCAGATCAGTATACCCATTTTAATAGGAAACTGCTTAGAAAAACAACAACTAATCTGTCCAAATTTCATTAAATTCGTACAATTGTTTTAGGTTCAAGAGTTTGTCCAATAAACAGACAGAGGAAACAAATGGTTATTGATAAATCGAATAAGAATTTGATTTGATTCAAAAAATATATAACATTTTGGGGTCCTAAATGATTCTTTATCATACCCCTACCACACCATATGTAGTTGCGCTATAATGCTTTTGTGCAGAAATTGCAACGGAAGGAAAAAGTTGTGCTACCACCACTTTTAAGTAAACCATTTTTATTGAAATTTTGCATGTGTCATTTGGCTCAAAAGTGTAATATTTATTCAATTCAATTTTAACTTGCAACGATATTGAAAGACATAATAGTTTATTTTACATAAACCTCAAATCGGGATCATATGTAGAAAAAAATATTGTTTGAATTGCACTTGAAGTCCCATAACACAGTCCAGGGACCACTTATGGAATTCAAGCTTTTAAGACTATAAGGCAACACTCCTCAGTTATAGGATTTCATATAAATCCAATCAACCGATCAAAAATTACAAATTTATTTCCAAAAAAATCGTTTTCGCCCCACTGTGCAATAAATATAAAATAGCTTAATTGCAGCAGATGTGGACTAAATTTGGCAAAATAAAATTTACTTGAAATACTTGAAATTTCAGTATATAAATATGTACTGAAATTATAGAGTTAAACAAAATCCAACATTTTCATACAGAAATACCCAAAATCCCAAACTTATAAAATGTATTTAAAAATGTGACTTTTTTCACTGAAATGATCTAACTGTCGCTATAAGAGAGCCGATCGACTGGAAATAATTTTTGGAATATTTACTTTACATAAAAAGCTCTACAAGAAGGATAATTTGAAGACAATTCCAGCTTTGCAATTTGCGAACTTAAGTATCATATTTGAATTTTCTTTTTCAAAATTTTAAATGGGTCTTGTGTTATTTCACATACTTAACTGATAAGATTAAAAATTAAAAGTTCAGACACACTTTTATAGAAATTTACAATGATTTTCAATATAAAAAATTACTTTTGTTTCAATTCATAAATTAATTTTTGGTGAATTTAAAAAAAAAAAAACAACATAACCGAGGTAGACAAATTTATAGAGTTACCAACCACGCCCCTCACTACATAGGAGACTGTACTCCTTCAAATCAACTCAAAAACATCCGAGCTCTAATTATGTGAAATGCCATTATGATATCTGTAACGGTTTAAAATTAACTGAATTATTTCAAAAAAATCGATTTGAAAACACTGTCGATCGGTCTACAAATGTCTACAGAACCCATATAGATGCACTTCCGAAAATCACTTTAAAGTAAGTAAATTTAAAGGAGGTTTGTAATGGTCACATTAAAATAATTATATCGAAAATAAAAGTCTAAAAAAGTAATTCCAAATATTTTTTTTTTTAATTTTAGGACTTAAACTCACTTAATGATTTTCAAATTTGAAAAATTCTAATTCAATATTATTATTATTTTTTTTTTTCAAAAAGATGTTTGAAACTTACATTTTTTTACAAATAATTCCAATAAGTTTGAATCTATAAAACGCTTTAACAAAAACTCCAATTTTTAATTCTGTATATTTTCACAAAAATTTAAATTATTTTTATTGAAAAATTTTCAGCTTTTTCAATTTCAAATCGCAAATTACATTACATTTTTTAATAAAACACTTGTTATTTTATCTTCAATATTAAAAAAGTAATTTTAAGAATTTTCTGATTTCTTGGTTTATTAACTTTAAATAAAAGTTTATAAAAAATTTTAAATTTTTCTTTGTTAAAAATTCTTCAACACAAAATTTTTTTTTAAATTTCAATTTTTTTTTTAATTTTCAAAAAAACATTTAATAGTTCTTTTTTTTAATTTAAATTTTTTATTTTCTTTTTATTTTAATCCGTTAAATAAAACTTTTTTCTTCATCTAAAACACACACGCGTTAGTCAGAGCAGAACGTTCTAAACTAAACAACAACAATCCAGGCACTGAATATTTTCCCTCAATGATTGATAAAAAAATGAAACAGACATTCTCACACACACACACAAATATATTTTAACTAATATAAAGTATTTGAATTTCAATTTTGTTTAACAGTTCAGAATTTTGTGTTCCGTTTGCCTGGATGTTTTCGTTTTCTATTGTTTCTGTTATTTGAACTCCCAGGAGTTTAACAGTTGTACAACAACAACGACAACAACAACAAACGGATTTTTATTTACATTTGTATGTGTATGAAAAGCGTTAGTTAATATTAATGTATGTGTTAGTTAATACACATACACGTATAAGAGTAGTCACCCAATATTCACCCGATTCATTAAACTCTACATTTATAGACTGTTGCTTTTTGCGAGAGATGTTAAAAAATTAGGGAAATTTGAGAAATACAAAGAATTTGTTCTTACGAAATGAGTGTTTTCGGAATGAGTACTTTGTGTTGGGTCGGTATTCGACAAGCGCTTGTGGAAATTGCAGAATATAAATGTTGTTTGACAGCTGCGGTTGAAACCGAATGTTATGGCCATCGAGTAAATACCAAAAATTACAAGAAAGATGAAACCTTGATATTAACAGAGCTACGAAAAAAAACCGTAGAGCAATAATAACAACGCATATAACAATAGGAAAGTACCGCTGAAAAAGGGTCTAACACAGATCCTTTTCAATGTTATTAATACTTCTAAACCCTGGTGATGTTTGATACTTTTATTCGAGCAATTTGAAACTCCGAAGTAACTTCAGACTTGAAACTGAAAAATTGCAGTGAAAAAATATAAAATAAATATCGTGAATGTCAGAAAGAATTGGATATCGCGAAATATCTGCAGATTTATGCAGCTAAAATTTCAAATTACTTCTAAACCTTATGAAAAACTGATTACAACTGAGAGGCAACAGATGGAGACTTTCTAACCTATGGCAGCAACCACGTCGAAGCATGATTGAAAAACAGCTATAAATACAACAGGAAAAGTGCTAATACAGCATATAAAACGTTAATTGAGAAGACCAGGTGATAAGCTAATAAATGGTTTGGAAATTTATTCTCCCGGCTATTTAACCTAACAACATAATAGCTCAGATAATCGACAGAGTCTGCAACCATGCCAAAGCCATGACAGCTAAAGAACAAAACACAAAGTGGCCAAAAAATTAGGTCAGTAGGCAAGCATAAGCTAAAACCGTCTAAAATTTCAAAGTATCTTGAGAAGCTATACAACATATCAAACGCTAATTAAAGATACAGACCAAGTTTGGAATCACATTCTTTCGGCGACTTTATAGAGCCTAACAAGAGGATTATCCAAATAATCGATAGGATGAACTTCAATACAGGATTTTTCGTTATGAAAAAACTATAAAATCTCTCTATAACCCACATACAATTTCCTTGCTTGTCTAAATATTAGCGCAATACTTATCATTACATTTAAATCTTCCAATGTGCAAGCAGTCTAAACTGTAAGGTAACATCCTTAAAAATTGACTCGAAACTAAAGTTTTCTAAGTTTTTGTTACGTTCCATTGGAGGATCTCTTACTGTTGATCATAACCAAATCTCAGGGAAAATTTTGTCTTAAGTGAGGATAAAAACCTATTTAAATTTTTTAGAATGTGGAGAGTCACGGGCTATCAAACCTTTACAGAAATGCGTTTAATATCGTTTTGTACATAACCCCAGGAAAGGACTTCACAAAGAATGTTACAAAAAGATATTTAGTAAGTCAAAGAGAACACCACTTCTGGCATATATAATTTTGCCTATTTAGTATCAGACTTGTAAGAAGTTGGCCCCTGGGGCAGCAAGTTGGAATAACCTAAGAAAAAGTCCCAGGAATTTTATAAAAATTAATGAAATCCAATAGAGGTTGGAAATAAAATAGAGGATGCCATTATATATAAAATCGTTTACAAAAATAATGTGATTTTTTGCAATCGATACAAAGTTTATCCCAAAAAAGAGTTTAATTTTCTTAGTTCATAGTTAACACACGCATAAGTGCTCGGATTTGGTCATGGGCATACCGATACGATCGAAATAAATGGTAGTTAAATATGACTAAATGTACCCTACAATGCGGACAAACCCTATTTTTCCATTCCTTTTATTATCATGATTATCTAGTTGTCATAATCATATATTTTTCGTCAATCAGTGGCCTTTACTTGATACTTTAGCTCTTGATATAAAGCACGCTTACGATCCCCCATCTCCTTGACATTGTGGAAATTCAGTTTCAACGTTAATATGATTGTTTGGTCGGACGTTACTTATGGGATTTTTGTCTTTGGAGTTGTCATAATGTCCAAAATCGCTTATTGTGTGAGTCTCAAGTTGTTCTTGTCTTTCACAACTGTTACTGTTGAGTAAAGTTTCCAATTTCTCTTCTTAAATATTTTTCGACTAATCAAATCTCTCCTTGTCTTTTATGTCGAAATCACCAATATTGAATATGATGACCAATAAACTAATTAAAATTGATTGCATTATTATAGCGATTGAAAAGAAATGTGTTTACACTTTGGGATCTTTTATGACATATGTTTACCCTCCAAAATACCATATCAGTTAATAAATTATGAATGTCAATTTAAATTTTTAACTAATTCTTTAACACACCTCGTTTATATAAAATATTTCTCAACTGAGCAAGAAAAAAACCTAAAAGCAGCTGAAGCACATATTTTCTTCCCCGGTCCTCACCCATTTAAATTTTTTTCAATCGTTATCATATTCACCGTTCCACCATTAACTTAATGTAAAAAATGTGTTTACACGACGTGTTTTACATACAAACACATTTAAACAACAACAATTACTTGCATTTTACAAAAAAAAAAAAAAAAAACTACTCAGTCTGTCGTTCATTTTAGCAATTCGAACAGATTCTAATAGACGACCAAAGAAAAAGAATAAACAAACCCAAAATAGTTGTTTTTCTCTCTGTTTTGATATAAACAAATACGGATAATGTTGTTATCCCCCCAAAAAAAGACTGTACTCAATAAAGGAATATACACACACCGCATAAACACATACACATTAATATGAAACTTACAAACATAAATAAAATCTTAATAATTTTTTTACAATTTTCCATAAATGTGGGTTTTGGGGATGTTTGGGAGAGAGAAGAAGAAAGGAAGAGAGGAAGTAAGGGCACTAAACAAAACAAAAACAAAAACTTCAAAGTGAGGGGTGACATTTTTGTGTTTGTATAACTGTTGCTCCATTGTGTTTGTTATCATAGTAATAAACGTAACGGTACTCTAAAACTCTCTCAGTTAACAGAATACTCTTTTTATTTATTTTACCCTGTTGCGCTCATTCTCTTTTAAAATTTTGAGAAGTTTTACTGTTAAAATCACCTGTTAACGCTAAATATTTTTTCGTATTTTTGTTCATTTATTTGTTCCACAAATTCCTTTACATTTCCCCACCACAAACAAACATGTTTTTTTTCTCTTAAGATTTTTATTTTGTTTTCATGTTTTGTTTTCAAATACTAGAATTAACAGAATGAAAGCTTTCAATGAAGAGCTTTTACTATATATTTTCATTTGCTACTTTTGGTTTGATTTTTTTGAAATTTAATTTTACGTTTGTAGTTGTATTAAAGGACATCTTTTTGTTACTTCCATTCGGTATATAAAAAAATATAATTCGGAAATTATTTTTTATTTGGAATTAAATATTTTTCTTTAAATACAATAAACCTAAAGAAACCTAAATCGCTAAAAGGTGAGTAAGACTATTAAAACATTGCACGGTGGGACAAACTCGATTTTTTGATAATAAAATAGCAACTGAATTTATAAGGAGTGAGGTCCAAAAAATCACACGTGATAACATTTTGAAATTTTTTCGCAAATCCTTTCATTAAAGTTTTTATAGCGCTCCCTGTCACTTTGTTCGAACAGGTAGATTCCGTTTAAAATTTACCACACCTTTGGACGCATTTTCGTTCTCTTCAATGGCCTTAGCTGGATTTGCCTCCCTTGGTGCAAGCGCTTGTTTACAACAGTGACATTATACCAAGGGGCTCAAAATAAGTGGACACATTATAAAGTCTTATGAATGGATGCAGCCTTTTTTGTAAACATTCCTTGATGTAAATTTTGGTATTTATAGAGACCGTTGCAACAAATGATTATCTGCATATTGGTTGCCATTTGAACTAATTGTGAGTCCTAAATTTTTCTTCAACATTGCATCGAGCATACCTGGAAGATACGAAAAATCTGCGAGAACATAGATATCGTCATTATGCAGCAACAATATTTTTTAGAAAACTTGACTTTAATTTCTGTGCTCCTCTTTTGACCTCTAAATTTTAAGCAGCGTTCCTGTCAAGAACTTTTTGAGCCTTGTATGTTTTAAACCAAATAGTCAGAGCAATCACCCATTCAGTTTACTTTCCTACCGGGTGTGTTAGGAGCTCTTTTAAAAATTGATTTTAAAAGAGCTTCATTTTGACGGCGCGCCTTTGAATGATTGAGCAACTTTTTGTAGCACCAAGTTATGTTTTGTTGAAATTATTTAATTATTTTACTTTTTTTTAAATATTTCAGCCTATAACTTTTTTCTGTTGATCCCATTTGGAAAAACGTGGTCCATAAACGGAGTTATGGGATTTTAAAATAGTATATTTAGAACGCCAAAATGTAAAACCGTGTGCCAAATTTTTGCTTCTTATAAAATTTTAAGTTATAAAAATTGGAATAATTATTAACCGCAAATCGATATCCACAAAGAAATTTTGAATAATTTGTCTTCTGACCATTCTCCAACAAGAGTAACGTAAATGAAAGGGCGAAATATCGAAAGTTCCCGGTATATATTTTTACAAGAGTCAATGAATTTGCAAGATTAACTATCGCGGTTCTTCAACATTCCAAGAGTCAAATCTCTAACAAATCGAGTAAACAAATATCAAATTCAGATATTCAAAACTTTTTCTTAAAAAAAATATTACTGAAAAAATGAAAACAAACCGGGTCTCCAACTGCAAAGCTGAGTCAGTCTATAGCAAAAAGAAAACTAAAAACGGTTCTTCAATCAGATGGTTACAAAGCAGGTCTCCAGATGCAAAGCTGAGTCAGTCTCAAAGAAAACTGAAAACGGAATTAAAACTAGAAAAGGATCGCCAAAGTATAAAATACATAAAGAACTTGACTAACGATGGACGCACGAATTTTGACCTATAAATGGCTGCGAAATGTATTTAGCGGTTGATGTATAAAGTCTTTACGCAAAGCCAATGGAACCTGGGTATGAAGTGCTGAGGAAAAAACCAATTTATTTGTTCAACATCTGAGTTCAATCTTCGAATCTGACCTCCAAACAAATGATTTTGTACTGGGACAGACATCTTATACATCTTATTCTGCATCAGATTATAGTGAGTTGGTCATATAGCACAATTTTGATGTGAAGAACACCATCAATGATCAAAAACCCACAGAAAAAGGCAATAATCACACTGCCAATATTGTATACCAAAAACTAAATCTTGGAGAGATCTGACGATATCTATATTTAATACAGACCTACAAGGTCTACAGACCTACAAGGTCCCACAACAATCCACATTTTGCTGGTTTTTAAATAGAAAACTTCTCAGGGCTATAGCAAATACTAAGGCCGAAATTCATTTCACTTTGCCAACAACAGACAGACTGACATATCTAAATCGACTCAGATTTTAATTTACTGCATAAATATATATACATATCTAATGATTCCTTCTTAGCGTTACTCTCTTCACCACATATGGTGGTGGAGGCCATAATAAATAAAGATAAGTTTTCGCAAAAAAGAAAAAAACATAGTAAATCAATTTTTTTAAATGTTCATTCCGAAAATTGTTATTTTTTTTGTTTTTGCGATCCTTGTTTACATTGAAACGTTACTTTCTGTTTACACTAAGCAGGACCTTAGTGAAGAGTATATATATTTTAAGACTTATATTTCATGGATTTTTCACACTGAATAACAAATTTCTATAACTGAGATTGAACAGATAAATGACAAATTTGATTAAATATTTCTTAATAAAATAATTATTAACTATTTATGCTTAATTAATTAATTTAATAGAATAACGCAAATTCGGAATCCATATCTAATTTTTCATTATTTTTTCCAAAATATAAAGAAATTTCATGATAAAGAACATCAAAATAAAAATAATATTCAATCTCTCGCATAAGTAAGATTTGGAAGAAGGGGGAGAGAAGTATAAAATAAATGTACATCCCATTAATTGTCTGTATGAAAAAGGGGAAATGTTAATTACCAGACTCCTCTAACAAATTAAATATTAATTAATCATTTTACGCGGGAAATACTAATAAAATAGAGGAATGTAAGAATGTATCTACGATAATTCTATTCAATTTTTCCTTTCCACTTTTATTTTTTCTCTTTCTTTATTTATTTTCCTATTCGTTATGTTAATGGAAATCACTATAGGAAATATGAACACACAAACAAATAAATTAATATATTAGAGGACCATAAATATAATCTAATGTATCTGTGTGTATGTGAGTTACACTATGTGGACATAATATTTAGAAGGAAACGAGAAATATTAAATTCAAGATTCATTTAATTACTTAATTGTTTAATTACAAATTTCCTTATCCTTATTTCTATAGGACACTACTGTAAATCCGTTATATAAGAAAAAATCTAGTAAGAATGTTATATTCGTCAATACCGAATCTTCAATACGCTCCAACACAAATGACTAAGAAATAAATACATTATGTTTTCGTACATGTACACCATACACACTCACACATACACTCAGAAGCTCATACATTATATGAAAGTATTTCTTAAATATGTATAACAAAGAAACCTTAGTGAAGCATAAAATGTGTTATATTTTTAGCTATAACTTTTTTTCTACTGAACCGATTTTGAAAATTTGCAGAAGGGAAATGAGGTATATATTTCTTGATATTACGACAAAATTTTATTCTTTTACGTAAGTTCTTTACGAAAGTTCTACGTTTTAATCTAGAGATTGTCTCAAATATCAGTCTATATCTCTTAATAAAATGAACAAATATTCAGATCGAATTTCATTGAGCTCTATGCCAAAAACAGACTTACAGACATCACACATACATACATACATACATACATACATACATACATACATACATACATACATACATACATACATACAAACATACATACACACATACATACATACAGACGGAAATAGCTAAATCGACTTAGATTTTGATTTGATGCAAAAATATATATACATTATTCAATAATTCCTTTTTAGCGTTTCCTTTTAAGCGTTACACATGGAATGACAAATTAATAAAGCCTTTTCACTACTTGTGGTGGTGAAGTGTTAAAAATAGAGAAAAATTACGATTGTATTTGGCTTTCGGGAAACGCAAAATGTTATAATTAAAGAAAACAATATTTAACAGTCTACAGTTGACAAAATTTTATCCAAGTCAAAAAGTTATAAGTAATGAGATCGAAAGGATTTTAATACATGATTTGCGTTTTGATGTTTTTAGAATATTATAATATTTACACTTAAAATAGATATAATAGTATAATATTATAACAATATAATATGAAATAATTGTATAACAGTATAATTATTTAATATTATAAAATTATAAAAATTGTATAATACTATTATACCATACTATAATATATTAGTATAACAGACTTATGATCTAAATATTATACGATTATACTACACGATTCTTTTCTTTTTTCTGAAACTATAAATCGGCTGGTTGGATTAATACGATATTTGGCATAACTATAGGAAATGAGTGTATCATCATAACTTTGAAAGATTTCCTAAGGAGAATGTTTGTTATACAATTTGAAATAGTTTTGTTCCTTATTGCCCAGATAGTGTTCTTAACGTTCAGAATTTTGCGATATAATAGGTCACACTGTTCACAAATAGTCCAGAAATATATCTTCTGTTACACAAAATATATTTGAAATAACAAGTAAGAATGTTATATACGGATATGATACAAAAATCCACTACTTACATTTTAATAGAATCGTAGCACGATGCCTATTGAAATAAGTAATAATAGGACCATTTTTTTATATAGGCCCCATACAAAAGGGCCCCCCAAATGAACTTTTTAGTCCATAAAATTCCTAAATATAAAACGAGTTTTTCCAAATTTTATGGATATAATTATTATTACTTTCTAAAACGATATAAGAAATTATACGAGGATCGGTTAATTATTTTTTATAGGTCCTCTCAAAATATATCAATTTGAGACTCATAATTCGCACACATACATGGGAATTGTAAAAATTTTAAATCAAATTAAGATAATTTTGAGCCAAAACCGCTCTGCAAAATTATACGAGGGTTGGTCCATAATTTTTTCTAACTTTCATATAGCCATCCAGACAAAAATTCCCATTAAAACTTTTAAATTTCACATAAATGTTAGAATAATTATCTATTACACACATAAGAAAAGAATTATACGAGCGACGTTCATAAATTTTTCGCAACAGTCATTTACAACCAACAATGTGGCCTTCTAAATCTTAGAAATATGAATCTTCTCATTCTAAATAATTGTTTTGATAGGAGTTTCGAAACGTCAATACGTTTCAATATTCAAATTTTGCAATTTCAAAACATATCGTCTCAAAGAAAATTCATTAAATTAAGGGTAATCCGAACAAGGACCGAATTTAAATTAGAATTTTCTATATACATTTGATAAAATTTTTCGAAATAAACAAAAAAATCTATATTTTAATAATTTTTAATTTGAAAACTGATTATTTTTGCACTAAACATCTCACTCCATTTTGTTCGAAAAATAATTATGTTTTTTAACTTAACAAAATTTAAATCAGTTGAATAATTTCGGATACAAAATACTCAACATCTGAAAAATTCAGAAAATTTAAATACAAATATCTCGAAAATTATAAAATAAAAAGAACACACTTATTCCAAAAATAATAAGTTCTACCCCATTGTGCAGTGATGCCAAAATAATTTCTTTTTGGAAATTTTATTACTTTTGAATCTTAATAAAATTAAGATATTTTCGAAAGATATTTAGATATTGATTTATTTTCGAGCAAAAAGTGTCAGAAGATACGCTGAATCAAATGTCGTAGGTAATATTAACGAAACATTTTCGTAGAATTTTAATGAAAAAATTTGTTAAGTAAACAGATTTTTTTCTAATTAACATAATTTTTCTTCAAATAAAAGAATTCTCTTCAAGTATACTAAACAACCGGACTTCCTCTAACCAGATTAATCAAATAATTTCAAATTCATCGATTAGTTTCAATTCCGAATAATTTTAATCCCAAATAATCATAAAATTTCATATCAAATAATTTTTTATATCCTCCACCGCCATAAGTTTGTAATACGAAAAAGGAATCAACTCAAACCCTATAATGTGTATTTATTCTTGTGTTAAATCAAAATCAATTCAGCTATATCCGTCTGTCTGTCTGTAAGCCTGTCTGTCGGTTGTTGTTGGCACACTCACATCCAGGATTACACATTTGATTTATCTCCTTCCTTAACACAAAGCAAATAAAGAAATAAATGCTAATGATCATAATAATAATGATTGAAAATATAAGTGTCACATAATAACATTCTTATAAATCAAGTCTTTTACACTCAAACAACTTTTTTTTCATAGAAAAAAGTTAACTAATTTTCATCATTAATTTATCAAACATTTAATTAAACCAAAACAGGCAGCTGTACGAACAAATGTGAAGAAGCATTAAATCGAAATAAATATTTTTTGTCTTATTTACATAACAAATAATCTTAAAGATTTGTTCCATATTATTAATTATTAATTATATTTATTCAAAATGAAGGAAAAATGAAATAAATACAAATAACTTATAACTTATAAGTTAAAATGTTATCGGTCAAGCCCGACACCACGTTGGTGATTGTAAATGTCTGCTACGAGAAATGTATAAACGACACTCGTATAAGTTCCTTTCCTTATTTATGCGAAACATTTATGTGAAATTTATGCGTTTAAAAGGAATTTTTTTCCTGTAGGGTTATATGGAAATTAGAAAAAATTATGGACCGACCTTCGTTAAATTTCGCTCAGCAGTTTTCGCTTATATTTATCTCTTATTTGAATAAAATATTTTTACAATACCTACGTATATGTAGGATTTTTGAGTTTCTGAGTGATATTTGTAAGGGTGCTTGTATGGGACCTATAAGAATAATAGTTCGTATAATTTTAAGCATCATTTTAGAATATAATAAGGCTTTGTTTTGCAAAATTTCGTTAAAACCGTTTTATATTTATGAATTTTATGGGCTAAAAACTATATAAAAACCATTCCGGAGGGACATTTGTATGGGACCTATATGAAATAATAATCAATTTCAATAATCATCGTCCTTGGGCCAAATTTCATTAAAACGGTAACCTGTACTTTGCGAACAAGCTTTACATGGACAGCCACCCGTTGTAGGGTATAATAAGAAAATCCTGCAGTAAAATTGATAGATTAAAAACATTGAAAAGATTTGTTATTTCTTAAAAGCACGTCTGCGTTTATAGAAATATTCCATATAAAATAAATAAATCTTGCTTACTTTAAAAAAGTCTCGTTAATTTGCCTCTCTTTTACCATCTTTACTTTTAATGAGAAGAACAAAGAAAAAACATAAGTGGGGAAAAAATGAATTGTGTTTATAGGAATATGCACCAGTGTAGTAGAATAAACAAACATTTCTTAATTTTCTGTTTTTCTTTATGTATAATAGAATTTCATAAAAAAAAATAATATAAATATAAATCAAGGGCATAGATGTGTATGAGTTATAACAATCACTAATATTAATTATACGTCGCACGATGCAGATTTTTTTAATATTTATATTAGGGATATCTTATTGAAATGGTTATAGCTGGACTTAATTCCTTTGGTCAGGGACGATGTCGATGATTCCCCAAAGTTTTAAAATTTGGTTATGTAAATTTTTTTAAATGTTACCAAAAATCCATTTATTTTTTGAGACACAACAAATTTTGCATAAATATAATCTCTATAAAAATCTTTTAAAAATTCAGAGATATTGTATCGAAATAAAGACAATAGACTTGTTTGCTTTAAGTTTTTAAAGTAAATGAAATTATCATCGGAAAATATATTATTAGAAAAACTAAACAAATTTACAATTTGCTTTTTCCCTGCCAGAAATTGGATATTTTCTGAAATTTGTGTATAAGATTGTAATTTTGTAGGAAAATATAATTTTTATAATATAAATCATTTTTCTCAAACTAAACAGCTGTTCTCTTTTGATTATTAATGTGAATAATTGAGACCAAAAAATTAAAAAATATACGTTTTTCCATGTTAAATATTTGGTATTTTTTGAAATTCATGTAGATATTGTAAGAAAATTTTACGTTTAAAAAATCGTTTTTCCCAAATTTTATAAAAAAAACTGGCAGCTGTACCCTTTTGATTATTAATCTTTAAGTATGTATAATTAAATTAAATAAAAATATTAAAAAATAAAAATACACGTTTCCGGTTCCTTTTTTAAAATGAATATTTGCCTTTTTTGGAAACTTTTATTAAATGTACAAAATATCGCCACAGAAGTGTTGTTAATTTTTTTTAAATTTTTTCCTTTCTAAAAATAAATAAGAGTTATAGTCGGTTAAGTCTGACCATTTATTACCCTACACCACATTGTTGGTTATTAATGGTAGCCATCAAAAATTAATGATCGACCCTCGTATAAATATATTTTCTAATTTGTGCTTAAAAGTACTAATATATATGTATGATTTGTGTGCTTTCAAAGGACTTTTTCTAGGGGAAAAACATTTCGTACATCGATTTTTGCTTATATATCGTAATCTCAATATTTTTTTTTATTTTTAAGGGGATTTATATGGGACCTATGAGAAATAATGGACCGATCCTTGTATAATTTGGGAAAGTTATAATATTATTTGATTTATTTGGGCAAAATTTTGTTAAAATCACTTTATATTCAGGACTTTTATGACCTTAAAACCCCATTTAGGTGGAAAAATTTGTATGGAGGCTAGGTGAAATAATGGACCCTTCATCACTAATTCCAATAGGCATCATCATTGGGCTAAAATAATCATACTTGCCAAGTTTCATCGTGGTATCTCAAAAACTACGACCTGCATTTTGTTCACAAGATTTCTACGAGTTGAGATTTTTGGTACAACTGAATGGAAAAGTGGGTACATTTCTAATTCTAAGTTTTGAGGAGAAGTTCAGGTACATCGTATTAAAATTTTAAAAAAATAACATTATTTAAATAAACTTTATTGAAGTTTAAAGATAAATTTTATTTTCAAAAAAAAGCAGCAAAAATTGTAAGTTTTTTCATAAAATAAAATAACACTTTCTCTTCATAATAAAATTGTGAATCTTTAAATTCTGTCGATTTCACAGATACCAAATACTTGTGTGAAGTTTATCCCTTTTGAAAATCCAACCTAAATTAGGCATCCACTAGTAAAATTTAGTTATTTTCAATACATTTTTTTTCTCTCAACATAATAAATTTTGGAGTAACCGACTATGCCCTCGACCAGATAAAAGTCTGCATTCTTTCAAATGAACACAAATGTATCAAAATTTACCCCTCTCTATGATCCTGGTCTTTGGTAAATCTGTTTTAAAACTTAACTTTTTTCCAGTTAATTTTGATAATTTCGGTTTTCCAGTTTCACATAATTATTTTCTAATTTTCCCTTTTAAAATATTTATTTTTAGCATCAAGTTTGCTCTCTGGTTGAACATTTCACATTCACATTTAATATTTCCCAAAATCCTATTTACCATTAAATACTAAAAATTGCTTTTGTTTATGTTCTAAATTTAGTTGTTAAAAGTCAATTAAAACTTTTATTTTATTGAGAAAAAGAGCTTTATTTTATTTTTATTTTATTTTATTTTATTTTATTCATGTTGGTTGTTATTGTTGGTGTTGTTGTTGTCATACAAGTACATAATAACTTTCGCTTTTATGGATATTCTGCGTCTTTTATTTGTTTTTCATCATTACATGACATTAACAAATGGACATTATGTTTATAGTCCTCATTTACAACAATAATAATTATTATTGTTATTTTTTTCACAATTTTTCATTGCAAAATAATAGTAGGGTGGTTCAGATTTAAAATTTAAAATTTTATAATAAAATGGAAGATTCTCAGTGGACTTAAAATGTTTTTTTCGGATATAATTCTGTAACTTTGGAACTACTGAATATTTTTAAATGAAAGTTTAACATGGACATTCCTAAAATGTTTTCCAATAGATTTTTAGAGGAACATTACTCCCTGTTAAACACAGGGGATAAGTGGTTGACCTCCAAACATAGTCATCTCGGGTATGAATATTTCAAGCTACATTTACAGAAACAACACCCTGAATATATTCCTGTATTTTCTCTTTATGTTAAAAAATCTCAATTGATCAAACGATATTTATGGACTAATTTGGAAGAGTATAAGTGCCCTCATCCGGCCCCGGAAGGATCTAGGAAAAAATGCTCTTCCACAGTACTATATAAATACTTAAGAAATAACTATTCACTTATTACACACAAAACTGCAGCGTAGAGATAAGCGATACCGTGATTTTTGAATAATGTCGTTCCCAGTGAAAGTGATTTTTAAATCAGTGTTCTTTAAAACAGTGACAGTGATCGCAATAATTTTTAAAAGAAAACAATGTTTTTTTATTTTTATTAAAAACTTAAAAATCACGGAAAACGAAAGGGTTCAATTAAAGACGACAGAGGGCATTATTATTATTATTATTATTATTATTATTATTATTATTATTATTATTACTATTACTATTACTATTACTATTACTATTATTATTATTATTGTTATTATTATCATTATTATTATTATTATTATTATTATTATTATTATTATTATTATTATTATTGTTATTATTATTATTATTATTATTATTATTATTATTATTATTATTATTATTATTATTATTATTACTATTATTATTACTATTATTATTACTATTATTATTATTATTATTATTATTATTATTATTATTATTATTATTATTATTATTATTATTATTACTATTATTATTATTATTATTGTTATTATTATCATTATCATTATTATTATTATTATTATTATTATTATTATTATTATTATTATTATTATTACTATTATTATTATTATTAATATTATTATTATTATTATTATTATTATTATTATTATTATTATTATTATTATTATTATTATTATTATTATTATTAATATTATTATTATCATTATTATTATTATTATTATTATTATTATTATTATTATTATTATTATTGTTATTATTATCATTATTATTATTATTATTATTATTATTATTATTATTATTATTATTACTATTTATATATATATTTTAATATGGTAGTCTCTATAGAGTTAACAATGGGTACCATAGGAAACGGATAATTTTAATTATAGATGAATCGTGAATTTATGCTCAGCACTACCTTTAAGTAATTTTCTTACCTCAAAATAAAAACAAATACATTTGAGTATGCAACAAAAGAGGGAAAAACAACATTATTTGTAACTGTTATTTCATAATTTCAGTCACTGTAGTGACCAGTGTTTAAATCACAGACGTGAAAATATCGCTCATCTCTACTGCAGGGAATGTTTGAATGGGAAATGTCGCAAATTTATAGCGAGGAAGCCAAGTTTCAGTTAATTTTTGAAGAGTACTGTACAATTTTTATATAAGTGTTTGATATCGTTGGAAAGGTAATTACTTGAAAAATAATATGTACATAATGCTATTTCAATTAATTTGCCAAAAATTCAGAATTTTTTTGGTGCACTTATGAAAACATTGTAATATTTGAGATCAAAAAAATCTATAAGAATAAAGATATTTTTATGAAGTTTGAATAAAATATGAACAAAGTTGTCTTTAATGTAAAAATATAAAAAGTTTCCCACTTTTTTATTCCAAAACACCCAAAATTACAATACGGGGAAAACTGTTTTTAAGAATTTCGCTTTTTCAGTAAATTGCTCACACTGCTAATATAAGAAGTTTGGCCCATTACAGATTTCTATATCTATATAATGAAGGTTTTTAAATTTGTTTCCTCCTCAAAAAACTAAAGAAAAATATGTAAAAATTAACGAAATTCCGATAGAACTAGCGGGAAATTTGTTCCCTTTATGTCCTCGGATTTGCTTTAAATTCACTTACATTAAAAATTCTTTCAGAACTAAGAAAAAAATTTTAAAGTCCAGAAAAAAATAGTTGATTTTAAAGTGAAAAAATATTTCCACCTTTTTAAAAAAATTATCAGAAATGTTTTTCTAAATTTATCTTTTTACTGAATCCCCATAGGTGTATGGTTGTTGCGCAAAAATTATTTAGAATTTTGTTTTGAATTCAGGCAATATTTTAGAATTTTCTGAGCCCGAATAGAACCCACCAAGTTCAAAAAACTAAAAAAACTGTCCAAAAAATGGGTCAAATTTTTACTTTGGTCTAAATATCTCTTAAACTATAAGAGTTATCCCACACACGTAAGTATATTTTTTTTAGAGAGTTATAATAATTTTTCAACAAATCATAAATAAAATTTTGGCGAATTTAAAAAAAAATCATCATAACCGAGGTGAACAACTTTGGAGATCCATATCCCGATCTCAGGACCCTTTAGAAAAATGTCCTTCTGCAAAGCAATTAGAAAGCACTTAAAAAATGTCCATCTAAAATTTCCAAAGTTACAGAATTATTTCCAAAAAAGCGTTTTGGGACCACTGTGTAAGGACAAAATGACTTATTAACAGAAATAAATACATTTTTGAAACAAGCTCTGTCCGAATTGGAATTTAAGGAATTTTAGAATAGAAAAATAAGGATCTTTCTACAATCCTGTATTAAGGACAAAATTTTGTCCAATTTCCTAGCTGTAGCGGTGGTTTAAGAAATCAGGTAGAAACAAAAATTAAAATATTTCTAAATGACAAAAAAAGTTATTATTTTCACCAAGGTGACCAACATTTATGGGCGACCACTAATTCCTTGGACTTACTAATAAGCTCCTTGTGCTACTTTATATTGATCAAGAATTTCATCGAAAAATCTTCAGTAGTTTCAAAGTTCACTTCGCATTCTCAATTAACAGATCATTAATTAATTATAACTTCTGAATTGCGAAAAAATCTGATCCAAAAAAATATAATTCTTGAGATTAGGATAAAAAAGGAGGTTAATTTTTTTCATTCCAGCCCTGTAATATTAAAAATTAAGCCGGAAATTTGTAAAAATTAAAAAAAGTGAATTTCAGGAAGTCTGATTCTCTCAAAATTTTTATTTTTAAAACTCTTCTTCCATTATAAAAAAATATTTTAAATTTATCTTTCAAAGAATTAGAAAACACAATTTTATTTGAGAACATATTTTTTATAATTCTAAAAATTAAAAATATTTAAAAGAAATCGGGTAAAATGTGGATTTGATTTTGTCAAAATAGGTCAAAAAGTTTAAGTTCCATAAACAACGAGTAATTTTATGGATTTTGATTCGCAATCCACTGATTTGATAGAAGGATTTTCTTGAGTTGTCCTAAATCAGCAAATCGACTCAGATTTTGATTAAGAGCAAGAATATATTTTATGGGGTCTAAGATGATTCATTCTTGGCATTACATACAAAATACATTATTCCTAAATCTACCTTTTGAATAAGATTATTTTTGGATTTTAGTCTACAGAGTCCATATTTATTGAAGGTCTTGAAAAAGCCTTTACCATGTAAATAAATACACTTTACAATTTTTAAAACTGCATTCGGTCCAATACACATGTTTTGGGATTTTAGAAAAAATATATTATCAAAATCAAAATGTTTATAAAAGAATGGGTCAAATCCGAGAGGGTCTACTATTTAGCCCTATATGGTTTTTGACCGCACAATTTAGATGGGAATTTTCTATGTAAAGAAACTTTTAAGAAAAATATAAATGCAAATAACTTGTAAACTAAAAGAGAGAAGTAACACACGTAAGCATTTTTTAAAGGTATTAAAAGCTGCTATAAGATGATGGAATTTTTGATATTGAGTGAAAAGAAAAAATTGGCATTCGGTTAAAAATTTAATGTACGAGGTATCCAATATTGCACCCATATAACTCCTCCCATGGAGCTCCTATGTGGTCAGAACTTCCATAGTTAGAAAGCGCAATTCCTTTGCTGTTGTTATTTAAAATAAAGTGTAAATCATCCAGCCGATCAAAAATTACAGATTCATTTCCAAAAAAGAAATCGATTCCGCCCCACTGTGTATTGTCTGATATCATAAATGAAAATTTGTGCGAATTTTTAATTAATCAGCATTGGAAAGCCACGAACTACTGCTTCTGAAAAATTGTTAATACTTGAAATCACTTCCCAATTCCGATTGATATGAAGGTATCGTAGTTGGTATGGTACATATTTTATTATAATAAGCATGGTTTTCAAGATATCACAAGTTGAAAAATATAGTTAATGAGCAATTACAACAACAATTGCTGACGTTCGAGGAGATGTTAGGGAAAAGTTTAGGACCCAAAAGCAGTCAACATTTCTCATAAAGTTCTTAACAAAAGATACCAATAATTTGTTACAATGAAATGCCGAAATTCACATTAAGAAATTTTTACTGAAAAAGGCTGCTTCTATTCATATATCTTCATAATGTGTCCGCTTATATTTGGACAGACTTGGCTTCCTACCACTATGGTAAACAGACGTGCTTTACTTGCAAAGTTTAGCCAACCCTGGAGGGTCATCGACTACTACCCTAACAATATGACGCTTTTAATTCTTAAAATTATCTTGAAAACACTTCAGCATAAATTATGTGAAATTTCATTAAGTTATCTCTAACGGTTTAAAAGTTTCAGAATTATTATTATTCAAAAAATTGGATTTGGACACAATCTGCTACGGAGGTTAATAATTTCCGGTAATTCAGTATTTTTTGTTTTATGTCAAAGTAGATAATATTATGATTCGGCATTTAACAAATTAATTAGATCATGTGTAAAGTTACAACTGGGAAACAGTGGTCCCAAAAGGATTAATATGCCCCCTTTTCACACTTATGTGGAAAAGTAAAATTTCTCATTTTCTATTATATTAATTTTTATTATGAAACTCTATTAAAAACTCTATTGAAAGGTTCATCTAAAAATTCTTTCATATGGAAAACAATGGAAAAAATTACATCTTACTACTACAACTACCACAACTAATACTTATACAATATGTACGTGCAAATTACATTTGTTGTCGAAATATAATTGTCACAACGGACTTAAATATTTGATTCCATTTCCGTTGTGTCTTTTTGTCTCGTTCTAAACAAACAAACAATCAAACAAATACATACTCACTTATACAAACACAGACACAAACATTAAACAAATACTACTGATGGCCGACTAGTTGGTTGGTCTATTGGTCAATACATTACAACAAACTTAATAATCAATTCTTTTTTTCTGTTATGATTGTCGTTGTTGTTTTTGCATTTTGGAAATGAAAATAAAGAGAAAAAATTTATTTTTGAGATTTTTTTTATTGTGCAAACGAAACAACAACAATAAAACAAAAACAAACGTGCTTTATCCCAATAAAAGAGTATATTTATACCCCCCAGAGCATTAAAAAGAAACAAAAGGAAAAGCTTGATGAATTTTGTGGTTAATTTTCAGAAATAATAACGATTGTTTTATTTCCATACAAAATCCGATTTTTATTTATTGGTCTCGTCACTTTAGATGGACGGATGGTTGGATGGATGAATGGTTGGGTCAATTGTTATTAAGTTTTATTATTGTTTTGTATATACTAGATTTAATTTTTTTGTAATTGTATGGGTGTATCCATCACTGTACGTGTGTGTGTGTGTGTTTTTCCCGTATCTATGTTTACAAATCAATTGTTTGTACATGATCGAACATTTCAGTCCATTTCTCCTAATACGTGTTTATGTTTTTGATAGTTAAATTGTGTCAATGTAAGTGTATTTTTTTGTGTGTGTATGTGTGTGTGAGTGTTTGAAAACGTTTAGTGTTGAAATTTAATTGAACGGAAATTAGTCTTTAATACAAAAACAGAATTTTTGTGGTAAATATTGTCGACCATTGATAAAATTCCTTAAATTTGTTATGATGAAATGGAAGACTTTTACAATGTTGCGGTTTTTTTTGTAGTGAACAATTTGATGGATTTTGATTGATAAATGATTTGAAAAATTTAGGAGGAAATATTTTTGAAGCATTAAAAAAGGAAGTTTTAATTTGAAAATTATATTCAAATGACACCCTACAATGCACAGTTGGATAGAATTGATTTTTTTTTTAATTGTCAGTTTTAACTCCATTGCTGTTCCATGAAAGGAGTTGAAGGTTTTTTAATCTCGTGCCAAATTTTTGTTTTTGATTCAATTTCAGAACTAGAACTTGATGAGACCCTTTAAGAAACCTAAAAAGTGAGATTGAAAAATTCCAAATACAAGTTTTTCATTAAAACTTTTAATTCCAGTATTATTTGATTTGTTTATCAAGTTACCTTTGTAAAACATGTCATGTCAAACAATTAAATATTTAATTAATCTGATTGAAATGAGTGAACAGAAAATAATGCGAATTAAAATAAATTAATATTTTCAACAAAACCCAACATTCAAAAGTCTGTCGTCAAATTGTTGCCAAAGTTATTCAATAGTACCGGGAAAACTTGTCCAATGATAGAAAAACTAGATCAAGTAGAAGGAATTGTCTACATAATATTTCTAAAGTCAAAAAATAGAAAGCATTTTCAAAAGAACTCCCAACACTACCGCTGGGAAAGCAGTCCGGTTAGCTTAGTGCTGAGACTAATTGATACGAAAAGTTAGAGCAAATACAGGTTTAAAAACATGTTAGCCTCAAAAAGTTCCTGATGCTTCTAAAAGTTTGGACTCCAAAACAGTGCACGAAATTAAAGTCAAGTTTTTAAAAGAAAAATATTTTTGCTGCAGAATGGATGAAGAAACATATGTTCTGACAGATTTCATGTTGAATAAAATTCAGTCTAAATTCCCAAAAAGTCCTTGGTGTGGTAAGCAATATCCAGTTGCAGCAAGAGAAGTCAATCATTGGTTATAACAGGCTCTATAAATGAGCAAGTTTTTCCTTGTCTTCTTTGCGAAATAACTTTTTTGAATCGCGCAAACTATCACTCACAATAGTGTTTGGTGAATCGATCTCGATTATTGTTGAGAATGAATTGTCGATAAAAAAAGATTTATTTGTTATCGATTCTACACAGAAAACTTTATACTACAATCCAATTTTAATATTCGATTTAATGAAAAGTGCAAAAATAAAAGAACTTAAGTTCGATTATTCGACTAAAATAATCGAAATAAAAAGAGTGTACCAAAAAATTGTGAATCGATTATTAATTTTATTTGGAGTTCAACAGTTCCCAAGTTTTTTGCGGATTTATTAAGATGGACATATAAACATTAATGATGATCGCACACTGGGTCCAAAGTAAGATGTTTATTTTATTAACTTAAAAATTCGCTGTTAATTTAAGCAAGATTCAACATTTCATATGATATTTTCTATTCCTAATGGACTCAGTGCATTGTTTATTTTAATAAGTTTCCATGTGGGATTCAAATTTACAGATTGTGGCGGCCAATCCAAGACTTAGATACCATTTTAACCAATTTTTGATTTAATTGTTGTGTTTCTTATTAGCGGACGAAATGTCCCTGAGATATGGTAACTTTAAGACTGATCTGTCAAAATTTAATAACGGTACTTAATTTAAAAATGTGTGAAAAAGACTACAGTAAATGAAAGACACACATTGGTTAACCGTCTATGTGACACCATTGCTGGAATTATAAAAAGTTGCGGACGACCACCAGCACTATCTGTTCGGGTAAAAAGAAAAATTGTGAAAATAACTAAAAAGAGATTTATTTTATCGTTTGAAATTTTTACAATGCCTTAGAAAAACACTAGTACACTAATTCGGTCAGGTATAATGCCAGAGCATGCTGCAAAAAAACACAAATTTGCAAGGTGAACTAAAAGAACCAATCAATTAAGGTGTTGACTTTCGGGAAAACGTAATATTATCTAATAAAAGCAAGTGGTCGTGTTTTGACATAAGGAAAGACGGGGCAGACTTTGCAGAAAAAACACAGTCATTCGACTGTTGATGTCATGGTATTGGGCTATATTTCGGCAGCCGGGATTTGGGAAGTGGTATTTATTGATGGAGTAATGGATAAAAATGTTTATTTGAATATGATTAAAGATTACTTGTAACAAGTGCTCAAAACTTTGCATTGCATCCAAATATTTCCACCAGCCGGACAATCACCCCAAACACACGCCGTAAATTGTTCGTTTATAGATATTAAATAACGCCCCTCACATTCTTAAAACAACTCCTCAGGCACCAAACATAAAGATAGAATATAGAACATTTATGGAAAAGTTAGGATACACCACCAAAGGTGGTTGGGGTATAATGCGTTCGTGCATAATTTTGTAACGCACAGAAAAAATATTACTATCAAAAACAAACAAATATAGCAAAAATCAATGTGCAAAATTTTACGAGGGTCGGAACATAATTCTTCTAGTTCCCATGTAACGGCCACAGAAAAAACCTTTTAGAAAGAAGTAATCTCACATGAAATTTTATACCAGTATAAAATACTGTACAGTGAAGCAGTACCTACCAAATATAACCATAAATGTGGTGTAATATGAATAGTCGGCATTGACCGAATATAACTTCTTGCTTATTTTTATATTTCAATTGTTTTCTCAAAATTGGCAGCCTTTTAACATTGTACAGATAAATGACGGTGACTTTTTTCCACGTGTGTTTAAATCTATTAAAAAGTTAGAACTTTAAAAAATGGATTTTTTAAACTTTCAAGTTCCCTTCTGTTCCGAAATTGTCCTCAAAGTTATTTTCCGGAAAAGGGCGTTGTGTGGGAGCTATGGAAAAATATGGACCGATATTGGTCAAATTTGTAACATATATTTCAGATAATTAAAAAACATATTCCGTAAAGATGTGCTATGGGAGCTAGTTCAAATAACGGATAAAAGTAATCTAGTACTTTACGTTTAATTTTTATATAAAGTAAATATTATCTTCAAAATATCGACCATATAACACAGATTTTGGGGTGTTTCGAAATTTTGAATATTTAAACTTTTTCTCTATTGATCCAATTCCGATGATTTTTTGAAAGACATAAAAAGATAATGGTATGGGTAAATTCTGTTTAAATCCACTTACTTTTTGCAAAAAAAATAGTAAAGATGTTTCTTGGAATTTTGAGATTGTCTCCTAGGATAACAAAAATAAACGTGGCCAAGATTCATTGAAATTGGACGCATATGGACCCATCGCTAAGTGAAACGCAGTGGAAAAAAAATCCAAAGCTATCAAAATGCAGTCTTAAGAACCATAGTAAGCTGTATTCAAATGTCCTCAGTTCACCATTTACATGAGAAAATAAAGATCCTTCCAGTTAAGAAACATAATGAAATGCTAAGTAAGCAGTTTCTTCTACGATGTCATCGGAGAAATCATCCTAACTTCAATATTACACAAATAAAGTTATCGCTAGTCTTGGATATTCGTATATTCAAGCGAAGCATACTTATATGACAATTTAGAACGACATTTGCAGAGACTTATCAAATTTCGCGTTTTTAACCGTAACGTATAAATGTCGTGCTGGAGTTCGCCCATTTCCCATTGCCGCCCCAACCCTATGTCCTGCATGTGACCAAGAAGCACATGAAACATGACATTTATTCAACTGCCAATCTAATCCCACCTCACTCAATCCTGAAGATCTATGGACTCAACCTATTGAGGTTGCTCGAATTCGTGGCCTGGAGTTGAACAATAACATGAACCAAAATTAATAAATACACGTATTCCTTCCAGCTGTTACTACAACTACATGTATTTTATGCATTTAAATGTAAATATAACAAATTTAAATATATCGATATTTCTCCACTCACACTTTCCATCATTATGAAATAAAACACATCTCTAACACATAAATTCACCACATGTAAACAAACGAATGTCAATAGAACCAGCTGATTCTTGTTTTTATTTTGCTTATCAGCCCGGCATAAAGAAACACTTTTTATTCGTTTTCTATACAATAAATTGTTTTTAATTAAATTTATGTAAAAAATTGTGATATTAAAATAAGAAAAAACATAAACAATAAGAAACAAATTACAACAAATGTTAAACGCGCATGTCATTTGCATTTTCGTTTAAGTGTGTTTGTGTCTTAAGGAAATGTGCAACAAATAATTACAAATAATTTGATCAATGAGTGCTTTGTTGTTGTGATTTTAGCAACAACATAATATGATGATCCCCTAGACAAGGTTAATCATACATGTTAAGTATAAATAATAAAAACATAATTAAATATGCAAACGCAAAAATATTTATGAAAAAATAAGAGAACATTTTTGCCACAACTATTGGCGCAAATACGTCATCATTTTCTAAGGTCCACGTCTAGTATACAACAATTAGATGTACATGTGAATATGCAGCAATGTTGTTGGCCTAGCAATTATACATTGCGCGACAGTCGAACGAAGACCGATATCAAGAGGAGAGGCAACATGTTTCATTTCAACAATATTTTAAAATAATTTTGATTATTCTTTTGATTGCATGATGTGGCAAAATACAAATGCGTTTTCGAACGCATTACGGCTTTATTGTTTGTTTATTTTTAAAATATATGTATCAAAGTATATTTTTAAGGAATGATACTGAAAAAAGTCGTAAAATTACGAAATAACTTGTTACAGAAGGCTCTATAAATAAACTTAAACTGCTCAAATATTATTGATCAGCTCTGGCTCATCACCCTGAAACAACGATGAGAAGAATTCGAAATAGTTCTAAAAATTTTTGAATATTCTAAAAAGGTGACTGAAATTTTTACTCTTTAATAATGTAATTATGTTGATTTGTTTGACCGAAATATATATTTATTAATAAGAGCAAAATAAGTTGATACATTATTCAAAACAGTGTCCATTGGTAGACAGTTTCTATCATATTTATGGTTACATATAAATGGTTTTAAGATAAAGAATGAATGCAATTAATATCTGACATTCAGTTCTCAAATGAAGTATGAATCGATCAAAACAAATGATAGTAAAAGGGAAAATGATCAAATGGTAGTAAAAGGGAAGATGATCTATAAGGCGGATAAGCTAAATAGTAAATTTTGATCTACTGTTTTCCAAATATTTGTTGATCGGACTAACTAAATGTGGAAGAGAGTCACCAATTACGGTTGATTTGCTTTAGCTTTAATATATTGGATGAGATTTGAAAGCTTTTGTGCCGTGAAAAATTATGGACCGGCCCTCGTTCCCATAACTATTTGATCCCCGGCCCCGAACAGCGATAGATATATATAAATAATTTAATTCTACATAAAATATGGTTTATTTAAATTTTTTGTAGTTAAATTTTCTTTCATTGACCTCATTAACAAAAATGAGTATTTATTATACGAAGTTCATAACATGTGTTTAAAAGTCGCACCAAAGAGTCTCTTTAGGCAGAGTGAGACAGGGCTCGTGAATTTATTTAGGGTACTGCGGGAAATATTTAGTAGCCTCTTGTCTGGCTATAATGTAAAATTCTGTTAGGTACTCGGGCATTGCAATGTTCATGACAACAATATTGCGGATGAGCTTGGCAAGGGGGTATGGACATTACCGTGGTTGGTAATGATGAGTTGACAAGGCCTCTTTTTGGGTGAGATTTATAGAAAACTTCAGACTTGAACCAATATGGGATGAGAGGTCTGACTGTAGAGTGGCACAGCTTAACCCTAGGGGTACAGAAATCATCATTGACATCGGGAGCAAAGGATTGAGAATCTTCATAGGTGTCTTAACGGTTCATGGGTCCCTTACGTGTAGGTTGGAATAGGAAAACCACAGAATTCTGCAGGATATGTGGCAGAGTAGAGGAGACAGCGGAGCATATTTTGTGCCACTGCCGAAGTCTGCAAGCCCGTAGACAGAAGAGGTAATCGTTACTTTAAGTAACTGTCGGTATCCATGGTTATAGATTGGATGGTCTGATAGGGTTCTAAACTAGTATCGAGTGGCTAGGATGATTCCTATAGCGGCTGCATTTCTCAGCATAACTGTTCCATGATTTAATTCTTTACTGTTAATTTTCAATTGTTTTCTTTTACATAATGGATAATGCTGACTTTTACATATGATATATATTCACACAACTTATAGAAAGTTTATAGGAAATAAATAAACTTACTATATTATGAAATAAAAATCCTAAATATTGATAATTTCAAAATTATAAAATTTGATTTTTTAGATTTTTTATTGTCTCACTCCTTTGCATAATTAATTAGTTAATTTTTCTTTATTCTAACATCTACAACAACATAATTAAAAACACAAATGTCTGCATATTTGTGCATTGCAATTTTAAGGGCTAAAACATTATTAGCTTTTACCAAAAGAAAATGATAATGATAACTATTCATAATTTCGTATTTATGTGATCTTGAGCATTTATGGTTAATTGCATATCGAAGGGAGTCGTTATCGTTGTCGTTCACATTCAGTTCTCAGTCTCTCGGCAATTGTAATAGCGTACGGTCACAATTTGTTAGTATATTTAGAAATAAAATTTATTTTTTAAATATAACGGAAATATTTGATTATTTTTGTTTATGAATTTAAAAATATTAATGTGAAACTGTGATTTATAAGTGATCTAGATTTTGATAAATGCATTGAGAAAAAAACTAATGTAATTTAGTTGAAAATTAAAAATGAATTGAAAATATTTCGCAAATAAAATATGTCTGTAAAATTGAATTAATTAAAATACAAAAAATATAAATTAGATAAATTTTGAATTTGCAGACAAAAGATTTAAAAAAAGCAAAAAATCATACACACATATTTATATAGATTTAATTTAAAATAATTTTATATTATTTAAGGTCAATTATATTGAAGTTCAATGAAAAAGTGGATTAATGAAAACAGGTAAACATTAATAGTTTTTTTCTTTTTATAAATGTATTGTAACGGTTCAGCTGTATCCCAGTCGCTGGGTTGACAATCTTTGATTGAGTATGACTCGGTTCGTTCCAGAACGGAGATCCAATTGTCGCGATAACGAGTATACAAGTTAATAATTCAATCGCTATTATATATTTTATGTCTAAAAAGATGTTGTTAGAAGAAGCTTTCCGTTAATATGTGCAAGCTCGAAAAACTCTTAAATGATATTTTAAAAATTGGGGAAATTTTTTATAGAAGAGAGAGAAACCTGTTTAGCAGAAAATGGAATAACTTGCATTTTCTTTCGTGGATCACGCAATAAGTCAATAAGCCTTATTTTTAAAACATGGAAAAGGTTTCAAAAGCATGAAATTGATTTTCGTGTGGACTACTAGTTATAATTATATGTAAACCCTGTGAAAAAATGATCCTTTCGGAATGGGGGTTTCAATTCAAAAAATTCTTAAATAAGAAATAATTTTAACAAAATTTGTAACAAATAATTGGTATTAATTCTAAAATGGCATGCAAATTAGGAAAACTACCCATTATCGATTCACTGAAATGGCCTAACGCTCGTATCGTCTCAGAACACCATAAAATCAGAAAAATCAATTTTCAAAGAATTTTCTTGGAATCCTCGTACAACCAGGAAGCAGCAGTAGATCATGATTATCAACATTTAATTTAAATTTAAATTAAACTGTTCAAGTCGAAATTATTGCTTGTATACTCAATACTTTATATATTAATAAATATGATCCTGAACTTGCTCGGAATTAGAATATTTTAACATCTTACAATTAGGAAGTCAAATGGAAAAATTCTGAACACTCACTTTTCATTTTTTAACACAAGTATTATTGGATTATTTTATCAAATAACCTTTGTAAAACTTTGTGTTTAATGTCAAACAAATTAATTTATTGTTTATCTGATTTAAATGAGTGACCAAAAAAGTGCAGATTTTTCGCAACTTCCTAATCAAAAATTTTATGTTGCTGATGCTTAAGGGAATGTAAAAGAATCGTTTACAACCCAAAAGTTCCCAAAAAGTTAAATTAAAAGTAATACGCAGCCAATCATTTGTTGCAGCAGGCTCTATAAATACCGAAATTTACATTAATGAATTTTTACAAAAAAACTGGCTGCTTCAAATTATAAGACATCAGAATGTGTTGCTTTCGTAAACAAGCCTTTGATTCACAAAAACATTACACCGAACTGCTAAGTCCAGTGGAAAGATATTGAACTTTTGTTAAATAGTTTAGTAGAATTTAAACAGAGGTGGACTACCTCCTCAAACAAAGTGACAGAAAGTACTATAGAACGTTAATGAAAGGGTTACGAAAACAGGTTTAATGTTTTATTTTATAAATTTCAAACAATTTATAACTATAAATTTTTTTCTAAATGGTATTTGTAATTTCAATCAAATAAAAACTTTATACAATATGTTTAGTAGTTTCCTATTTATTAACATATTTATATGTATGTTAAGAATTTCTTAATTTCACTCTTTGCTAAAAGCAAAATTCTATTAATACAAAATTTTAACATCAATTCTTTTTATTCTCATTTTAGAAAAAAATGCCTTCAAACTTAATAAAATCATCTACATTCCCGGTGTAACCTTTAAACGTCTTAAGCTCTAATTAAATCAAAAACTTAATAAAGTCTAATAATCGGAATAATAATGAATGAAATCAAATGATGAAAGGAAAATTCTAGCTAAAAATTATGCGCAAACAAAATAATTGTTAATCTAAAAATAAGAAAAACAAATAACAAATCATCCGAAATTTTCGATTTCAAAATGGACCATAATCAACAATATTAATGAAGCAAATGAATCAATCTTTTTTTAAATCTAGTCAGTATAACAAAGAAATTGTTGTCTTTTATTGTCACACGATGATAATAATGAACATTATAATTCAACTTTATTAATACACTCTTCTATTTTAATAAATAAAACAAGAACTAAAAAGAATTTCTTCCGATTTTCGAAAAGAAATATCAAATAATTAATATGCGTATGTATGTATATACGTACATGTATACATTATCTATGAATACTTATGTTAAATAGAAACAATGGCCAACAGCTGTTGTATGTCTATTTAATTTAAATAATTAAACAAGTAAAACTAGTGTGATCAACTGACCAACAAACAAAATTTAAAGTAGAAAATAAAAACAAATGTTCGCACTTACAGAACACGGCCAACCTGTGACAATTAAAAAAGTGTATGCACACAACAACAGCAACAACAAAAATAACATTTTAATAACATATTAATATAAGCTGCCAATTGCAATTTGTTGTTGCATATGTTTTTAACAACAGCAACTACAACAGCAACAGCAACTAGATTTCAAATGACGAATAGGCCCTCAATATCAAAATTTACGAAATTATATATTATAATTAATAACAATTTTGTTTATTACAAAAAAAGCTTAAGCATAAGCAAAAATTGCAATCACAACAACAACAACAATAATAATAACATCAGCAACAAATTCTCAAATATTATAATTAAATTATTGTGTTGGCAATTCTTGCAACATCAACATAATTTTCTCAATTTTTTACAAAAACAAATAAAACGTGAAATTTTCAATTTATCTTATAAATTTAATTTACTTTTAACACTTTTTTCATAAACGCTTTTAAATTTTATATCTAATCACGACAATAACAACAACATCAACAACAAGAGCAACAACAACTATTTGTACAATAACAATAAAAACTTGAGAAAAAGCTGATTATGAATAAACGCACTGTTATAATTGTTGCTCTTGTGAGCGTTTTATGTTTAGGCATCGGGGGTAATTTTTATTTTATGTATTATTTAAATAATACAGAAACACCATTATCCAGTACACGTGCCCTAGAAAATGTTATACGTTCCAAGATACGTCATCTTAAGCCAGCCTATTTAAATCGTAATCCCCGTTTCTTTATGTATCGTAATAAATTGCTTAAGAACTACAAACCAGCAACATATGAAAATGCTTCTGTTCTATGGGATATAGCGAATTGGGTGAGTAAATTTAAATGCGGATAAATTTACAGAAATATTTTTGAAAATCTTAATATTAATTAAGTTTTAAGATTGAATAAAATTTAAATTGTTTGCACTAGTTATTCGTCTATTTTGTATTGTTTAAATTTCAGAAGAATTATCAAATATTCTAAATATTTATACCCTACACCACCAGAAAA